>JARHVA010001194.1:3412500-3425000 GCA_037957365.1 Torreya grandis | reverse complement strand
GTACAAGACACTTTGTAAACATCAACTTTGGAACAATTTTAAATACACACACACACACACACACACACACACACACACACACACACACACACACACACACACACACACACACACACACACACACACACACACACACACACACACACACACACATACACATTTTAATATTATGCACACTTTCCCCTATCTATCTATACACATGTTATCTTATCCATTCAATTTTATTAGATACAAATTTTTAGAATCACCCTAATATGTGTAAGAACCTTCCTAAATACTAACTAAATTTTCTCCATATCTCAAATCACTAATTTTCACTCTTATGAAAATACCAACAACTTCTTATAGTATTGGTTAATTTTATGTGTATTCCTCTAATTTTAGTGTCTAGGAACACTCAAAAATATTATTCAAATTAGTAAGTTTCCATTAGGTTGTCAAAAAAACGTTTAATGGGTTGTTCATAGAAATAAATATCAAATAATTAGATATAAATAAAAATCAGACCTAAATTTATAACTATATTGGAAAGTCCTAAAAAATTTGGTAAAATAATTATCACTCTCTTGAAACATTATCACAAAGGCATACATATCTAAATATCCCTTAAACTAGTAGTATTAGATCCAAGTTTAAATTAAAATGTAGGTCAAAGTTTCATGTTTCCAATTTTAAAAATCCAAACAGTACATTGCATTCTAGATTTGTCATGATGGTACATGCACACACACCAAGGTTGGAGAAATACATTATGCAATAGAATATTAAAATTAGCTAAGTACCTTTCTTCCATCTTACTTTTTCAATTTCTTATCTTATAAGTACAATATCAATCTCCACTTTTACATTTATATTTATAATATTCTTTCCCCATTTTACTTCTTCCATTTACATTTATAATATTATTTCCCCATCTTACTTTTTCAATTCATTCATATCACTTTAATAAAAAAATAAGTAAAATAGTATCATTACCATTGTGGACACTAAATTTTAATATTAAACACTTGGAAATTCTAGTTTATACCTATCCTTACCTTACATAATGTGTGCATACAAATATGATTCTTGTACGCCCTTCTCTCTTATCCACTTACCTTCTATGGGCCTAACCTTCCCATTTTTATATCACTCACCTAAAATGATTTCATTTTCTATGGATAACTTGCATTATAATATTTATACTATATCTTAATCATCATATTATAGTTACCTCTATATGTATGAGTCCATCAAAACATACATGGCTTCAAAATTCCATAGGCATCTAAATCTAACAAACCTATCCACATTCTCGACAGTGGTCATTTTTCAAATTTAAATTATATTCATGTGTTGGATAATATATTTCACATGTTGGTTTTATGATAATTTACCCAAAGAGTTATATATTAATGCATAATAGGTCCAATATTAATACCCATCTTATTATGGCCAACATTCCCCATTATTTCATGAATGGGTCCCTTTCATAACCCCACATTATTTTTCTAAATGTGTTTTCCATCATCCTTGGGTCTTATATTTATTTATATGATTTAGTGTTCTCTTTATAATCATTAAAATTCAAGTCAAAATCAATAATTAAAACTTAAATCTGATTCAAGTATTTATAGGAAAGATTTCATTTTAGGATCTTCCTATGTAGAATTGACATTAAAAGTGTATCCCATTTCAACTACCTTTTGCATCATTCGAGGGCTTAAAGTCACACAATAAGATTTAAAAAATAAAAAAATTGAAATTACTCTTCCTTTCTGAATCTTCACAATTCTAAATATTTCATTTAATTTATTGAGTTATAATTTATTTAACCAAAAACTTTTCATTCTTCACTATTCAATTAATATTACTTTCCCTTTTGGACTCTCACATCCCTTCACATTATTATTGCATATCAAAAGAATTTGATCTAATCACTATCATATAAGTGTCTTGTTCACATTATTCACACTATCAATGAATTAAATTTTACATTAAAATGCTATGATCTATTCATATTATGTCTTTTATCTTGATTATGTTCCATGTGGCACATTTTCATCCTCTCACATCCTCATAGTTTTCAAAGGAGCTTGCACTAAGCCCAAGGCACTATAAGACTACAATCCAATCACTAAATTCCATGTATCACTATTTTATATCTTTAAAACTTCACATTTCATGTGAAACTAATGGGCTTGGCATTACTATCCTTTGATCTAATCATTTCATATCACATGCCATCATCTTATTACTCACATACCTCATAGTCATATATATGTTGCATGAAGATATAGGAAAGTAATCCCCATATGGTAAAAAAAGGAAGACATGTGACCCACAAATGAATATCCATATGTTGACTTATCTCAAACAAATATTTAATAGTGGGAAAAGTTAAGGCATATGGATAGATGATAATCATCCAATGAACTAGATAAATGTAGGATTAAATCAAATTTTAATAGGACAAAATTTTTGAGTTAATTAAAAGGGTCACCTTAGAATTAAATTTGAATGAACTCTACTCCACTTAATTTTCCCAAAGATTAAATTTAGGCATATATAAATAGATATGCAAATTAATTTGATTTCCATTACTTTTGAAACTACATTACACTACAATTATGCAACAAACCTTGAATCCTACTAGTGATCTAGAGTTGAAGGTTCACACATAAATTAGATGGAATTTGTATAATTTAGGACTTGGAAACTATGGGATCATATTTATTTTCATATGGAAACAACCAATTTTTACATATACTTAGATCCTCTAAGGATCTTGAGGGAAACAAATTCAAAAAATTTAGTATAATTCATGATGAACCGGATAGAAACATACCATTCTATGAGGAGGAAATACATGATTATAAATATGCCATATACATATATGATATATTATCCATGAAAAAATATAACCTTCATCAAATTTTATCCAAGGTAGAGGTATTCCCATGTATCAATTTATTTCATAATTTTTTGGTTCAAACCCAATATTTAGAAGAACTTGTATTGTCACTAAAAAATTATAATAAAATAGCATTTTTGCCAATGATGACCATAAAAAATAATATAAAATACCTCAATCAAACACTATTTTCAATCAATAAGTTTTATCTTATTATCTTACCTAGAATAAACTTCACAAACTATTGAAAGATAAGGTAGAAAACCTAGAGAGATGGGTTAATAGGGAATACATAGACAACATCCATATTCACCACTTTAGACCATGTGTCCAAATTTATATGGATCTCATGAGATAAATTTATTATACCCCTTAAATATCCCATGTCAAAAAAAAACTGGGGTCCCCTCCTATTTATGATCATCGATGACAAGTAAATCCCAACTTTAGGAGAGATCATCACCTTCAGCCTCAAGAAACATGTCTAAAGGGTACGAAAAGGTGAAATTTTTTATATGATGTAATATCTATTTAATACCACCTCTACTACATCTTACTTTGATAAAATCTAATAATGGGCTCCTACCAAAGTTAAATCAGTCCATCAACACTTTTTAAAGCTAAATCTCCATAAATTTAGGTAATATATATCATAATTTTTTATTATTTATATTATTGTGTGTAACCTACCATTAATTAAGATCCATTGTGTAGGATATATGATGAAGTTATGATATAAATTATCAACATGGGATCCTATCATTAATACCTTGATTATACATTCATCAAAATAAAGGGAGTGTTTGTGTCACCCCTAAGGTTACCAATTTATGTGACAAAAAAATTGGTCAAGGAAAAGATGGAAAACCAACTCCATCATGGGTTAACCTAAATATTATAGGAGAATAAATAGGTACCTTGGCCGTTGATGCCTTATAATATAGTATCCAACACCTTTTAGGTCTAAACAATATTGAGTGAAATTGTAACTCACATGGCCTCTTTCAATTTAAATTTCCATGACCTATGCCATTGGGATGTCATGGGAAGAGTCAAGTCCCATATAAAATAATTTGAAAACAACATGTCTACCATATAAAACCATAATAAACACCATCATTATTTGTCTATAATAATTCATAAGATAATAAGGTAGTAGTAATTAATATGGATACTACATAACTTATGCTCATCCCAGTCTAGATAAATTATCTTGAGCTTATATTTTATTGATCATGAGTTTAAAATATTCAATAGGAGTCACCAAGTATAATGTATTACTTGATAAGAAAGTTACTTCAAGGCCTACCTCCACAAATTTTCACTTTAAGAGTCATCCAAATTCAAGAGGTAACTCATCCTTGACTTCCCCTTCCTCTCATGTATCTACTTATATTATGGTAATTCAATTGATTTATTTTCCCCAATTATTATTGGTGGTAGAGTAGGCCATCTTGGTTCCCCCTCCTTCTTCTTCCATGCCTCCACTATAGGATGCCCTAGTTGAGACCCCTCTAGTTATACCCTAGGTGGAGATGACTATAGTGGGTACCATCATAAAAATTCTTCTTTTCATCACTATTTCTACCATAATCAATCCCACTCCTATAATTAAAATAGTGGCATCACCTATCTAAAGCATTAAGACCACCATATCCCCAATCATTATCACCTTAAGGGCCCTAGGATATAGACCTATATGAAAATAATAGATGTAATCCTTATTGAATAATCCTCCAAGGTCACTATCATACCTAAGATCATATAAATTATATCAAATTCATTTTTAGAACTTAAAGATCCTAAGGAAAAAGAGATGAAAGCCCCATTATCTATAAATCAAACTCTAATGGAAACATCATAACCCACCATTCATTTGATAGTTACATTATCCACACATTTAATTATGACCACCTCCAAAATATAACTTATAATCCACTTCTTTCCACCCTTCCTTCAACATAAGGATCCACTCCCATAGTTTCATGTATAATTTATATCCTAGTTAAACCTGTTGTATACACTCTCATGCCTCTAACCTACCCATCAACCATTTCATTGGTCACATTGACCTCATCCTATACCACATCATTATTACAAGTTGAATGAATTTATATGTAGGTCATACAATTATCTAAATTATAAAGGATATGGATGGTGATCATTAATGATCTCAAGGTAAAATTAGAATTCAAAAGACCCACTAGTAAGAACAAATGAGTAATAAGGAGGAAAGTTACAAAATAGGGTACACTCACCTTCTATGAAACTAGGGAATAATTTTTAACCCTAGCAAGGAAAATAAAAGGTATACTAGGGGGAGTGAATGAGTTTTTAGTTGAACATGAATTTATGGTATCCACCACTAGTGAATTAGAAAAAAAGGTCATCCAATGCATGAAATAAAAGATGCAAAGGATAAAAACTTAGACAAGATATTTAGTGTTAGATAACATCACCATAAAATTTAAAGGGGCACTTACATCATTTTAAAATCTCTTAGAATATGGTTTTCAAGAAAATTAAAAAGTTTATTTTCATTGGTAATAGAAGGTAAATTTTTACCTAGACCATATTGCTAAGTTTGAGGTTAAACTAGAACATCTATCCAAAATCCTCAAGAAAGGCATGTTCCCACAATTAAAAATCATCACTTTTGATGATATTATGGCATGTCAACATTGGATGATACACATGAGAGCATTAATATAATAATCGGTAGAGGAAATGAATATCATCATTTATACCTGTTGGCCAAAATTGGCCTGCATATGAAATTTTTGAAACTTGATGGATCAGCCCACTCTCTTGGACCCTTTAGTAACCTTCTGCCCCCATGACTAGTCCCTTTATGGTCCTAACTTGATGATGTAGTGTAGTATTCTAGGAGGTCCTGGTGTGGTGTGAGAATATAAATAGAGTTCTATTTGAGTGTGTGATCCAATGCTGAGAGGAGGAGATAAGCCTCATGACCCTACCAAATTTCACTTACAATCTATTGAAACACTTTAAGCAAGTTTTAAGATGGTTTTGGTGATTTTGAGAAATAAACCTAGAAATAGGTCTCAAATTTGAAGTCAAGGAACCAACAAGTTTTAAGTGTGTTCAAGCATTTAGTTTCATAAATTATGTTTTCACAAAGTCTCAAAAATTTTAGTGATCTAAAAATGAGGCCTAGAGAAGCTATTACGCCTAAAAGACCCCAAAGGTGCATTAGAATGACTTAAGGGTCCTCAAAAAAGAATTTTCAAGTGAAAAAGTAAATTTTTGAGGAAGACAAATTGGTGTTTACTTCATCCCACCTCCATATGACATGTTTTACCCTTGTAAGCATGTTCAAGGTCATTTCAAGTCATTTGGAGTGGAGGTAAGGAGTTTGGAAGTAGAAAGATGCATTTTGGAGTATTTTCAAGCTTTGGTAGAATAGATTTTTGGAGATTTTTGCTTGATGAAAGGGATCATATATCATATTCGATAATTAATTGTTTCTTAATATCCTCTTATAGTCCCCTAAAATCATATTCCAACATAATAACTAGTATAGGTAAGGAAAACCTATTGACTACAAACTAGGCATGAAATATGTTTTCTACCATTAATGGAGGTACAAGTATTTAAAAATGTTTTAAAGAGGAAAGAAAGGTAATTTTAATCAATAAAAATATTTCCCACATTTTTTATTTCATAGGCCTACCTCTAGTTCTTCATGCTAAGGAAAAACTATTTTGGGTAGTTTGGGACAACTCTAGGAGAGCCTCAGATTTTCACTCAGTACGGTCAACAGACAGAGAGAGAGAGAGAGAGAGAGAGAGAGAGAGAGAGAGAGAGAGAGAGTTGGGATATAATATTTTGTGAATATATAGAGAACCTAATGTACTTCCACTTTGTTTCATTGGTGGTCTATTTCATCTCCCCATATTTATGAACAATTGCTAACAGTTTAGGGGTGTCTAGATGGCCTACTCATCCAAACATGATCTAAGTTTTTCCTTGTTTATTTGATTCAGAATTCAATGTGAAGTAATGGTATTAATGGTCTTGTTTTAGTCTCAAATAATACCTTTTACAATATTTTTCATCATATAACCTCTCTTAGGAAGGTACTTATGGCATAAAACCTATTTTCCTTTTTATCCTTATAAAATGAAAATTTAATCAAGTTTAGAGTAGAACCTATGTTTAAGGGATAATTTACCTTATCCACCTTATTCCACATCAGTAATATTCAATTGATCTTTCTCCTTAATTCTTAGTGGTTCATCGAAGCCTTGATCGGCCAAACAATCATTTCCTGCATTTCCATGCATAATCAGCTAAGTGAGGTATGTCAGGTCCTAAAGAGTTTCATAGAAATGTTATGAAGAGTTAAAATGTGGTTAAACATATTCTTGTTTCATTATAAATCAATTAAATATCCCTTTTAAATGATAAAATATGGGTTTTGATAGTCATATGCAATATCTATACATAGTCAATCCATTAAGGCACATCTACATGTGCCATAAAGAAGAATGTCACATTGGAAAAAGGAAAGTTTATATTGTATTAAGCCTTTAAATGTTTTATATTAAACTTTAAAATGTGGAAGGATTATATTACTTATTGAATGCCCATTCACTATGCATATAGTTCATGTCTTCTCTCATTGTCCTACCTACAGCTGCATCAACACCTTCAAGAGTTTGACAACATTTGGAAACATTGAAATTTGTTTTAAGATATTAATGTTTGGAAAAATAAATTTGATGTATTTTTATATGCCTTTAAGGTCTATTATAAGGTCACATTATATGCATGGTCTATATGCCACCTTCATTGCCTTATATGTTGTTGTGTGCACCTCTATGGGCTGCCAAAGTGACCTAAGCATTATCATGAAGGATTTTAACATATTTTTAGGTTTCTATGAATATTTTGGATGTTTTATATACCTTGGTGTTCATAATAAAATAATTTTATTATTTTTCATGATCAAGATTAATGACCAAAGTTGAGAATTTGAGTTTTTGGGACAAAATCCCTAAAAGTTCCAAAACAAAGCACCAAACACTTTTGTTGATGCCATGAAATAATATTACAAAGATTTTTGGTGAACCCAAGTGAACTCATATTTTATACTTGACATTGGGGTATAAAATTTCCAAAATTATGTGTAACTAAGAGAAATAAGTGTATGAGAGCCTCCAATATTGACTTTTGTTCACTGAAGTTTGTCAATGTTGTCTACAGGTTTTGAACTTCATATCCCAAGATATAAATGTAAGAAAAATATACACATTTTAAATGGTCATAAAATAATGGTCGATTACCCAAAGTGAATCAAACATGTACTAATATTTTTCATACATGTAAAAGACAAAAGATCCATTTTTTATTTTTCTAGGCCTAGAGAGCTAAGAGAGGTCTAGAGTGCCAGAAGAGAAGGGGTGAAAATAGTACTTCCTTTCAAATTTATTGCCTAAAATTTGGATTATATTTTGGGGCATGGTTTAGATACATAAAAATCTCTCAATTTCCTTATTTCACCCCTATAACTCAATAACCATCACAAAAGCAAAAATAGGGCAGCAAGCTTGTACTTTTTTGTTTGAGAGCTTGGTGATGTTTTATTTTTTTAAAATCTTATATGAATCCCCAATTTATACCTATAAAAATGATACAAAATATATATAGGTTAGTCTTATAACTCATTTTCACCCCCCCAATCTAAATTAGGGTCTTAGAAAGAGCATGAGAGAAGCCTAAACTAGGATTTTACCAATTCTAAGAGTTTTAACCCTTATAAATTTCTAATAATTTATAATCATACATATTTTGATATGAAGAAATATATTCAAGAGTTTTATATTTTATTTCAGTCTGTATGGTATGGTTTCTAGACCTAGGGTGTGCTTAAGGGCTAATTAGGCCTAATTGATGGGAGCCTAATGAAGTGTGGTTTTGGAGTGGAATCTAACCATGAAACTTGACACACACCTCAAATGAGGTATAATATGGATTAAAAAGTTATTACATATCCAAAATATAACCTATTTTGACCAAACCAAGGATAAATGTCAAATAAAAGGCTACAAGCCTCATAAGGTCATTAAAAGCTTAAAAGGTATAAATGAATATTGAAGTGTATTTGATAACTTGAAATATTTTATAACATGTGTCATATAATAATATAATAACATCCATGCATTGATATTGGATTTGTTAAACTTAAATCAAGATTTGGCCTTTGAGACCTAAGTGAATTGTCTAGTGAAAAACTAGGTATGGTAAATAGAGTGAGACAAATGCTTCTTGGAGTTCAAAGGGTGATATATTCATGGAAAAAATGAGAGGATTGGTTATAAACCTAATGTATACTTATATAAATCTTTAAAAAATACCTATAATCAAGAAGGCATGATCAAAATTAAGAAACTCAATTTGGAGACATTTTACCTAAAACACCAAAATAGAGGTCCCGAGCCCAATTTTTGATGCCAAATAACAATGTTTCATGGGTTTTTTATTAGTATAGATACATTTATATTGTATACATGTAATAGGGGAAGATATTTTCAAAAGGAAAGTGGTTTGTGACTAGAGGAAAGGAGTGGTTAAATGACTTCAATATTGACATTTATTCATTGAAGTCATTCAGTGATTTCTATAGGGTTTCAAGTTCCAAGTGACCTCCACAATTGAGGCTACATTATATAAGCATGCACCATGACAAGTGGTTTTTGGAAAATGAAAGAGAATTTTATTATTAAATGTACATCATAGAGATCTAAGTTTCAGGGTATTGTCCTCTATTGACACCTATAATTGTATCCAAGACCAAACAAATTGATGACCTACAAACAAGTAGGTGAATGTGTCAAGGAATGACCTTTAAGAGGGTTTTTACCACAAAATAGGGTTAATGATGTTTTAAAATTATCATCATGAGATGGACAAAAATAGTGATACTTTATGCTTGTGCATCAAGAAGGGACTAATGTCACTTACAACCATTATAGGGCTTAAGGTCTATTATAGCTAGTATACAAGTTTGGGGCTAATGCTCTCTTGAAGAAGTCTCATGTTGAGGTCCAAGATCAAGAAGTTTGTAAATATAAATGTGTTTATATAATAATTTTAAGAGGATTGTTTCAAATATTTTTTTATGGTCATCAATCTCAAGGACACATCTACAACCAAAGGAGAGCTTAGCCTTCCCCTCAAACATGCACTAAGTTAGAAGGGTAGTGGTCTTAGAGGAGGGTTATGTTCATGGATGAATAAATGATGCCATAGGGATATGAATTCACAAAGTAAAATGAATGAAACACTCTCAAATACCAATATCAGTCAGAATCAATCAATAAAGTGGTGACCTATAACCACATGAGGCCAAAGGCTTACCTATAAGCTTGTTTGCTAGTTAAGGACTAATGACCTATAAAGAAGCTTTCACATCCATTGTAAGAGAATGTGTCAAGATAAAATGATGGAATAGGATAATTATAATTAAGGATATGATCACAAAATAATGTTTTCAAAGTAAAAATTCACCTCATGATCTCCATCTATAGCCTTTTCATACACAATCTCATTTTCAAGATTGGCATTGATAGTAAGAGGGTGCTCTACAAGGCTTTCATGTTCAAGGAAGAGTCTTAAGAGAGGAAGATATTTTATAATAATAATGGATAATATAATAAACTCTAAATAATATGTTATAATCAACCCAACTCATTATTTCCATCACCTACATCACTGAACACTCAAGCATTTATGGATTTCCCTTGAGGAGCTTCATGTCACATAAGGTAACATGAGTTTCATGAAGGTAATGGAAAGAAAATAAAGAGTGGAATAATTAAAGGAGAGGTTACATGATATTTTATATGAAAAATCATCTTTATAATACACAAAATAAGGAAAAAATTAGAAAGACTCATTTTTGAAATTTGACCAAGCAAACATGTGTCACTAGTTTTTGCCAAAATGGGCTTACAGGCCAAAATAAGTAGGATCTAATCATTAAATATGGTGGAGAGGATAATTATGACATAATATACACATTAAACATAAATTTTAGTTTTTTTTACGATGGTAACTATTCACTATTTTGGTACAGTCAACCCTTTGTCAAATCATGGTCAACATTAGAGCATACCTTAGAGGAATTAGCTAGTTTGGGGCATCTACAGGTTGAGTAAAAACACAAAATTTGGAAAAAAGTGATATAAATTACCTAAAAAATAATCCCATTCCATCCTAAAATTCCTATAAATATTTAAATTTCCATCTATTTTGACATAGTCCCCTTGCAGTCAAGAAGCCATCCATTAGAGGCCAGTTGAAGTTCTATCAATTCTGGGTGATAAGAAGAATTTCATGCCTTATATATGTCATTAAATGTTATAATATAATTTTTTAAACCTATATTTTCCTATATAATATATCACATTAAATGGTTTCATGCAAAAGTTTGAATAAAGACAAGTTTAGGTATGGAGGAAGCATGTAAATAAACCAAGGTAAATTTTGGTAAAAAAGGTCTACATGATAAATTAAACATCCAAATGAATTTAAATTTTTTAATATTTTTCCACATGAGATATTTTATCCATCCAAAATACTTTTAGGGTAATATGACAAGTGTAAGTGATCTCTATTTTGTCACAATCCCCTATGTCTCATAATGGTCACTATTAATGCAGGCATACTTTTTGGAGTTTTAAGGTGTGGTTAAATGTTCCAAGATAATTTTAGTGTTTTAAAATAATTATAATATTTTAATAATACTCTTAAAAACATTTGAATAGTTTTCATACTCCAAACATCATGCAAACCCCATAGGCAGGCTCAAAACCCCACGAGTAGTCGCAAAGGCATAAAAGGCAAAGTTGATTTTTGATCATTTGGAGAGGTGTAATGATATTTTTAATATGTAATTAATATTTTTATAATAAAATAATATCATTATAAATGTAAATTTTTCATTTGGAGGAATTTAAGATTTTCCAAGCTTAAGACACCCATTTTTAGCCCTTTTTCATATGTTCATGTCTTTCTTACCATGAAGAGATGGGCCAAGTAATTCTAGTATGTTTTGAGTAACCATATTTAATTTAAATTAATTATGAATTTATTTTAGTTAAATTATTTTTTTTATTAAAAATCATTAAGAGTGTAACCATGTCCAAAACGCTTACAAACCCTACACACAATCATCTTTACATGTGTATATTTTCATATCATCCACATGGGAGCCCAAAATTTTTAGGGGTGTTTAATGGGTATATTTAATATATGTACATTGAAATAATTTGTGTAATTCCTTTCTTCATTTTATGATCCATCATCTTGAAGGTGAGCTTGCTTGAGCTAGCAAAGGAAGTTTTTGACTAGTTTTGGGTTTTTGGACTCATAGGTCAATAAAATGGCATATAATTGCTTTGAAATCACCTATAATATGTATAATACTCCCTAAATATCTTGACCAACCTATTTTTTTTAAGAATCTAGCACATTTAGGTACCTAGAAGGCCTAAAATGGCTCAAAAATGCTTACTTTTACAGGTCTTCAAATAAATAAATGGTATAAAGCCATGGAAGAGGTCTAATGGTACCTAAATCA
>JARHVA010001194.1:3077500-3405000 GCA_037957365.1 Torreya grandis | reverse complement strand
ATTGACTAATTAAGTACCCCCCACAAAAATATATCAATACTTGAGATTTTGAAATATTAAACTATCTATAACTATATCTTATATGAATCCATGTGTGAAACCCATGTACCAAATGACATCTAATAAGTGTACTTTGTGGTTATTCTATAAGATCTCAAAAAAATCAAATCTCATTACTTTTCACTATAAGATATACCCTCAAAGGACATCATTAAACAATATTTGCCTTTATTCGTATAAGTAAATATTAAAAATAATGGAATCAAAAGAGTACTCATTGATAATGGATTGGTTTTAAACATTTTCAACACATAATTTTTCTAAACAATGTGTATTATTCAAGATATTCTTAAAAAAATAGACATACATATCACAAGATTTGATAATTCATGCAGACCACACATTGGTCAGATTAAATTAAGTGTGGCATTGGGGATTAAAATATTACAAGCTATTTCCAAGTAATGTCTCAATCATTACATTATAACTTACTCTTGGGTAGACCTTGAATACACATTATGGAATATATACCACCTACATTACATCCATGTGTAAAATTCATACATGATGGGGCATTATAGACGATGCATGTAGATGATGATCCCTTTCAAAATTTTAAGCTTGTTATACCACTCATCTCTCTTGGATAAAATATTTAAGCTAGCCTTAGGGAGAAATGAAAATACATCATGTGAATAATGTCGAATCTTCTCATTGGTCACCATAATAGATATTACATATCACCATAACATAATATGTTATGTACATAATTCTTTATATGTTACATGATCACAAAATGATATATTAACCACCTATTAGACACTAGTCGGGGGGAAGGATTTTCCATATATAATGATAAAAATATTGAAATTATTATAGAATCGCATGCCATGATATGGATCATTGTGAGGTATTAAAAAATAAAATTCATAAGTACAAAAAATAAGGACATATACATATTATTATAGAATAATGATAAATATCATACAATTCAAATAATTTAAAAGTTCAAAGTACAAAGGGTATACTATAAATCACCCATGATAAGATGATCTAACCATAATTATAAATATTAATAGGACCTATTATGATTGTCTCTAGATTGATATCAATAATCGGACATAGTTTGTATCATTTCTTATTTATAACAGCTAAGACACAATAGAGAGGATATATAGTATTGTCCACTTTTTCCATAGTCTTGTTGATACATTTTTTTACCTATTACATGTGGATCAAAACTCTCCCCTATAATTATATAAGTATTAACTATGAATTACATTTGAAATTTAATTTTAGGTAGCATTGGTTAGTCAATATGAACACAATAGTGGATACTAAAAATATGTACCTTAATTTTCAATTTTAGAATGATGAATTTCACATCTAGCATGAAGGATATGGTAATAAATCAATACCAACTATTTTCAATGAATAAATGCAAGAAAACATCAACTAGGTAACAATAGCTTAGTATAAAAATTAGTGTCAATATATAAGCTTATTATGAGGACTTATCCACTTTGAGTATGAGGACTTCTTGGATTAAACATATCAAAAAAATAAGAAAAAACACACAAATTCAAAAATCTCAAATATTCAATAAAATATAAAACATGCAAATAAAGAAACAATACAAAAATATTTAGCATTTCACATGTTTACTAGATTTTTCATATGTTTTTCACTTAAATTTAGTAGATAGCATATCATTTTCTATACACACATATGTTTCATGTGTAATTTAGTGTGATAAATGCATACACTAGATCCATGACACATGAGCATGTAGATGTTGGACCTTTCCTCTTCCTGTATGACACACTATATAGAGACATCTTGATTTTATATGAGCATTTCCATTATCATATTTAAATTATATATTAACATTTACACATGCTTATACTGACGTTACCATCTTACACAATGTCGTTTATATGACATTTTTCTAACATATGTATGTAGGGACCAATATGACATGCTTAATCTAGTTTTATATATTTCATTCATTGCATCTCTTCACATGGCTTACTTGAGTGTACTTACTTTCTTCTATCTTACATTTGGAACATTTGAACAATACCTACTTATTTGCCATAGTACTATGAATATTGTTTGTTTCTTTGGTGTGTGGGCATTTTCATATGTCTCCCCCTTGATTGTGTGACATTTGAACATATCCCTTGTTTGCATCCTTCTTATACCCCTCTTTGTGTGACATATGAGTAGTCTTCCGTGTCTACATGTTTTTTTTATCTTTATATCTTCTAAACATTTCCATGATTCATATCATGCATGTTAGATATTGTTATGTATTCATAGTATGAGTTTCATTGATATATCTACTTTGACATGATACTACTATATGTTTTTTAATACTTGATTCATATAGATACAACAAAATTATCTTATCCTTTTTATATAAGGCGACTATAAATTTATTTTCTTCATTCCCTTGACCTCAAAATGGGGGGGGGTATATCAAAGGGGGAATGTCATAGATATATTATTCCACATATATATCATTGATAAAATTGGCAAAATTTGATTCATTTTACAATTTTTAGATATACACTTAAGATAATTTTTTATACATTAGGTACATATTTGGGACAACATTTTCATATTTTTGATACATATTATACACATTTTATAGATCAGAGGTTGTATTTTGATAGATAATTCAACTTGAGACACATTGGAGGTGCATATGTTATTTAAATGCACCAAATCACATATACATTTTTAGATTATACATTATTCACATGTTGACCCTACCAAGATGTAATGTTTGAGGTTTTATTTACTACAGTGGTTTGATATTTTTTATTAGTTCAATTTATATTCACTCCCCTCTATGAACTTGGCACTATTTTATACTATTTTCACTTGATGTTGTTATGCCATTTGGCTTAGGTGAGATAGGATAGATCATGATATACTAGAGCTGTGCGATTGAAATTTTGAGCTCTTAATGGGCTTGGCACAACTCACCCTTATAATAGATTGGGGACACGGTTTCACTCCAATTACCTTATTCACATCTTCAATGTTTATTTTTTAATCTCTCTCTAATGTTTTAGCTAGGAAGCATTATTAACAAAGTAAATAATCAAGGAGAAACATGGTTGAATTGACACATCAGTGTACTCCTTCCTTGTTCTCCTTATTTCAAGCAAATTTTAATTAATCATTTTTATATTATATGCACTGATTACACCAATAACATGTTATTTTTTAGGTCATACAAATATAACAAATTCAAATAGGGATCAAGCAAATCAAGGTGTGTTGTACACATCATGATACACATTTATTTCCTTTAAACTAGTAATTTCATATGTATGCATTACTAGATTAAAGGGGGGGATGTAGATTCTTAAATTTCAATTTATATGTTAAACTAGTCTTTTACACTTGACAAATATCACTCAATGTTCTACCCTTCAATTCTTAACCTTACTTGCAACTGATAGCCTCACATTTACCACCTCACAGGGCCCTAAATCTTTATCTTATTATTTATCCTTATTATTTTGATTACATAGATCACATCTTAAAATATAATATATATCCTTCATTATAAGGTACATTTCTCCATTAACTTTACTTTTTATTAGATAATTGATTTTAGACTTGGATAGTAGCATCAATGCTACTATCCATTCTCGAATGCAAGTGTTTGTGCCTTCTAAACATTTAAATTTGAAAATCTTTTGATATTTATGGGTCAACCTATTATGTTTCATAAACCCTTCAATGAGGAAATTTTCAAAATAAGTGATATAAATAAAATTTAAATACAATTAATTATTCATCTAAAAAATACCTAGCAAGCACCTCTCAAGCTTATACTATACTACTAAAAATAAATTATAAAACTAGGTTATTCTTCCCTATTTTTTCGTATTTTCATATCAATCATAGGATAAATCATATTATAGTTATGAAGCATTCAAATATATGCCCATGATCCATATTTTTCAATTCATAACCTAGATCACTACATGCACTTCCATATAACATTATACACCATTATTAACATAAAATCCAACACATAGGGGAAAACTACATATGTCTAAGGCCCTTTTGGATTATCAGCTATATGTGAATCACTCATTGAAATATGGGTATTTAAGGTAATCTCATCTCCATGAGCCCACTAACCCATTTTTTTAAGGTGACAATACCTAAGGAGAGGATATAGGATTTGAGCTATATTCTCATATCAAGATCATGTTCATGCAATATGAACACATAATTTAAAAGGTGGTAGAAAACCTATAACTAAATAGGTGGAAGTTTGATTCAATAGTTAATATTATGTACAAGGTAAATGTATTGAGCATGGAAAGTAGCATCAACATAAGTTTCCATAGGGTGATGCAAGTTTTAGTGCTGACAAAAAATTAATATTTATAATTTGATGACTCGATTAGAATCTACATATAGTTTATTTATACACCTACATTACTCATACCTACCTGCACATTAGTGTATAATCTATGTTAATTTTCTCATTCATATTTTTTTAAATCATAATATAAAATGTTATACTTTATATATTTTGCATATTCTTATATTTAGTATTTATTATCATAATATTAGTAGAATCTAAATTAATTAATTAGTTTTATTTTATAGTATATTATTTAAATTTAATTATGATATTCTTCCCCAACCCTTAATCTTAAAAATGGTTAAAAAATTTATATGTGCTTACTTGAATTGGTCTAAAGTGCATAATACAACCCAACATGGAGAGATGAATTATATCAAGTTGTGTATTTCCATTGATATCTTCCAAAAATAGATATAAGGTTATGATGTAGTCTCAAATTTTAATTATTTTACCAACTCATTTGAGGTCCCAATCATGTCTATATCCCTAAACACTACCATGTTACTAAAGACCTTTCAATTCTTAAATCAGGAGGAGAATGAACCAAAAGAAGTTACAAATGAGATTTATGATTTTCAATAGTAATAATGAAATAATTATGTGTAAAGAGTAAGGAATAGCTAAAAAACTTTAAAAAATACACTCCTCCCATCGATACAACTATGTCCACTAATCTAAAATAAAATAATAATCCCACACCTCCAAAATGTATTCACCGATGACCTATTATCTAATCATCAATAGTTCTAGGTAGATGTGGTTATAACATTGTAAAAGATTGAATAAGATCAAGGTGAAAATTACACTACATAAATTATCCTAAATCATATAATAATGTAAACTACTTTTGAAATTAATAACTGAGAAACTAGACCAAACCAAGTGGAAGGTGGCACATATTAATGTAGTAATCCACAAAAACAAGGTAGAATTCCATCCTTTTCTCTTCAATTTGATATATTTAGGAATGATTTGAAAAAAAATTGGTTGATTCAAGGGCTTTAGCTAGTGTCATGCCTATAATAGTATGTAGTTAACTAGGTTTGACTCCAATAAAGTTAGACAAGCTCATTGTTCAGTTAGATAAATTAGATATTAAGGTAGTGAGAGAGTTTTTAAGCATCCACATGTAGTTAATATTATAACTTAGGGTCCAAAAGTTTATAGACATCCAAGTAGTGTAAATTTAAGATTCACATGTAATTTTATTGAGTTGAGATTGTTCTAAAACTCTAATTGTATAGATGACCATAGACTTTCCCCACATGTGGCTGCCTTGGATAGGGGTCACCAATAATATCTAAAATAGGAAAATAACTAAGATGAAACATATGATCATTGATTACAATTCCATAAAAGATATATTTAATTATATCATCTTAAATATGCATTTTTACCCTTTCTATGGAATTCACTAGTATCAAACATAATACAAACTATGATCTACCAAGATTATGATCCCTTCATTTTGATGAGGCCCACTCTAAACAAGGTTTGGGATCTAAGATTATATTTATCAATCCATAAGGAAAATGACACTTATATGCATATATATTTTAGTTCCCCTACACCAATAACATTTCCAAATATGAGTCACTAATTTTGGCCATACAGTTCACTCTAAAGAATAAATTCAAAGAGTTACAAGTATTTGGGACTCAAAGTTGGTGATTATTTAAGTCAGAATTAAGTTTCAGTGTAAAGTGTCTTACTTAAGGAATTGAAATATAAGGAATTAGATCTAATTTATATTTTTTATTATTTTAATTCTATCCCCATTCCTCATAAAAATAATCAAATCACATAATCTTTAGCATTTTTAGTTACTAATCTATTCCCTCTACATGATTCTATTCTATAAAAATTCCCAATCGAGTTAGTACCTTGCCCATTGATCCCAAAAAACATTAATAATTTCCAAGTCTTCAACTATGATTATAATATCATGGAATTTATGAATTATTTTATTTTATTTAATACACAGATCATTTATGAGAAGGTTAGATATGACGACATGTGTAGTGAATGTGATAGTGATGAAATCATGAGTTCCCTAATTATAAAGATAAAAAATTTGTTGGAGATATTATTTGACATGGATAAGTAAATCAAGAGGCCCAAGTGACCATAATATTTTGGTCAAAATAACAATACCATAATATTATAATCAATGAATGAAACTCTAAATGTCAATTTTGGCCCTGACTGAATCGAATCTAAGATGGAATGATAAATATAATTACTCATATGGTACAAGGATGTGATCATTTAGACATGATATGACTTAAAAGTCTTCAACCCAAATGTTATAATTACACTATTCCACTCAAACAAGGACATAATCCATTTAGGTATATGAAATGACCCATGAATCCCATCCTTGACAATTTCATCTACAAATAAGTTCATAAACTACACTTGGCTAGAATACTTTTCCCAGTTCATCATTCAACTTGAGTGGCCAACTTGGTCCCTATCCATAATAAAAGGGTGAAATCATAATTTTTGTTGATTTTAATAACTTAAATATATCATAAAACAAATATAATTACGATCTTAAATCCCTTGATGAGGTGATCCAAATGGTTAGAGGATCCAAGATGATGTCCTTCATAGATGGATTTTCCAAGTATCACTAGGTTTTAATTAATAAAGAAGACAAGGTCAAAATTGTATTAAAAACCAAGTGGGATTATTTTTTCATATAATATAATGTCACTTGATATAATTAATTTAGGATCCACATTATAGATATCTATGTATTATTATTTTCAAGGCTTAATTGATAAGTGCATAATTATTTACATGGAGGAATTGATTGTATTCTCAAAATGTAAGTTTAATTAGCTACTTCATCTACAAAGGGTTCAAAAGGTGAAAGAGGTATGAAATCCCCTTAAACCCCAATAAGAGTGTCTTTTGATTAACAAAGGTAATATTTTTGACCATATAATCATGAAAGAATGTATTAGTTTTGACATTCAAAGAGCTAGTTCCATTTCAAGGATACCATTTCCTAATAGTAAAAAAGAATTGGAATCTTTATTTAGAAAAATAAAATTCATACAAAAATGAATTTCTGATTTTGATAGAATTATCAAACACATTAATTCTATGTTGTAAAATTACATGAAATTCAAGTGGGTGTCTCAATCTAAATCAATATTCTAAGACATCAAGTGTGCCTTTTTTCAATCAACAATCTTGAGTAGTCCAAACTTCATAAAAGAATTTTATCTCTACCCCTTCACTTGGGAGAACACCATAGCTATTTTTATTACATGGAGGATCATTGATAAAAAAAATTCACATTAATTTCATGAGCACATATTTTAAATATGGAGAACAAAAATAATTAATTGATTAGATAAAATAAACTACTACATAAAATCAAAATGCTACATATATGAAATAAATGACACAAAATAATTTTTTACTTACTAAAATTTTAAATATACTAAAAATTCAAATTACTAACAAAAGATAACTTATATGTAAAACTAAAATTTGGGACTATTTTTTAGACTTAAATTGACTAGGGAATTATATTGACTAACTACACATTTGAAACAAGTTTTTGCAATATCTCCAGATGATAACATTATATCTAGATAGGGAAAAAAAGTATTATTATCCATAGGTATCACTCATATCCTATATATTATGTATATATTTTAATTATATGATAGGTTTTCATACACCTATGTGGTTTTTTAATTGTTTAAGGTCCTTCAATCTGTCACAAAACCATTGTGGATCTTTTCCTTCACTTGTAACCATAGATCATTGGACCATGAGGAAAAACTTAATCATGGGGTAAAAATGGGTTAGTATTTGAATTTTTTCTTGACTTCAAAACCCCTTGTGTTGATCACTAACTACATACAAACACTCTAAAGAGGGATCTAACTCCATGCAATTTTCCCATGCTAAGGTGCTGTGTGAAAGACCATTGTAAAATGCTAAATATTGGTGTAATCCTTGTTTTATTATGTTCTTCAACCATTAATTATGAATTATAATTGTTATTAGACCTTAGACCAAAGATATTAGGGTTTTATTTATTAATAATTTGGATAAATAGGTAATTTTCTCTTGATGTGCAACTAGAATTATGGTGTTCTTCAATATGGAAGCCTCTTATGCAAAATGACTTGAAAATGTGAATTTATATTGATCAATAGGTAATTATTTCAAATTTATATTTATAAAATTTAAATATGACATGTTTCATGAATTTAATGTTAAAAAATTACTCATGATTTGGTGGGAGGATAAGAACAGTGGAATTGGACACTGTCGAGGAGAATTATTATCCAAATGTTGCATTATTGTCTTAGGAGCAAAAGAAACTGATCTAGGAGTATGGATTTCTTTTGGATATGATTTTAATATTTTGAATTAGGAATAGGTACATTTTGGGATCATTGGTTTGCATATAGGAATGGGTCATCCACATGGAAATTGAAGGAAAGTAGTCAAAAGGTCATAGAATGAGGCATGAGTTAAGTGTGTTTAAAAGGTGGTCATAAGTACACTATTTTAGATTAAATGTTAATTTATAAGTCTAAATTAACCCCCATTTTATTCTAGTAATGCAAAAAAATTAAAATAGTTGTGTACCTAAACTTACCACTAAAGAGTAATCTTAGATGTAGGCCACAATGTTGACCTACTCTTCATGAAAAAACCTACAACAAAACATGTATAAAATTAGTCCTTACTAAAGATAAAAATAATAAATAAATATTATCAATATAATAAAAAGGAAAAAATACACCTGAATTGGTACCTAAATTATTGTGTGTTTTTAGGTGAGAAATTGGTGACTATAAAGGGTAGGACCCATAGATATTTTATTTTTTGTTGAAAATCTTGGATTAGACTATGCATGCCCCAATCCTCATTGATTAGGATAGTGTTATTAATAAATCAAGGTATGCTTGAATCCATAATTACATATCCAAAGTGGTAAATTATTTTTTGAATCCCTAAATGAATTTTAATAAATTATTCTAGAGCAAAAAAGTAGTGAAAAAGGAGAAAACCCTACTACAAACAAAATAAGTTTCATTTCTGGTGTAAAAATAGCATAAACTAGTAAAAAAGATAGTATTATTTATATTTGGTGTGTAAAATGTGTAAAATGACAAACATTTACATTCCATATATAAAACTAGTACAAAATTGATAAAAGAGGTAGTCATATGCCATAAACAGGCCCCCAATCAAATATAGGGTGTATATGAATTATAAGACTAAAAAGTAACAACTAAAATTTTGAGAAAAAACCTATGTCCTAACCTAGAACACATGAGGAACATAACTCCCCCCAACTAATAAAATATGAAAAAACCCTAAGTTTTTTTTATAGAAACTAAATTTTTATACCTATTACTAACATTTTTTTGCTACGTATGATTCTAATAATTTCTGGAAATGACTGTTTTCTATCTACTGAGATAGTAACACACTATTTTGGATAGGATTAGGTTGTACCCTTTTCAAAATGGATCACTCATATCCAAAATTGATTCTTTTATGTTTTTTGGGTATGAAACTTGACCAAGTATGTAACACTTATAAATTTAGGTGTGTATTGCATTTTATGAGCTTAGTATCTAAGAAAAGCCACTTTTTATACAACTTATTTTGAGGTGAGATGTTGAGCCTGTGTAATAACTTATCTTGAACTAAAAATTTATGAGAAATGTAATAAAAATATAATCTAATTAGTAGTGATAACATGGGGGATCATGGCATCATGATATAGATAAACTAAGAAAAATAGTATTGTGAGATGCATGTAGAAATAAGCATGCATAGTGACATTATCAAGATAGATGTTAAAAATTTGGCATGTAGATAAGTGATCAAAATTGAGTACTAAAATTTTAATATAAATAATTTTGTATGGATGCATGATATTCATCATGACATCAAAAGCCTAGAAAGAAGCATGATTATTATCATGGCATCAAAAAGTGTTCAAATTGAGTAAAAAGGTGTCATGGCCATGATGCACACAAACAAAGAGCACATGCAAATCATGAAAGATAAGGATAATGGGTCCACAAACAAGGGACATGTTCAAATTTCTTTCATGTACATACAATCATACAATGAATAATTTGATCCACACATAAGGACATGTTCAAATGTGCACAATCCAAGTAGAGAAAACACATGATACATGCAGTGGAAAAGCAAACATGAAAAACATGTAATTGATCAACATAAGACATTTTTAACAATAATACATTATTTAAATTAGGAATCTAGTAAGATTTCAATGTGTAATTAAGTAAGCAATATCAATAGATTTGGCATAATATAAACAACCTAGGTATGAACAATAAGGGATAGACAAGGAAGGATAGAACTTGTGTATAATATTTCCCTACCAAGATTTTAAATGTTTATACAATAATTCAAAGGCATGTGTCTTATTTTGATCTGATAATTGATAGCTTGTGCTCATTGGGACATGTTAGGTGGGATAGGAAAATAATGTATGGCACTCCTATATGAGTAGGTGCATTTGTCTATTTGAAAATTTGGCATCTAAGATAGTGAAATAACCTATAGTTGGGTTTGTAAATGGAAAACTATATGCACTTCATGCACTCACGTACACTTTTGAATAATGTATGATATGAAACTAGATATAATTATTTATTAAATAACAAATTAATTGATATAAACTAAACATAAGCATGCATAGGTCATGTTTTTCAATTTTTTATAATATTTTATTTTTTCATATTTTTGTATTAATAAAATAAAAAAATAATGAGGAGATATAACTAACCAATGAGGCTTGCAAGGGAGTCACAATCAATGGATCATGTGTCTAGGATCATCATAGTGAACTTTCACAAAAGAAATTTGCCATGTTTTTGTCACTTAATTAAGATAAATTTTGATTATGAATACTTATTTACCTTTATATTATAAAAATCACTATCATAATGATGATCTGTAGCATATTTCACATGTTTTGGATCATAGTGAACCTTGGATATTTTGAGAACCATTCATGGAGTGTAGGAATAATGTGTTGGTTCCTTATATTAGGTATCCTTAGTGCCCTATAATATCAATTTTGGAAATGTAGGAGTAGAGAGAGGATCTATATAATCTATGGAAAATATCTATTGAATTAGCCTTTTAAGGATATGCCTCCATGGAACCATATATACATGAATTCATAATATCTAAGTAGGTTTCACCTTTTTAAGTGGATAAAGTAAAATTTGTTGTATAAGAACCATATTTATCTATGGTAAGGGGTATTCATGTCAGGATCCCTGATCCTTAAGAGCACACTTGATTACCTTTGTATAAGCAACTAAACATGGAATTTAACTAGAAGTAAAATGTAACTAGAAATCGGAAACAACAGAAAATATGAGAGACAATACAATCTTGTATTAACACTCTTTTAGAAGGAAATACAATGAAGAAATCACACTCTTCCCACACCTCTTGGGCATGCCAATAATTCTCCCTCAAGATTTCTCTCTCTCAATTACAAAAAATTCAACTCAAACACAGAGTTGTTGTTTCAACCAGTCAATAACAATACTGCCAGTACACCAAGTACTCAAAGTACTCCAAGTAGATCTCCCTGATCTTGCTCCTTGTTGTGTTGTAGATCTCCTTTAACCTTGCTACCCTACAGATCTCCTTTGAACTTACACACACACACACACACACCTATAGATAAATTGATCTTACTTACCATGTAGATCTTCTACCTAATCTTTCACAACTTGCAGATCAACCTGGTCTTGCACACCTGCAAACCTAGATCTTACACACCTAGAAGAACCCTTGTCCTTGCCTTTACAAGTCCTTATGATTCTAAAAATTATAATATAACCCCATGGGTCTCTTAAATATATCCCATACAAATAATAATTAGACTTTCCAATTACAATAATTAGAAACACAGACTCAAGACTAAAATTAGTCTTTACATGCAAACTGGCCATTCATCAAACTAACTGTTCATGTAACTAACAATTCTAGAATGCACAGGTGATTGACATCAGTCCCTATCTATTTGGAGATGACCAATGTTATCTGATCATGACCGATGTCAGTAGCTTCCTCTCTACTCCTGACCGACGTTGGTTGGCCTGACTGATGTCAGTTACTGTGACACTCAGCAACCTCCTCTATGTTTGCATACCTATGAAGCTTTTAGCTCCACAACCTAACAATCTCCCACTTAGAGATAAATATATACACCTATACCTGTACATGTACATTGTCTAATTTTGTTTTCTAGCTTGTATCACTCTTCAAGTTTAGTCTTGAAGACCAACCACCACACATCCTGTGGTGCTACTCCTGTCATCCAAGTACCCTGCCATATCCGAAACTACATACCCATGTAGAGAAGTGCCTGACCCTGCATAGCATGAATCCCTACTGCTGGTCCCTCTCAAATACCTAAGAATCCACTGAACTACTTTCTAGTTCTCCTTTCTTGAATTGGCCACAAACTTGCTGACAACTCCCACTACTTGGGTAATATCAGGTCTAGTACTCATGTACTCAACCTCATCATGTGATTTGGGACACTGTTCTGTGAACTGTCCATCCATAGGTGTGCTAACTAGTTCTGCATCCTACATATTGAACCTATCCACTACCTTATTCACATAATCATCCTGAGACAACATCAACCTGTGATCTTCCCTGTCTCTAAAAATACTCATGCCAAGGATTTTTGCTCCTCCTAAATCTTTCCTAGCACACCACTGAGCTACTTTTACCTTTAGCTTAGCAAATTCCTGCATGTATGAACCTACAACAAGCATATCATCCACATATAGTAATAGGATAATGTTGTGACCATTATCCAACCTGGTAAAATAAACATAATGGTTACATTGACATTGACTAAAGCCATGCTTTGTCATACACCTGTCAAACCTGTACCACTATCTTGGAGCTTGCTCAAGACCATATACCCTGGCCTTCTATCTCACATGTCCATTCTATCCTTTCTTTAACCTAGGAATTCATTCATCTTTCAGTGCTTTCATCCTAGCTGGCAACTCTACCAAATCTCCTATTTGGTTCTTTCCCAAGGAATCAATCTCCTCATTCATGCCATGCTCCCACTATTTCCTGGATTTTACTTGCATTGCCTCTTCAAAACTTCCTGGTTCTTGACCATCAATGAGTAATAAGTTAGAGTAGTATAAATAAGGGGAATAATGAATTTGAGGCTTACTTACCCTTTCAGTCCTCCATATGGGCATTTGAGACTCTTTGACAGCTTGTTGTCTACCCAAAATTCATTCTCTAGTTGACCCTAGTCTGCACCCGACTGATGTCGATTCCACCTAATCATCAATGTTGGTTCCTTGACTGACGTCAGTGTCCACCTAGTCACTAATGTTAGTTCCCTGACTGACATCGGTCTCCACCTACCTGACACCACTGACTCTAGTTTGCACATGACCAATGTCGGTACCTGCCTGCTTGACATCGATTCTCACCTAATCGACGTCGGTAACTATGTTTTCCTGTGAGTGATGACTTTTACCCATGAGCTCACTTTGGATCATAACCTTGTCTAAACTACCCTGCTTAGAATTATTTAGCCCCTTGAGTTGATCTCTATCCATCATCTCCTCCATGAAAACCAAGGCTTTCCAATTCTTAAGTTTGTCAAAGACATCAAACTTCCTCTTAAGAACATGCATCCCCTTCTTATTCATGTGACCAAGCCTACAGAGCCATATCTTCACATCTACATCTGAAGTAGATAAACCAAAAGGATAATTAGTAATACAAGTAGATAGATAAAGAGTACATACTTTCTTACCACATGCTAATTCAAGTGCACCCTTGGAAACTTTCCAATATTCCATTGTGAGAGTAACTGTGCAACCCTCATCACCCAAATTTCTTGTAGAAATTAGACTCCTCTTCAGGACTGGGACATGCATGACATCCTTCAACACCCATGTGTTGCCCGTCTACAATTTCAGCCACACTTCCCCTTTGCCAACAATTTGACAAGGCTCACCAACTCCTAAATAAATATTTCCAAAGTCTCCATGGACATAATCATGGAAAAATACTCTATTTGGGGTTGCATGGAAAGAGGCAATAGAATCTAAAACCCAAGATTCTAATTTATCTATGGAACATACAAGAGCATCCTGTGCAACAATAACTACAACATCTGCTTCTTCATTTCCTTCATGCTAATCTTCTACCAACCAACAATCTTTCTTTACCTGCTCTTTCTTTCCATAATACAGTAATTGATAATTCTTGCCATTTAATTCCTCCATTCTTAGTGTACTTTCTTCTACCATTGCTTTACTCCCACTCAATCAGAAACCCTTGAGAGTGACCTATAATCAACAAATACTTAACACGCTCTTACCACCTACTAGTGTACCTAACCAAGCTCTGATACCAATTGTCACTGGTATCACTTGGTGATCCTAGCTTTGATACCAATTGTCAGGATCTATGCTCCTTAAGAGCACACTTGATTACCTTTGTATAAGCAACTAAACATAGAATTTAACTAGAAGTAAAATGTAACTAGAAATTAGAAACAGTACAGAATATGAGAGACAATACAATCTTGTATTAACACTCTTACAAAAGGAAATACAATGAAGAAATCACACTCTTCCCACACCTCTTGGGCATACCATTAATTCTCCCTCAAGATTTCTCTCTCTCAATTACAAACAAATCAACTCAAACACAGAGTTTTTGTTTCAACCAGTCAGTAACAATACTGCCAGTACACCAAGTACTCAAAGTACTCCAAGTAAATCTCCCTGATCTTGCTTTTTGTTGTGTTGCAAATCTCCTTTGACCTTGCTACCTCATATATATCCTTTGACCTTACACACACACACACTTGTAGATCAAATGATTTTACTTACCATGTAGATCTTCTACCTGATCTTGCACAACCTGCAGATCAACCTGGCCTTTCACACCTACAAACCTAGATCTTACACACCTGGAAGAACCCTTGTCCTTGCCTTTACAAGTCCTTATGATTCTAAAAATTACAATAAATCCCCATGGGTCTCTTAAATATATCCCATACAAACAATAATTAGACTTTCCAATTACAATAATTAGAAACGCAGACTCAAGACTAAAATTAGTCTTTACATGCAAACTGGCCGTTCATCAAACTAACTGTTCATGTAGCTAACAGTTTTAGAACGCACAGGTGATTGACATCAGTCCCTATCTATTTGGAGATGACCAACATCAGCCGATCATGACTGATGTTGGTAGCTTCCTATCTACTCCTAACTGACGTCGGTTGGCCTGACCGACGTTGGTTACTATGACACTCAGCAACCTCCTCCATGTTTGCATACCTGTGAAGCTTTTAGCTCCACAACCTAACAATTCATATGGGATACCCCAAACTATGATGACCTCATTATCATATATTTAATTTAAAATTTTGAACTATAAAAAGAAGTACAAAAATCTATTGAATCCAAGGGTGTCCCAATAATATATTAAATAACCCTACACTAGGTACTACTATAAAAATATTGGCCACAAGTACTATACAAGCCTATAATGGTAATCTAAGAGTAGATGTCACTAGTATAAATTATGAGATAAATTTTTGAATTGTATGGATGATTGTTAGCCTCAAAGGACCAATTTTTCAAGCAAATTTTAAGAGAAGAAATAGAAATTAATAAGTGTGACAAAATCATCAACAGAGATTGTGTTATAGATTCAAATCAGTCTTGGAGACCAATCATTAATTGTTTCAATAAATTATAACTTATTCAAGAGTAGCATATATTTTTTATTGGTTATTCTCCCTTCAATAATGACACCTTAGTTCTAAGGTTGTTTTTTTCAAAATCCTCCTGATTTGATTTTTGTTTCTTCTTACCTTTGTATTTCTTTTGTTTAATTGATCTCCTAATTTCAAGGTCTTGCAACATTGATTCATTTTTAAATTTATTTTTCTAATTCCTTCCATCTCCTAATATATACAAACCATCTAAATATTTTATACCATATCTCTAACCTCCTATATTCTAATAAATGTATGTGAAAATTTCCCTCTCTAGTTTAACTAATTTACATCACAATATTGTTAGAAATAAATTTGACTCTAATTAACTAGTATTTAGTTCCCTTAATTAATGAAATTATCTTTTAATAATTAATACTAAATACTTAACAAAATTTAATTTTGGTATTAACTTTAAATTTGAGTAGTTAGTAGTTAATTATCTTATTTGAGGATATTATATTTTAATAATTATGTGGACAACTACCCATCATTATAACACCTTGATAGCATCCTTAAATAGAAACATAAAACTTCAATATCATCATAATTTGTTATCTCATCTTGATGATGATTCAATAGAAAGACCTGCAATGTTGTATAATACACTTGATTCAAAAATTTAGCACAGAGTTTCTACCATAAGCATCTACTCTTACTTCATGGACTATGAAAATATTATCTTTCAATGGTAATATGATCTCACCAATAGAGATTTGAATGTGACCATTGAATCCTTTGATGACCATGGTGGTGCAAATAAAATCCTGATATGTATGTCAAATATTATTAGAAGTGTGATTTTTCACATATTCACACTAGAACTATTATCCACCGTGACACTATAAAAATGTCTATGATTAATGTGATCTTGAATGAACAAAGATTGAAAATTTGAGTCATTGTCAATAATTTCATGCTATGTAAATGTGATGAGTGACCTAGATGGAACTGAAGTATGTTAGATACCAATAATACAATGTGTGGAGTTGGTTTTGAAACTACATTACTGTTACTTTATTATTATTGTTATTGTTATTGTTATTGTTATTGTTATTGTTATTGTTATTGTTATTGTTATTGTTATTGTTATTGTTATTGTTATTGTTATTGTTATTGTTATAGTTATTGTTATTGTTATTGTTCTTGTTGTTGTTGTTGTTCTTGTTATTGTTATTGTTATTGTTATTGTTATTGTTATTGTTATTGTTATTGTTATTGTTATTGTTATTGTTATTGTTATTGTTATTGTTATCGTTATTGTTATTGTTATTGCATATTATTAATGTTATTGTTATTGTTATTGTTATTTTTATTGTTATTGTTATTGTTATTTTTATTGTTATTGTTATTGTTATTGTTATTTTTATTGTTATTATTATTTTTATTATTATTGTTATTTTTATTTTTATTAGGCCTCACCTTGTATGGTTGCTTGTTTTAACTCTTTGTATTGTTATTTGTATTATTTGTATATTTAAACTTATTCATTTCCAATAATTTGAAATCCTTATCTTTTATTATGTGGCATAAATCTTTAAATGGCATAAATTTCTTAAACATGATAAGACTCATGTAGGGGAGGAAGCAAGCTCTACTTGAATATATCTTGTAATTCTCTATCTACCATAGGAATTGTAATTTGGGATAGCATTACCTTGTATCTTAAGACATATTCTACAATATTTTCATTATATTTGTGTTTTATTTGATAAATATAAGCATATGAAATCTTCTCATTGATATTTATTGAAAAATGTGTTAGAAACATATCAGCCAATGGATTAAATGCATGTACTGATTGATGAGGTAAATTATAAAACCATTGTAAAGCATATTCTTGTAGACTCCTTAGGAATAACTTATTCAATAACCTATCATTATACATGTAGTCTAAACATGCTATGTGGAAGTTGTAGATACTCAAATTTAGATTTTGCATGATAAACTAGTCTTTCACACCTTACAAATATCAATCTAGGCTATACCCTTTAGTGTTTGAATTTTCCACTCACCATAACACTATTCATAAATTCTTTTCTTATGGTTTAGCCTTGATATTCTCGCTAACCATATCACGTGTAGCTCATATTATGCTTAAAACTTGATATATATCCTTCACTATTAGTTACATAACTTTAATAATTATCTATTCTCTAAGAGACTAATGTTTAGATCTAGACATTAGCATCAACGCTAATGTCCCATTTCAAATGTTAGTATCTATACCTTAAAAACACTCAAATTTCCAAATATTTTGATATATATGCGTGGGATTATTTTTATTAATTAACCCTTCATGATATTATTTTCAAAAGGTGTTATATAAATGCAAATCAAATATATTGTTGATCATCAAGTACTTTTCTAGCACACATATAACACTTACCAAGAAAAATCACCTTTGAAGCTTACAAAACTAACCTATTATTACCTATTTTAATATCAACCATATCATCATCCTTATTATATGTATAAATCATTCATAAATCATCCCATGCATATTATTTATCATGTTATAAGCTACATCATTACATGCACTCACATATAATATATTACACCATTACGCATACACAATCCAATACTTAGGGGATAACTACATGTGTATAACACCCTATTTGTACTATTTACTATGTAAGTAATTATTATTAATATAAAATTATTTGAGGTTATCTCTACTTCACTTGATCTCATTAACCATTTTTTTATAAGGTGGCATGCCCTAATTGGAGAATCTAGGGTTTTGAGAAAAATATTAGTAATGAGAACATTTACACAAAATCAAAATAGAGAATATAAAATATGAAAATGAAACCTAATAATCACACGTGTATTTTATAAATAAGATTCAATATTCCATACATTAAACTAGTGGTAGAATCAAGACACTAGCATCGATGCTAGTGTCCACAAGGTGATGCAAGTGTTAAGACTCATAGAAAACTAATATTTATAATCTGACGAATAGATCCATATCTTGAGATGGTCCATTCATACACCTACATTACTTATAACTTCATGTGAATTAGTGTCTAATCTAAGTTCAATTTATCCTTCACATTTTTATTAGTAGAACATTGAATGTCATATTTTTATATTTATAATATTCTTAGATTTAGTATATCTTATCAAAATATTAGTAGATCTATATTCATTTAATTAACCTAATTTTTAGAGTATATTACTCCTTAATTGATTAGGTTAATCTTTCCTTTAGTCCTTATTTTCAAAAAAAATTAAACATTTGGTGAACTCAACCTCTAATTCTAATTGAATCAAACCCTAGCTTTCCTTAGGGTTTCAAATTTTTAGAGCCTTAGATTGTTGTATTTATATTTTTCTCAAATCTAATTTTTATTGGGTATAATATAGGTGATGTTTTTTTTTTGCCTTATTACACTATCCTTTGTGCTTGTATTTTTGGGTGTATTTATATTTATAATATTCACAATGAGTCCCCATAATAAATATTCTAAGCATCCTCATCTATTTGATTTCATATTCAATCTTCCTGATGATCAATACATTGATTATGATAATATAATAGCTAAAAATAAATGTCATAACATTTCTTATTTTAACTATAGTTATGTTAATTAATGGAAAAATGATCAAGTTAATGTAAATGCAAATATTGATGATTATATAGATAATCTTAGCACTACTTATGATTATGATTATATAGTTATTCCACAAATTTATAAAGTGACTTTGAGGAGCCTAGCTATCCTATTTATTCTATGTTTCTTGACTTACAATTTATTGATGCATTGTTTAGGAAAACACTTAGTTTTTTTTTACCATTTATTAGTTGAATACCTCACATTCAATATTATATAATGGATATTCATGCAAAAAAAAGAATCACATTATTTAAAAAAATCATCATAGTCATTATCCATGCATAGTATATCCACATGATGTGTTTGTACATAAAGTTAAATGTATATTTTCTTTAATAGATTATGCACATGTTGAATCTATTCAATTTTTACCAAATGTTGATAATATTAAAAAAAAATAAGATTATTTTCCTCATTTATAAAATGAAAAATGTGAAGATGTTTATATCTCTAAAAATTTCCATGAAACCAATGTGTGCAAATCTTCCCTCCCTCTCCTTCTAGAATGGAAACATGAAAATGATAGCATTACTCATAATAATATACATGATGCATTACCCCCATTAATGGGTCAATAGTTATTGGTAAAAAGGATAGAGAAAGGAAGCAAAAATGGACTCCTCCTCCTCTAGGGTGGTTAAAGCTAAACTTTAATGGTGTTGCTAGGGAAACTTAGGTGCATTTGGGATAAGTTGTATCATTCAAGATTATTGTGGATCTCTGATTTGTGCCATATCAAGGAAGATTTAGGATGTTTCTAACAATGAAGTGGAAGCTAAAGTGATGGAGAGTGGAATTGAAATGGCCATCCAATTTTAAATAATGAATATGATTGTCAAAGGTGACTCTCAAGTGGTCATCTTGACCTTGGACAAAAAAGAGGATAACTTTTATCATCTTGAGAATATTTTGAAGAATACCTAGAGGAATATGGATGTTTTTTCTTTGATTTAGTGTAAAAATTGTTATCAGGAGGCAAATTTGGATGTAGACTTCTTGTCACACTATGGTACTTATCAAGCAAAGGTGTGTCATGTGGATAATGTCTGAGATGCATGGGAAGATTTTCCATCTATTTTGATGATTGATTTTTATTAAACTCTTAATCTGATGTCTATTTTTTATTACTTTAATTCATAAAGTAATTACAAAATATCTAGATATTTTAGTTGTGATCTAACTATAGCAGAGTGGTAGTTGTTTAAATCTTTCAAGTTAATCAATCTAGCATCACCTTTTCATCATTGCATGGTTCACATGGTGTTTATTAAGGGAATCAATTGGAAAATTGGAATTAATAAAGTATGGAGGTTTTATTGGAATGAATGATGGCATCTCATGGCATGAGGGAGCCTAGAGGCTTCCCTCATGCCTCTTTATGTCTCCTACCTTCTTGGTCCCTCTCTACCTCAAATCTTTATGCTCACTGAATGTCAATTATTTTGTGTTATGTGAATGGTCAGTGGGGCACAATATGAAGAGTGAAAGTGATATTTTTCTAGAAACTACATGCATATATGGCACAAGTGATGTCGATGGAAGAAATACATGGTGTTAATGTGGACATCCTTGGGCAAGATTTTCTAGTGAAAGGGGTTAAAAGTAGGGTTAATTCTAAATTGATGGAAATTTTCACATCAAATCTCATGTTTTTGGTGTCTAAATTTGAAGTAGTGGTGAAGGTGGTGGTGTTTTATGTTCATTCAGAGTTTCATATTGGTTTGGATAAGAAGATTCTACTACAAGACCTAACTCCTCTACTAAATCTATCATTTTTAGGTAAGATAGCTTAGGAGTTATTATAGCATCTACCTTTAGGGCTCTCAAGATGAAGTTTATGATACTCTTGGGTTTTGTGGAGGATTTTCAAAATAAGGTGCTTTTACCAAACATGAATATTGGGAAATTCATTTCTTTGTCATTGATGTCACATCTCAAAAGCCCAATTCTAGAGTTGGGCTTATCGATACAAGAAGTGAAGAGTATAGGTAATAAAAAAATTGGTAATATGTGTAATCATAGGTAAGGTGGTGGTGTTATTATGGTATAACAAATTTATTGTGGAGGAAATGGGTCTAGACACGCCGTAGGGTGTCAACCACTCAGTGTCATCTTTATCTAGGGGCAAAGCACTGATGGAACCTATCAAATAAGAAGTTATTATTGTGGAAGAACCAATTTGTGGTGGATGGAAAATTATGCACCTAACTTACACAAATTATTAGGTCCTAGTGGGTTTTAATTTATAAATCTATCCTATGGAAAATCTTGGTCTTGTCTGGTCTTTTGGTTATCGGTTCTTTTTTGTTTTCTATTTTGTGGTCTTTTGTAGAGTGTCCATGTTCTTCCAGGGCTCTTCACTAGTAGTTATAATTAGAATTTTTTTTCATGGTTGGTTGGTTAGCTTTCGAGTCATGTTATGTAAAAAATTATCTTTGTAGGTTGGAGGCCCTATACAAACCCTGTATCGATCTAAAAATATACATGATGCATGAGAAAGTGAATCAAATGATTGTGATAACTTTTATTGGAATGAAAATGATTAAAACATCATAATAATAAATACTAGTAATTTAATATATTACTTTATCCTTATTTTTATTTAATTCATAGTGACCAAAAAAGTGCAATTTTATTTATCTCATGTAATCAAGATTCAAGTATTCAAGTCATTAGATGACATAGTATGCATGATATGTCAAATGAACTCATATGCAATGATTCCTTACATAATATTCATAATGATAATTTTGATATTTAATATGACAATTTATTATTTATATACATAATTTACTTGAATGATCCTTTATTCAATACCTCTATAACATGCAATGATGCCAACTTATAATGTAATTATAGATGTAATGAGTTCATTATCCCTATGTTTCAAATAGGTGGCACATTAAAACCCATTATTTCATATTCCCATACTCCCCATATTCCTTATATTCACATTTTATCCTTAATATATTTTATGAGAGATATTAAAAACCCTATTGTAGGACAAAATTTAAAAGTGTTATCATGTCATGAGAATATTCACGATAATAATCTAGAAGATAAACCTATTACAAGAAATGTTTTTGAAAATCATTACCAAACTAATTTTTTATGCCTACACTCCTTTTATTTGATGGTAAATATGACCCTTCCACCCATTTTTTCCAATATATACATTCCTTTGGTTGTTGTGCTAAGGATGGACACTTATTACTAAAGGATTTTCATATAAGTTTAATAAATACAGCTAGTGATTAGTTTTATAGTCTCCCAAAAGGTTTCTTACCCACTTTAAAAAAAACTAGAGAACATATTCATATCATATTTTCACAACTATTATGAGCCTAAATACAAATTAGAGAATTTTCAAGGATTAAAGCAACAAAATTATGAGTCTATTAGAGATTATGTTATAATATTCAATGATGTATTATATTATTTGACATATAGACCCTCAAATTTGGAATTATAATTCATATTCAGTATATGTATTATTTTGAAACTTAAAAAGAGATATTTTCACATGCCTTATACTTTATTTAATATCATATATATGGATGTGCACAAGTATGCTTGTGAGATAATTAATGAAACTATAGAATTAATAACATCCCCATTAAAAGACAAAAGTTTTATTAACAATTATTATAAAGTGAATAAATCAACCAAAGAGGTTCCTAAACTATCTATAAGTATACATCATGAAGGAAAAATAGTAAAATTACTATTTAAAGGAAATTAGTCAGCATATCTATTACCTCCTATATTTAGTGACTCTACTTCTACTAAGAGACAACCACTTCACTTTGATTGCACTAAGGATTGACCACATGAAATATTAAATGTATTATTTGATATGAAGTTTATTAACCTTCCTCTAAACTACTATTATCCACAAAAAATATTTTAAAATATAAAAGGACAACCATATTACACTTATCATGGTATTAACGAGCATCATAATAGTAATTTTTATCTTTTACCACATAAGTTTACATAGTTAGAACATAGAGGAGTTATTACATTTAAGGATGAGACAACACATTCTCATTATTCCACTTCTTCCAAAGGTCATTCTTGGTGTACCAAAACATCCCATTAAATTAATACCAAGAAAATAATGGTCTATCTCCTTTTCATAAACAAATCATTGGAACAAGTCTTTTTCCTGGTACACACTTTACATTGATTGATCTTTCCCACACTAGTCCTACCAAGAAATAATTGGTTGATCAATCTCTTCCTAGATATGTACTTGGGGGAAGCATAGAGATAAATATTTTATAACCCACTCATGCATCAACATCTATGTTTTCCATTAATTAAGAAGAGGTGCTGAAATAAAATTAGAAAGTACATATTCAGTTGCAACACAATCATTATAATTAAGCATTTTTATTCCCATCTAAATTCCATGGTATCTAATGACTACATTAAAAATAAAATCAAATCATATAAATAACAAACATAAATTTCAAAATTCTTCACATAATTCAAAATTAAAACCCATTAAATATTTCTCTACTATTTTAGGACCATATATTCTTATGAGGTAGAGTCATGCTATTACATATTCTACAACACCAAATTTGGTAGATATCCATGATCCTTTGTAGCATGATCATTTTTTATAATATATTATACTTATATACAACCCTATGATCATCTATATATGGTATCATGAAATATATTTTTAATAAAATTTCAAAATAAATCAAATAATCAAAAACTTATAAAAACATTAAAATAAAAAAAAATACAAAAATATTTAGCATTTCACATGCTTACTAGATTTTACATTTGCTTTTTTACTTTATTTTAATTTATGTCATATCATTTTTATACCCACACATGTTTCACTAGTACTTGAGTGTTATTTAGGTGTACACTAGATCCATAGTGCATGCTCATATAAATGTTGGACCTTTCCTCTTCCCATGTGACATGCTATGGTGAGGGCATCTTACTTCTATTGACCATGATTGATACATGTTATATTTTTTCATGATTGTTTTAAATTACAATGTTGAGCTTATATACTAACACTTACACATGCCTATACTCATATTATTATCTTACACATTATACTTGATATGTCATTTTATAGGACATATTGCTAACACATGTATTTAGGGACTAGTATGACATGTTTGTGATAGTTTATTATATTTCACTTATATTTCATATTATCACATGGCTTACTTGAGTGTAATCCTTTTTTTATTCCTAATATCAATTTTGGAACATTTGAACATGTTCTTTATTTTTTTCCTTAATGCCCTAAGTCTTGATTTTTTATTTGGTATGTGGACATTTGAACATGTCCTCCCCTTGAGTGTGTGGTATTTGAACATGCCCCTTATTTTAAATCTCCTTATAACCCCTTTTATGTGACATTGAGTGATACCATGTGTGTGATTTATTATTTTTTGAACTTGATCTTGTTACTTCTAAACATTAACATGACCCACATCATGCATCTTAGTGTCTATGATGTGTTAATATTGTTAGCTTCATTGATACATCTACTTAGACATGATACCACTATATTCATCATTTTTACATGATTTATATAAATATATCATGGTTATCTTATCCTTTTGAGATAAGTTGAATATCATGTTACATTCCCCTCACCTCAAAAAAGAGGGTTAATATCAATGGGTAAAAGTTGTAGAGACGTGAGTCCACACACATGCATTTGGAATAATTGGTAGAATTTGATATAGTTTCCATGATAAAATGTACACTTATGACATAATTTTATACATTTGTAACAAATTTTGGATAGATTATTTCAAATTTGTGACACAATTTATACACATTTTACAAAGTCGAGCTTACATTTTTACATATACTTCATCTTGAGAGACATTTTACATACATATGCCATGAAAATACACCAAATTATAAATACATTATACTTGATATGTCATTTTATAGGACATATTGCTAATGTATGTATTTAGGGACTAGTATGACATGTTTATGATAGTCTATTATATTTCACTTATATTTCATATTATCACATGGCTTACTTGAGTGTAATCCTTTTTTTATTCCTTATATCAATTGTGGAACATTTAAACATATTCTTTATTTTTTTCCTAATGCCCTAAGTCTTGTTTTTATTTGATATGTGGACATTTGAACATGTCTTCCCCTTGAGTGTGTGGTATTTGAACATGCCCCTTATTTTAAATCTCCTTCTAACCCCTTTTATGTGACATTGAGTGATCCCATGTGTGTGATTTATTATTTTATGAGCTTGATCTTGTTACTTTTAAACATTAACATGATCCACATCATGCATATTAGTGTTTATTATGTGTTAATATTGTTAGCTTCATTGATACATATACTTAGACATGATACCACTATATTCATCTTTTTTACATGATTTATATAGATATATCATGGTTATCTTATCCTTTTTAGATAAGTTGAATATCATGTTGCATTCCCCTCACCTCAAAAATGGGGGTTAATATCAGTGGGTAAAAGTTGTAGAGACGTGAGTCCACACACATGCATTTGGAATAATTGGTAGAATTTTATATAGTTTTCATGATAAAATGTACACTTATGACATAATTTTATACATTTGTAATAAATTTTGGATAGAATATTTCAAATTTGTGACACAATTTATACACATTTTACAAATTAGAGCTTACATTTTTACATCTACTTCATTTTGAGAGACATTTTACATACATATTCCATGAAAATACACCAAATTATAAATACATTATACTTGATATGTCATTTTATAAGACATATTGCTAACACATGTATTTAGGGACTAGTATGACATGTTTATGATAGTTTATTATATTTCACTTATATTTCATATTATCACATGGCTTACTTGAGTGTAATCCTTTTTTTATTCCTTATATCAATTGTGGAACATTTGAACATGTTCTTTATTTTTTTCCTAATGCCCTAAGTCTTGATTTTTTATTTGGTATGTGGACATTTGAACATGTCCTCCCCTTGAGTGTGTGGTATTTGAACATGCCCCTTATTTTAAATCTCTTTCTAACCCCTTTTATGTGACATTGAGTGATCCCATGTGTGTGATTTATTATTTTTTGAGCTTGATCTTGTTACTTCTAAACATTAACATGATCCACATCATGCATCTTGGTGTTTATTATGTGTTAATATTGTTATCTTCATTGATACATCTACTTAGACATGATACTACTATATGCATCTTTTTTACATGATTTATATAGATATATCATGGTTATCTTATCCTTTTGAGATAAGTTGAATATCATGTTACATTCCCCTCACCTCAAAAATAAGGGTTAATATCAGTGGGTAAAAGTTGTAGAGACGTGAGTCCACACACATGCATTTGGAATAATTAGTATAATTTGATATAGTTTGCATGATAAAATGTACACTCATGACATAATTTTATACATTTTTAACAAATTTTGGATAGAGTATTTCAAATTTGTGACACAATTTATACACATTTTACAAAGTAGAGCTTACATTTTTACATATACTTCATCTTGAGAGACATTTTACATACATATGCCATGAAAATACACCAAATTATAAATAAATTATACGTGATATGTCATTTTATAGGACATATTGCTAACACATGTATTTAGGGACTAGTATGACATGTTTATGATAGTCTATTATATTTCACTTATATTTCATATTATCACATGGCTTACTTGAGTTTAATCCTTTTTTAATTCCTTATATCAATTGTGGAACATTTGAACATGTTCTTTATTTTTTTTCCTAATGCCCTAAGTCTTGATTTTTTATTTGGTATGTGGACATTTGAACATGTCCTCCCCTTGAGTGTGTGGTATTTGAACATGCCCCTTATTTTAAATCTCTTTCTAACCCCTTTTATGTGACATTGAGTGATCCCATGTGTGCGATTTATTATTTTCTGAGCTTGATCTTGTTACTTCTAAACATTAACATGATCCACATCATGCATCTTAGTGTTTATTATGTGTTAATACTTTTATCTTCATTGATACATCTAATTAGACATGATACCACTATATGCATCTTTTTTACATGATTTATATAGATATATCATAGTTATATTATCCTTTTGAGATAAGTTGAATATCATGTTACATTCCCCTCACCTCAAAAATGGGGGTTAATATCAGTGGGTAAAATTTGTAGAGACGTGAGTCCACACACGTGAATTTGAAATAATTGGTAGAGTTTGATATAGTTTATATGATAAAATGTACACTTATGACATAATTTTATACATTTGTAAGAAATTTGGATAGAGTATTTCAAATTTGTGACACATTTTATACACATTTTACAAAGTAGAGCTTACATTTTTACATATACTTCATCTTGAGAGACATTTTACATACATATGCCATGAAAATACACCAAATTATAAATACATTATTCAAATCATACCAATATTCATGCACTAAACTTACCAAGAAGCATCAATTTTGCTTTTATCTGTTGATATAAGTGGCTCCCTTGAGTATTGTGATCAAGATTTTGTGCCCTTGATGGAATTGGATCTACTTTTAATTTATGGTTGATATGATTATACCATTGGATTCAAATTGTCTAGATTATGTTTACATGTATATTATAAAACTCTTACTTACACTATAATGGGGGCATAATCACCCTCTGATTACCCTCTTTACATCCCCAATGTTCAATTTTGAACCTCTCTCAATTTCTTCAACTAGATAACATCATTAAAAAATAAACTACCAAGGGGAAATGTGGTTGCATTGACACATATATGTACTCCTTATTTATTGTGTTTTTTCAAGTAATTTTAATTATTCATTTTAATATTATATGCACTAATTTTACATGTAACATGTTTTTGGTTTTAGTTCATACACATTAAGTTAATTCAAATAAGGCTCAAACCAAAGCAAGGTGTGTTTTCCACACCATGGTACACATTTATTTTCTTTAAACTAGTAATCCTATCTTTATGCATTACCAGATTAAGGGGGGATGTTGATACTCAAATTTTGATTTTACATGATAAACTATTCTTGTACACCTAAAAATTACCACTATAGGATCTACCCTTTAGTTTTGACTTTTCCTTCATTGCAATGCTCGAATTCACCATATCACTATGCCTAAATGCTTATTTTATGGTATATCCTTGATATTATTATTATCCAGATCACCTTGGCTCACAATAAGCTTAAAACAAGATAAATATCCTTTATTTTTAAAATATTTTTAGTCATTATCTATTATCTAGTCATTATCTATTATCTAGGACACTAACTTTTGGATCTAGACACTAGCATTGATGATGGTGTTTGTGTTCCAATACTAGTATTTGTACCTTTAAAAACTTAAATTTGAATATATATATATATATATATATATATATATATATATATATATATATATATATATATATATATATATATATATATATATGGGTTGAACTATTTATCTTAATTAACTCTCCATAAGATTATTTTCAAAATGTGTTATATAAACATAAGTCAAAGACCATTCATGATCATCAAGTATTTTTCAAGAACACATCTAAAAATTACCAATCAAAATCACCTTTCAAGCTTAAAAAATTTCCCTATTCTTCCCTATTTTAATATCATCCATGGGATTAATCTTCTTAAAGGTCTAAATCTTTAAAAAATAATCCCATGACTAGTATTTCTTAAATTCTAAGCTAGATCACTACATGCACTCACATATAACATATTACACCATTGTTCACACACAAGCCAAAACATAAGGGGTAACTACACATGTTTAGGACTCTATTTAGAGTATTAGCTATGTAGGTAATACTCACTGATAGAGGGGTCTTTGAGGTTAGCTTGACTTTATTTTAGCACACTAAACCCTTTTTTTCAAGGTGGCATGCCCTAATTTGAGGATATATTATTTTGATAAAAATATTGATAGTAAGAACCTATGCATGATATATGAAAATATTATCTAAAAGGTGAAAGTGAAACCCAGTAGGTGTAGGTAGAATTTCAAAAAAATATTTAATATTTTGTATAAGACACTAACATCTATGATAATGTCTATAGGGTGATGCAAGTGTCCAAACTGATAAAAAGCTAATAGTCAAAATTTGATGATTGGATTGATATCTTCAAATGGTCTATTTTTTCACCTATAATACTCATACCTCCATGCATGACAATACATAATCTAAGTATAATTTCTCTTCCACATTGATATTATTATAATGTTGAATATTTTAATTTCTATATTTAACATATTCTTAGATTAAGTATATCTTATTATAATTTTAGAAGAATTTGAATTCATTTAATTCACCTTATTTATAGAGTATCTTACTCCTTGATTTATTAGTCTACTCTTTCCTTTAATCCTTATTTCCAAAAAGGTTTAAATAAAAGGTTGTTGTTCAGGGTCACCCTTTCCATCATATAGTGTAAGCTTTGGTTCCACAAAACCTATAGGTAGAGGATATACTACTATGTGTTTTGTTAATGGATAGTTAAATAAAGTGTGAGAATCAAGTGCTTGATTACATTTTGAAGCACCTTGCTCCAATGTAACACATTAGCTTTCAGATATTGAATCTCATGTAAAATGGATTGTACATTAGGATAAGAAGAATGTGCATTAATCAAAGATAGTGTTCACAAGAACTGAGTAGGAATTAGCATATTAATCTACTGAAGCCCTTGTGTTTGCTCCATATTAAATGGTAGTAGAAAAAATATATACATAGGTTTATAAGTATAAAAGTATTGGCCTATAGATGATTTCTTAATTTATTATTGAACAATTTTGATAAATATATCTTACATATCTTTATCATTTGATAGATATCCTTGTATTTATTATTTATTCATATCATAAAATATATTAATGGGTTTTGCCATGATGGTATTATTAATTAAATTTTAAAATATTCCACTTGGGAACAACTTGTAGACACTCATTTTTAGCCACTTTTGTGTCTAAATTAGATATTAGACCAACTTCTAGTAAATGACATAATTTAATCCTAATAATCACTAAAATTCTCAAATTAATTTGTGTATGGGATATAACTAACCAAAAATGTGTTGAGACATCCTTATTTGATGTAATGTACTGTACACAATGATAACCCATCTTGGATTCAACCCCAATCAAATTGCGACCTAGTAAATTAACAAATTGGCCTTTCAATTTATTAAAGAAAAAAAATAAAATAATACCTAAATGCTAAATAACCTAAGAAAGATTCATTTAAAAGTAGTTCCAGTTGATTATTTAAATAAAAATTACAAATTCAATTAAGGTATTACATTCTATAAAAAATGAATTTTTGAATAAGGATGAAGTCAAATTCAAAGGAATTAATAATATATTTTATAAATTCCTAAAATTCAAAGAAAAGGTGATTCACAACCTCATAAATATATTATATGAGTTTTCAATCCTCATAAATATCTTATATGAATTTTAAAGATTTCATAATGTCTTTGACCCAACCCAGGGTTAATGTACACTTAGCTAAGGTTAGTCTAGACATAACCAAGCTTAAAACTAAAGCTAACCACACTTGAGTTAGATTAGTTTTATAACCTATAAATACAAGTGCCATTACCCCTATCTAAACAACTCTCAATCCAATGTTATAATGTCATATTTATTAAGGAGAAGCTTCACCAAACCAAGCCAACCCTCAATTAGTCTAAGAGAAGTGATACCCAAATGGAAATTGCATTGAATAAAGTCTTCATTACCCACAATCCAAGTAAGAAAATATTATATGCCAATGAATGATCACTAGATTGGAAAGGGGGTAACATACTTTTGTGTTTTATATTCTTTTTGTAATTTTGGTTATTACATTAATCTCAAATAATTACTTAGGAAAGATTAGTTTAATTTATATTATAATTTTTGATTTGAATTCTCTTTTGATTTCACTAAAACTAAACTAAAAAAAATTGGCTCTTCAAAATCCTAATGTTACATAATGGTACACCTAGTGGGATCAAGCATGCCACATGGAACAAAGGAGTGACATAGAACTTTAAAAAACCTTAAAAATATTACTCATAACTTCATGTTTTTATTTTTATGACTAAATTTCATGTCATTTCATTTATCTACTAATTGGAAATTTCATCTTGTTAAACAATGACTTCACCTATTCTATCCTCTATTTTATGTTTATTTATTTTTTAGGAAAATAGTGAGTTCTCTTTGTTTAGTAAATAGTGAATTTACTCTATTTTGAAATCAGTGACATCAACCTACTGAATCATCCTCTATGGAAATGGTGACATCGATGAAAGAAAAAGATGGCTTCGATCTAATGTTTTGGAGACTTCATCTAGTATTTTACTCATGAATTCGATGATTTATCTCTATTTTTAAACATAAATGGTGACTTTGACTAACCTAATCAGTGACTTCATTCTTGATAAATGGTGACTTTAATAGAAACAATTTTTGTCTATTTTAGTTCCACAAGAAAATAATTACTCCACTCTATTCATAAATCAACAACTTGACTCTATGTAAACAAGACTTGAAACCTTGAAAGTAGAAGTTACTTGTTAGATAAATATTTTGCATAAACATAAGTGAACCCCCTAACATATTTTTTGTATGAACTAAGCCAATGAAAGGAGGTTTAAACACTTCAAATTTCATTCACACTTATGTTTTGGTGTTTAAAATTTACTTTACAACTTAATTTTTTGTCTTTCAATGTTACAAGTACCAAAAACAAAGCCAAAGGGACAAATTTCAATTCACATCTTATTTGGTTCTCTAAAAACAAAAATAACCTTATATTAGTGATCCTAACAGCTTTTACTTTTTTGGGTTCATTCTTACAAAAGTAATTAGTTTCCATTTCTTAAATTTTTTTTTTTGGAAAAATTAACTTTGCATGTATGCTCTCCCCCCATCCCCTTTGGAGAACTTGGGCGATCAAAAGTACTTTATTTCTTGGCTTATTTGGTTGATTCTAGCAAGGAAAAAAAGTCACATATTCTCTCTCAAATATTGGAGTGACTTCGGTTACCTAGAAATGACCCTAAAGTTCTTCTAATTTTTCATTTGTTTATTTTTTACATTGGCTTGTGGGAAGGGGTTCATCACCTCCTCTTAATTTATTTAGGGTATAATTGACCTAGGGTTTCATCTCCCGACATCATTCTAACCCCACTCCATGGGGGGGTATATAAATTGGGCATGTGATACTAAAATTCAATAGTGGTTGAGTGGTTAGCCTGACAATTCTAATGAAGACCTCGATCAATTCATATTAAACATCAAACTTCAATAAGAATTACATGGATGAAGTATTTATTTAAATTACTAGACCTTTGAATAAAAATTTGTAGAGTTTTAATCTAATTGGTATATGTTCCCTTGTTTTATCCACACTTGGGACCATTTAGATTGTTACAAAAATTGTAGATTTTAGAACCCCACTTTGTGTGGAATATCCTGCCAAATGTTGAGTGCTTCATTACTCCAAGTTACTTGTCATGTACTCATTATTGGGAGATAAAGGTGGGATTAAAAAACCTACCTATATGCACTATTTAATTTTTATATTAACACTTAATCCTTTCAAGACTGTTATATTGGTGGAAATTTTGGAAGAAGTTATGCACACCTTATCAGTTTTAGGGTAGGACGTGCACTCAGGTGTTTTTTATATTTATTTTACTATCATGTATTTTTGGGTATAAAATTATTTGTTTACAAAATTCAAAATGAATCAATAATTTAAAAACAATACATGTGTTACATACCACTTTAAACCAAGAGGTGTTACACTACTGAAATCACTCAAAGCTTTTGCCTTATCTTGAGATTTCAAAAACCACTTTTATACTACTTATTGAAAGGAGCACTATCACACTGCTAATTTTATTCCAAAACAATTACCTTATTTGAAACCAAGTTAGAAACCCATTCATACATTTGTTTCCAAAAATTTGTGGTTATGTTTCCCATTTGATTCTAGCCTATTGACCTTTAGAAAATCTAAGTCTTTTATTCTAAAATTTGAAATTAAATCTTCCAAAATTTAGATCCTAAAATAATTAGGTATACATAGAATCCTTATATAATTTGGGCTTAGGTTTTTTACCTTTTACATTATATTGTAAAAAAAAATTATCTTTTGGTTTAAAGACCTTTTCCTAGACTTAGGGTTGTTTTGCTGTCACATGCCTAGTTTAAAGGTTTTTGTGTCGAGTTTAAAAACTGTCTTAGTCTGTTTTTCAAAATACATTTATGTGCCTATACTGAGTTTTCTAAGCCAATTACCTTAAATTTATATTGATTTCAATTTCTCATTTATACCATCTTGTTTCCAAGTCTATCTTTGTGATTTTTGACCAAGACCTAGCATTGTTTTTCACACCTTAGACCTAGTTTACAAGTCTAGCTTTATGAATTTTAACCAAAGACATAACATTGTTTTTCACCACTTATGCCTAGTTTAGAAGTTTAAATTTTTGATTTTTGAACAAATACCTATCACCTTCCTCTTTTTTGTTAGACCTAGATCAATATTGTTTCACCTTTCTCAAGCACTTAGACAAATACCAATTTCACATTACTATTTTATTTTTTCCATAAGACCTAGAATAGACGTTTCACCTTTGGGCCTATTTTAAAGAGATAAAGGTTGTTTAAGTTAGACCATGTTCATTGGCCAAATTAGACCTTTTTTCAAGAGACCGATTCATAAATTTGAGCATGCCTCACTATACACATAGTGTAACCATGTATAATATGGATTTTGAGAACATTATCACCAGTGACCCTTTTGTTTAAGAACCTTATGGTGATGATGTAGCATATGATTTAGATCCATATCCCTATTAAACTATCCCATATACATAATAAGGTTAGGACCCACTAGTTTCATACCTATTTAATGCACCTTCTTATCCAAGACAAGATCAATAACAAATAGAAATATACCTTTCTAATATGACACCTATCATTTAACATAGACAATAGTAGCATCCCTAATATATAACCATGCCAAAAATTAATGACCTCTACTTGTTTGATTTTCACTTGACATAAAATAGAGATGAAATTCTAGTTCTACTAGTATAATTAGAAGCAAAATTCTTGATAGACTTCCCACTTGAAAGTCTGTCTAGCTTGATTAGAACATCTAGCAATGTGCCTCATGTCTAATAGTATGAATAGGCTTTAACTAGTTATAATAAATATCTAGTAGTAATACCTAAACATGGAGTAAATACACGTGAAAAAGGAAAGGGTCCAATAGATGACCAATAAGAATAGGTATAAAAAGTGTATCAAACATATCTTAACCCAGCTCAGAACTTCAATTCCATGGTTGTTTCAAACACACCATTCATAGATTTAGTTTCCCCAACAAGGGTATAAAATGATTATTCATTCTATATAAATCAAAACATATACTCCTTTGGTCAAAACACATTCGTATGAGACATGTTCAATGTCCAAATTATGACAAAATAAACTAAATATCCTATAGAATACCTCACATAAAACATAGTAGATAACACACAAGTTCATCCCTTTTTGAACCAAGGTGAATATAGTATACCATAGAAAAACACACAGTAGGTTCCTCTTACCTATACCTCAAGTTGATTACAATAAAAGGAGGTAGGGATTCCTAGTTTCTAAACAAAGAAATCAACTTTCATTCTTCAACTAGCTACTTCCTCAAACACATAATAGGTGTAAGTATCCAAAAATAGACCAACATTCTACCCCAACAATTTTTGAATGCTACACCACCTCAATGGGTGGTAACTAATGTTCTACCAAAATAAACATAGAACAATATACCACAACCATCTCAAAAATTTCATAATCAATAATGTGTCACTATTGGTCATCAAAGAGTGTCATTTTGGAAACAACAGATACCTAACCTCCAATAAGTACCCAATTCATAATAGGTTTTTACCTAACAATAATGTATTAGCTTACAACATGTACCTATTAGGTAATAATTTCTTATTACTATTAAGTTACCTCATATACAATAGGGATATAACATGAAAAACCTTCAATAGTAGGGTTTTCACCAATAATGGGTGTATACACATATTATTTTCAAACTTTTATCAATTACTGAAATTTTGTATCTTATAGGAACCCATCGAGTCTCAATCTCTTTGAGTGCATACCTTAAGGGGTAAACCCAGAAAGGGGTGGGAATACCATTGATACTTAATAATATTTTTGTCCCTTTTTCCACTTTCCATCAACATACTTTTCTCTTAAAACCATTTACCCTAAGCTCATTCTTCTCAGGTGTACCCATTCTAATCATTTGTAACATCATTATCCTCTTATTCTTTTCCTCATCCCCTATTTAATAGTTAGTTGTACCAGGCATACTAGGTCAACCCTATATAGTTTTTCGCCTTTGATTATTATACAAGGTTTATTGGGTTAAATTTATACTATTTTGGGGTTTTTTTCACTTTGGAGATTGTTATCCCTTTGGTAGACATAGCTTAGGACCTAGTGAATTATCTCCCTAAAACATACATGGTCGATTAGGTCAACCCCATACAATAAAAATATTTGGAAGGATTTAGGGTAAGATCTACCTATATATACAAGTTTATTACCAACCATTTGAGAATAGATAAGTGAATAATAATATGTATGAATGCACATTTGTTTATTGACCATTCTACTTGAGGAATAAAGCTTCAGGTTCTAAAATTTCTTTCAAAATATAGATCTTGTCTTATAGAGAAGTCTTTTGGATGCATAGATAGGTTTTGTAGCCTAGAGATGATTTGTATTTATTATCCTTACATACCCTAACATCTCTTATGAAGCACCTTGGCCAAGGGAAATATTGAGGCTCAGCAGGTTCATCTTCAAAGGTAAGTATTCCTAACTTTATTTCTTCTTTATAAGAGTAGATAGATAATGCAGTTGTGCTTCTCTTTTATGCATTAGGATTATTTATACATTAACATGATTATATGTCTTATATGCATGTTTAGTTTAGATTGTTTTGTTTCTAACCCCAACTTTTGTGCCACAAGCTTTAGTGGGCACTAGATTAAATTTACTTTCTTCTTATTAAGGATTAGGGTTATTTCATGATTGTGTTAGTCTAGAGGCTTTGGAACCCTCCATAGAATAGTGTATTATGATAAGTGATCCCCTAATTAGGTCTAGTGGATCCAAATCTTGGTCATGTTCCTACTTAACAAATGTATTCCCAATCATAAGTGTAGGTATACTCTATCTTCTTTGAGCTAGGATTGATTTATAGATATGATGTAATTTTGATTGCATACATTCTAGTGAACCTAATGTGAACTAACCCTTGTAGGATTTTTTCACTTATTTCATTCTTTTCATCATATATTTTCCATACTAAGTCAATTTCATTGACCCAACTCTATTTTTTGTGCACAAGTTTTTAGGTACAGGCTGTTGGATTGACCTAGCTGACCCAATATAGGTTTTTAGTTTTCTAGACTTCCAATCCAGACTACTAGATCAGCCTAGTTAACCCACTATAGTTTTTATACTTTTAGATATCTTTTTTAACATACTAGGCTGACTTAGTTGACCTAATATAGTATAATCAATCAACAATAGGTTCTTGCAAAGCTTGATCAACCTAGTCAACCTAGTTCATAGGTTATGCAACCATTACATAAGGTTATCTGATAGTAATATTCATTTTATGCATCTTTGATCCACCAAAGTTCCTTTTTATCCTTCTATATCTTTCTTTATAGTCTTTCCTTTCACAATTTATAGTTTTCAAATTTTCCTTTGTATATTCAACTGGATCAACCATGTCGACCCAGTTCTATATTTTATGTGATGTCTAGATAAATAGGTTGACTCTGTCGACCCTGTTCATTTTTAAACCTTGATTATAAAGCATAGTATTGACACTATCAACCTTGTTTTATATTTTATGCATACACTATTGACTACATCAACACTGTACCTTATTTAAAATTTGGAATTAACCTATATATGCTAGTAATTAGCTCACACTTTTATTTCTTGTTACTTGGATGTTTAGAATAGATCACATAGTTTAATTAGGTAGTTTTAAAATAATCATTTAGTTTCACTATTTTCTATTTTATGCACACATGATAGAACAAAAACATCTAAAAAATAATTTTAACATTTGACTACCCAAGGCCAACCTACTTGGATTTCATCACCAAGGGGGAAGCCAACTTGATGATATGGTCAAGTATAAAGTTTGGTTAATGGTATATTCTTATTAAGCACTGAACATCTTTATCATTATGGTGTGTGAAGTGAGGGGATAGGTCCCAATACCAATCGTATATCATTACTACTATATATTCCTTTTAGCCCAAACATCTTAAAACTATCCTTAATTCCTTTCTAGTTCTTTGCTTACAACCAACTTCTTATCTATTCTAAGAATCTAATAACATTCATGATGACCATCTAGTTAGCTTTTAATTTTCAAGTTGATTTTTTTTTCTACTCAATTATGTGTTTTATTGTAAAATCTCACATTACCCAACGTTGGTGCAAGGTTTTGTGTTGTGTGTTTCAATTGGATCAACCCCATTGATCTAATTGATTGTGTGTTTACCTTCAGTTCTTACTTTTCAAAATACTTTCCAAATTATTCTTGTCTCAATGAATGGTTGTTTTGGTTGACAATGTCTTTTATAGGCTATCTAATTTTCCCTATCTACTATGTTATGTCAACCCAATCAACTCTATACACTTTTTAACCTTTATTTATTATGCTAGGTTGACCCAATCAACCTTGTATAGTTTTTAGGTCCTATTTCATGTGTTAGGTTGACCCAGTCAACTTTGTACTATTTTTATCACTTCTTATCTCTTTGTTCTTTTTCTCACCTCTTTCCTTGTGTGGTTATCTAGTATTATCTCATCATGATGACATCTTTTCAGCATTATCTTAGTCAAGAAAATTATATAATTAATTATTTGGATAATAGCCTCACTTATTTTATTACTTCAGATGAAAATATCCACGTTCTTCCTTCCTCTTATCCGAAACCAAAACCAATCACTACACCATGTAATGTAGTTGAGGTCATTCATCCTAATCCTCCTCCAAATACTAATGTTGGGAATCCTTTACCTATAAAAAAATCCTCCTCTCACCAACACTAATAATCCTCTTCCTATCAACACTAATAACCCACCTTCCAATCAACTTATTGATACAACTCAACTTATTACACACGTAGTTCAAAAAATGAACATAATGTAAAAAACCAATCAATCTAAAATAATGAACATGCAAAAACATTTATTAAACATGACTAGTCAACCACCTCAAGTCATCATGTCTCAACCAAATCTAAATTTTGTCTCTCCTCCTCTTAGAGATGCCAATGGGATTATTATCCCTCAACCTCCAATAAATAACAAAATGTTTCAACATATTTAAAATGAATGTTTAGCCCCATTTATTGCATCCATAGATATTGGAAACATTTATCCAACTATCACATATAATGGGACTAAGGACCCTACTATATTTATGATGTCTTTTGGTAATCTCTATAAGGAATGGGTCCAAACTAACACTTTCACTACCACCAAGATATTAGACAAAAACATTGTTGGTGATGCACTTGAATGGTATAACAAACTTCTTATACATTCCATTTCACAACTATAGGATTTAGTTAATGATCTAGTAAAGTAATTTCAACATGATGACCTTCTTGAAAATTACCTTAGCCATTTCATCAATGCTAAGAAACTTCTTAATGAATCTGCTCATACTTTTATCAAATGATGGAAGTATCTCACTCATAAATTGGACCATAACATGAATGATGACACTCTTTTAAGACTATTTTTCACTACTCTTAAACCTACCCTTCAATAAAAAATTTTAAACTTTTCCCCTAAAACTTAGATTAAGCCTTAGAACAAGCAAAAATGCAAGACTTTCTTATCACTCAATTTGAACCATCTCAAAAAACTACTAAAGTACCTTTCCAATCATCCTCTCATAAAATTTATTCATCCAAATTTCTCCAACCTAAAAATGTAGCATCCAATTCAACCAATTTTAGCCTAACCCACCCTCCCTTGAGTCTAAAACAACTTAAGAGGAAATTTACACCCTCTAAACCCATGATCTTTGATCTTTCCAAACCTCCTCCAAAATGGTACAATCCTACTACATTTTATTGGTGGCATACTACTATAGGTCATTCTCATGAGTCTTGTCATGATCTTCACCATTTTATTATTTATTCCTTGCTTGGTCCACATTTCAATCTTGATACTCTAACAAAACAATGTTATCAAGACTATCTTCAAGCTTCTCAAATTCAATCTTAAGAACCACAATCACATCAAAATAAAATACCTAATGATAAACAACAATCATCCTATACCTATACCTCATCCACTAATTTTTTTCAAACCATAGTTGATCCTTCTTCCTACAATAATAAGGAAAGGATAGATAACATGAATAATTGTAAACATATCATTGCATTCATTAAACCTCAACATCTTAGGTTACGTGAACCAAAAAGTGCCTAGTTGAAATTCCTACTCCAATGCATATCATACATGGTCCTCATTTACCTCCTTTACCTCCTCATACCTCTCCTACCCATCATATGTCACATTCAACCTCCTTAAAATCTAACAAACCAACACATTTTCCTATCTCTAAATGCACCTACTAACCCAATTCAAACCATTTTAATATTTTAATGTTACCTCACTCCACCTCACAAGTTAGGGCATCTGGAAATACCCATCCACATGGCCATTTAGAATTTGGGGCATCTTTTGATGCCTATCCCTATATTCAATTTCCCATTAAGGAATCTTAAGATGCCCATTCTTATTCTATAATGCATAATACCAACCAAATTCAACTTTAAGAAATCTTCCAAGACTTATAGACATATATTTCATATGTTCATCTTTGATAAAGACCTTAGTATAGATCTTAATTATTATTTTTATCTCATGTTTCTTTCTTTTTATGAACTTTATTTATTTTACTTTTGTTTTATAAGCATCATTGTCTTCCTTTACATTTTTGGTTTTATTTCACATTACATTTGGCATTTCATTTCATTTTTGTCCTCATATACTTATTTTTATCTTTTTATGTTATTTTTTGCCCTAGTAGCTTTATGATTATTTTCCTGCTTATTTATCATTTGCCCCTATGGGGTTATCTTTTGTGAGTTTGTAATATAAGACAATGGATATGGCCTGGCCCTCCTCACAAAATACCACCTTTGCTTCTTTTCTCATTTTATTGTTTTACATTTTACTTTTTGGCACCCTCATGGATTTCTCTTTTATGAGTTGTAGTATAAAACTATGGATAGGACCCAACCCTCCTCATAAAATTACCATTTTGTCATTCCTTTTATAAGCAAAAAATCATTGATTCTCATTCTCAACTTTAGCTTTTGATTCTTTTTTATAAGATGGAATTTGCACAAGAATCTACGTTAGATGTTTTCCTTCATATCCCTCATTCTTATGATAAGGAATCACACTTTACTATCATTTTATCCTTTTTTACCCATTTTCACATTTTTTTGATTTGAAGTAATTTAAATTATTCCATTTGTCACTCCTCTTTATTTCCCCTTTCTTTCACTCCACATTGGAAAAAACAAGGTTGAAATCAAGATAACACTTTTATTTTACCTATATTTATGATACTATTAGACTCCATGCTCCTTGAAGTTCTCTCTCTTAGAAACCAAGTTCTAAGTATACAACTAAAAGTCATATTTAGCACCCATGTTTGGTTTTCCAAATCTATGTGAAGGAGGAATAGAAAAAGCCATCAAGAAAGTTAAAATCCAAATCATGTGAAACAAAAGGCAATGATATACAAAAGACAACATATGAATCTCAAAAGTCAAAATCATACCAAAAGACATGATTCTAAGAACATCTTCTATCTCTAATCAAAGCTCAAACTCCATAGTTGGCCTCACATAGAGCTGAGGTCATTTAGGGTATGGTAGGCTAGTAGATTGGAATAGGATAATTCAACAAACTCTATGGTATTACCTACTTTCTCATGCAAGTACCCAATATTCATAGTACATATATGGCTCTATAAGGGGTCCTAAGGAATGACAAACACATTGTGGGAAGGTAGGTCCATTTAATTTTCATCCATATAGCCTTCATGGGATGATCTATATACTACATGTATTGACCTCAGACTTGTGTGGCTAAGAGAAGTTATTCAGAGTCCTTAAGGTCAAAATTCCTCTAATTTTGATAAACCTAACTTGAGTGCCTTGAATTTGATAACGCATTCCTCTACCTTGGTTTTTCTTTAATTTTCCCCTTCACCATTTTCATTTCCCCCCTTGACAGGCACGTGTGATTCCAATTATGTTTTCCCTTGTTCTCTACTTCCTTCTTTTTCACATCTTAAAAACGTGCTATCATTAATTTGTTTTAGTTTTATCTATCCTTAGAGGAAAAAAACACATTTGAAAAACTATGGATTGCACCCTTACACCATTTATTTACCACGCCACCTCATTTTCATACTATTCATGTCATTAGTTGGTGGTGTTTTCTTACATTGCATCTTAGAACAAGCACTAAGTGTGAGTTTTTCATCCTTTAGTAGCTTTTTCAATTTTATTTCTCCATCATGTTCTTATTTGATTTTTGTTGGACTTCACTTATATTACATATGAGATTTACCATTATTACATATTTCTCATTATGTATTCCTTCTTCATGGTTGTCTTGTATCTTCAATTACATTTCATTTTCAATCTTTCATGTTTTTCTTTTTGCCTATCTTACATGATCTTACTTTTCACTTTCTTACCTATATTTGTTCAAGTTGTCTTGCATGGATACTTCATTTTTCATTCATGTTTTACATACTTCTTACTATGATTTACTATGTTATATATTTCTTTTTTCCATTTATGTTTTCCATCCTTTCCAATGTGATTTATTGTGTTCTACAATCATTTTTAATTAATTTGTCATTTATTTTCCATCATTTGTCTTTATTTTTCCATCATTTTGTCATTCTTTTACTTTAAATATTCTAGCCTTGCCTTAACAATCCTAATTTGCCAAATTTTTCCTAATACCCTCATGTCTTTACTAACCCATTTTTTACTTATAACTATCTTCCAAAATTATAGATTTTTGGTTATTTTTGCACTAACTTCTACATGTTCACCTAGTGTTCTTCACATTGGACACCTTCACTAATCTTGTAGTCTAATTATTTATCTATAGCACTAAAGCAAGTAAAGGTATGTGTTTCTCAATTATGTCATTTCCTTTATCTTATTTACTACTTAATGCACTTTACTTAACATTAACATTGTCGATTATCAGGTTTTATTCCTAAAATACAATCTAAAGTTGCACATATGTGACATGTGATGAGCTTCGAGTGGGGCATATGTATACACATAATATTTTCAAACTTTTATTGATTTTTGATAATTTGTATCTTGTAGGAACCCATCAATTCTCAATCTATCTAAGTGTACACCTTAAGAGGTACACCAAGAAAGGGATGGGCAAACCATTGGTGCTTCATAAGATTGTTGTCCCTTTTCCCACTTGCCATCTACACACTTGTCTCCTAAAACCATTTAACCTAAGATTATTCTTCTTAGTTTTACCCATTCCAATAATTTTTCACATCAGTATCTTCATATTCCTTTCCTCATCCCCTTTTTTATAGTTGGTTTTACTAGGTCTACTAGGTCAACCCTATACAATTTTTAGCCTCTAATTACTATACTGAGTTGACTAGGTCACCCTTGTACCATTTTAGGATATTTTTCACTTTGGATATTGTTATCCCTTTGGCTAACATAGCTTGGGACCTAGTGAATTATCTCCCAAAAACATACAAGGTTGATTGGTTTGACCCCATACAGTTGACATATTCAGAAGGATTTAGGGAAAGATATGTCTATATATACAATTTCATTTCCAACCATTTGAGAATAGATAAGTGAATAAGAATAAATGCACATGAACATCTGCTTATTAACCATTCTACTTAAGGAATAAATATTAAGGATTTATACTTTCTTTGGAGATATGGATCTTGTCTTATGGAGAAGTATTTTTGACTCATAGCTAGGTTGTGTAGCTTAGATCATTTTTTTTCATCCTTACATACCACAATAATATCTTATGAAGCACCTTGGCCAAGGGAGAGATTGAGGCTCAATAGGTTCATCTTCAAAGGTAAGTATTCATAACTTTATTTTTCCTTTATAAGAGTAGATACATAATGTAATTTTGCTTCTCTTCCATGCATTAGGATTCTATATACATTGACATGAGTATATGTCTTCTATGCATTTTTAGTTTAGTTTGTTTTATTTCTAATCCCCACTTTTGTGCCACAAGTTTTGGTGAGCACTATATTAGATTTACTTTATTTTTATTATAATAAGTAAAATATTAAAACCTATGATCCCATTAAGGTTATTTCATGATTTTTTTAGTTTGGAGGCTTTGGAACCCTCATTAGCATAATGTATTATGATAATTTATCCCCTAATCAGGGCTAGTGGATCCCCATCCTGGTCATGCTCCATATTAGCAAATGTATTCTCAATAAAAAGTGAAGATATGCTCTATCTTCTCTAAGCTAGGATTGATTTATAGATATGATGTATTTTTGATTGCATACAATGGGTACCATTTATATAATAGGATATGACAAGTCGATAGAAAATTCTTATACAAACCCAACAAGTGTATTACATTCAACCTAACCAAATGCCTCCACCATAACTATAGTTTGAAAATTAAAACCATGTTGTAAACCCTAGAAAAAATGTTTATATATAATAATGTATATAGTACCAATATTATAATCCTAATGCATGGATATGTATTCATAGTCAATTGACCAATCAAAAGCACATTCCCTAGTATGTCATTATTCCACCATACCCTAGTTAGGGTAATTAACCTTTAACTTTTTAACCCTAATCATAATAGGCTATGCCAACTAACTTCATATCCTAAGGGCTTCAATAAATGAAGGATGTGATTCTATCCATTTAAATTGGGAAGCAAACAAATAAGTTCAAATTAGAAGAGATATCCTCATATCCATTTAATATGGATTTCCTCTAAATACCTCTTCCTGTGAGTTATAATCCATCTAAATTTGATAAATATAATGGCAAAGGTGAACCAAAAGAGTATTTAAAATAATTATTTGTTGCTTTCCAACCAGTGGCCTATAATGATATATATCTACTTTTGCTCTTTCCTAGAAGTTAAACTAGACAAGCCTTGGAATGTCTTCTTAAACTGTTAAATAATTTTATGCCAGAATTTGATGACATTTTAGATAAGTTTGTATAGTATTTATCATACAATCTCAAAAATGAGATTATAATGGTATATTTAGGTCAAGAAAAACATATAAATGGTGAAATATTTGTTTGTTACTTACAATGGTGGAGGGCACTTGCTAGCTGGTTCATTCACAATCTTCCAGATAAATTATTGGTTATAATATTTAGCTAAATTATACATAGTGAGATATCATATCATCTTGAGCTACAACATACTCACACTTTTAAATAATTTATTGAGAAAGGTATAAAAATTTAAAATGCCCTTATCAATAAAGGGATTATCAAATTATCTTCTTCCAATCAAAACTAGAACCAAAACCAACATCAAGACCAATAGAAAAATGAAAGCCATAATCAAAACCAAAACCCCATCCAAACACTAGTTTTAATGCTAGTTTGAGGTAATAGTTTTTATTACCAAAATCCTATCATTGTAATAATAATATTGTTGATAATGGGGTCATAAAATTTTGACATGTTTAAATGATGAAAAACACTAGTTGTTCATTTACCTCCACTCATTCAACAACCACCACCTCCATTAATTCAACCTAGACCTCAAAAATTCACAGTTACAAACACTTCCTCTAAGGAGAATACCATTCATATCTATATAGTTTAGTGACCTTAGATAACCCATTTAGTTCATATTACCTAATTTATTTTAATCTAATATGATTAGTTGGCATGTGCCAAAGCCTTTTCTTGAAGGAATTCCTTTTCCCCACTAAGACAAAGAGCATGAGTTTTGTGAGTACCATTAAATGTTAAGGTACACTCTATACACCATTACACATAGCTAAGACACTTGATTGAGAACATGTTTTATAATGGAGAGATAGAATAGGGTAACCAATCTCTTACATCTAAGCATAACTTCGGTATCTATCAAAACCCTTTTCCTCAACACAATAACTTATACAAGAATCAATAATAGTGGCAAAGAACACCACCTCAAAAACAATAATGTCAAAAAAACAAGAAAAACAAAATGGTCATAGCCAATGTCAAATTGATCAATCAAACTAATAAGGTCATCATGTTATTACATATACTTATAATAATGTTGTAGGACATATTGTAGGAAATCATATTTTTGCCATTACCATCAACCCTCTATCAAATACTAATTAACCTAGACTAATGCCTAAAAATGCCTCTCAACCTCCCTATGTTAGTAATCCTTCTTTAAATTATGTTAGAATCCAAGCTCAATACCTCCTAAGAATTACCATTTTAGGCCCTTTTACCTCTTCATCTAGTCACATAGGCCCACTACCTGATTGATATTGCACAATCATAATTTGATGAAACAAGGTTATTATCCAAATATCATAGCCTTATTCCATGAATGAACCCATCCAAACCTCCATACCAATAAATAACAAGCCAATATCCAATATTAAATAAAAAACCTATGACATTATGGAATATTTAAAAAAGACATTTGCACAAATATCCATCATGTATTTTTTGTGCACATCTAGCATTCACAAGATTATACATAATGAATACCTAAGCTAACCCCTTATACCTAATGACATTATGCTGATAGATATCAAGTTATGGTAGGAAATTTGGCCCCTATCCAATGACTTAATTTTGATCAAAGTGATATGTCATCCCTAGGCCCATTGCATAACAACCATTTTTACATCAAGGTTGGTATAGCTAGACATACATTTAAATGTGACCTTATAGACAATGGCTTAGGACTAAACATTATGTTTCTAAAGATGGTGAAGCATCTTGGATACACATTGGTCGATCTTCATCCAAATACCATTATCTTTAGGCATATGATAATGAGGAATGGGAATCATAAGGAACCATTAATTTCCTAGTGGCCATTATGATTTTGAACCACAATACCCTTTGCCATGTTCTAAACCTAGAATTACATATAATTCAATATTGGTCTAAACATGGATTCATGAAATCTGAGCCATACCTTCAATGCTACATTAATGTATCAAATTTCCTCACTTAGGGATAGAAGTAACCATACCAACTAATCTCTAGCCTTCTTAGTTTTGTAAACATCTTGAGGTGGAGTATAATAATTACAATTACCATTTTAGCCTAAATTTTATGCTTAAAACTAATAGATAAAATTTTGATAAATCAAAATCCATTGAATCATAACCCAAAGCCAATTACATTTAACTTGAAAGCCTAAATTTAATGTCATATACACCTCCACCAAAGATAGCTAACCATTTTTACATATCTGAAAAAGGTTTAGGAGAGTAAAGTACTCATTACTCCTTTCATATAGCCAAATTGCCTCAAAAACTTAAAGCCTATGGGAGACCCAAATCTAAGACTATTCACATGGAATGGAATGCTAAGGGAAAATATTATCTCACTCAACCCATTATTTTCAAATTGGCCTTTGGCCAATAATATGACCCTTTGGCTGAAGATGATCCATGGATTTATAATGATAATTTACTTGATCATTACTAAAGTGCCACGTATTTTATTCCTAATTAGATTATGGATAACCAAAATTATAAAGATAGAGTCTTGGGTACAAAGTATCAAGGAACACTTGAGCCTATTTCCATGACCAAGCAAAAAATAACCTATGTTATTAGATTCAAACCATGTGGTGCTGGCCCCATATACTTTATTCAAGTTTATACACAAATGACTAGAGAGGATGATGTCGATAATTACATAGGGTATAATTATAACATCTATAATGACCTTGCTAATACTAATTTATCTAACCCTTATGTTGTATGTACCATTAATCCTATTATTCACTCTTCACTGCCTACCCCTTATCACCCCTAATTGATAGAATAGGACCCACAAGAGTTGAAAATGCCACTTAAAAAGTTTGAGAATGATTATTCCATTTATGAATTTATAGGATTGAGGGATTATATTCCTATAGGAGATCACAAATAGGGTTTATCTATCATATTAGATCCTTCAGCTTATTTTGGAGAGCGGGTGAACTTCCTTGGCCAGAATAAAAAAATAAAATCAAACATTAAGGTCTAAAATTAAAAACCTTTTTGAGGTGATTTTAGCCTAGGGAAAAGGTATAGAAAAATGTAAGTCTATTGGTGAAAACTTGTTTTAGGAACCATTAGATGGGGATGTTCACCCCTCTTTGCATGAAGTATAGGATACCACTAGCCCAAGGTTTATGTATGGATCCAAAATTAGTATTGAAGAACAATGATATTTTGAGAAAATCATATAGAAGTGCCTAGAGGTATTTATTGCATGGCCTTTAACACCCTTGAAAGATTTAGATTCATCTTGTATAAGTGATATTGATGAACTAATCAGGCCAAAAGACTATAGCATTCCCGATTAGTTTACCTCTTTGCCAAATATTTAGAATATGGTTCTAAAATCCTTGTGGAGGACACTTTTTAGGTCAACATTAGGACCCTAGAGGACCCAAAATGGATTAAATTAAGTGTTCCCCTCACTAAGGAGGAACAAGAAGTCTTTAGATCCCCTCTAAGGTAATTTTTTGATATATTTTCATGGGCCTATTTAGATATGCTATATTTGGAATCCACCTTGTTTGTACGCCATCTCATTAAACACCTTGATATTAAGTAGAAGCTAATAAAAATGATTCCTCGTATTGTTGTATTAGTCAGTAAAGAGTTTTATAAACTCTTCGACATAATATTCATTTAACCTATTGATTATTTATAATGGATTTTTAATATAGTATCTATTATCAAGAAGCTAGAGGGTATTAAATTGTGCACTAATTTTTGAGACATTAACAAGGCTTGCCCAAAGGGTGAATTTCCTTTACCAAACATTGACATGATTTTTGTCTCCATAGATGGTTATGAAATATTTTCCCTTATAGATGGTGTTGACAATAAAAATTATACCATCAATGAATCAACCCTTTTGCTTATCATGAAGATCAAGTTGGAATCATACCAATTTAGTCATGGGATTCTAAAGAATAGAAACTAAAGATACGATGGGGTTTTTATTATAAACTTTTAAAAATAATTAACAAGTTATCAAAGAAACTTATTTCATTATAATAATCAAAAATTCATTTATCAAATCATGAATCAATTAAGATAATAATCTATAATCTATTCTATCTGATAGAGAAAACCTATGAGTTAGATAATCTCTAAAAAGAATAGAAATCTAATTCAGCAAGTACTCATATATTCAATGATATTTCACTTCTTACTATAATATTCTCCAATCAATTCTAGAAAAGATATATTTAAGATAAAGAAAAATAACACATTCAATCACTTAAGCAAAAGATTGGGATAACAATCAAACTAACTAAAGGAAACTAAGAAAAGCACACAACTAAATTCAAAGAAAAAGATAACAAACTAGGAAAATAATCTAAACAAGACACAAATTTAAAAGAGAAAGACAAATAAACTAAAAGAATAACCTATTAGAAAAATAAACAACTAAGGCTATAAGGTCTAACTAATAAAAATTGAAAGGCAAAAGATTAAAAGATCAAACAAAACTAAAACTAAATCTAACAAAAATAAATTAACAATAAAGGAACAAATATTAATCTAAATTTAAATTAAAAAAATCTATTAATTTAAAGACTTGAAAAGAACTTGAAAAAAATTAAAATAAAGTCCAAAATAAATGAAATGAACTAACAAGTATTAATTATGAAAATATTATCAAATAACTAACTTAAAAAGAATGAAAATATTATTAATAAATAATTAAATGTATAAAAATCTAATTAAGGCAACTATTCAAACTAAAATATTAAATAAAGACAAAGACCAAACAACATTAAAATTAAAATCAAACAAAAATAAATAGTGAATTAAACTCTCTAATAATTAATCTATAAAATAAAAAATAAAATGTACTGAAAAGATTAAGTCCAAAATTTAAAAGATCCTAAACTCTAAATAGACCATAGAAAATAGTAATCTAAGAATAGTTAAATACTATATAGAAAAGAAAGAACAAAATCTAAATAAGAAACTAATTAAAATAGAAAGAAACTAATGATTAAAAACTAAAATTAAGAAAACATAAAACATAAACAAAATCAAATTTAGAAGAAATCTAAAAGATATAATTATATTAAAGTTAAAGTCAAATAAATTACAAAGAGTATGTGAGTCTCAAAAGGAGAGTCAGCTTAGAAAAAAAGATAACTTTAATGAGAAAACCAATGTTCTTCCTTTAAAAAAACTTGAATGACAACTTTACAATCAAAATATATCAATGAAGTGTCATAAAATAGCAAAATGTTCATCGTTATTCAGGCTAAATACTTAGAATCTATGCATAAGACTTAAAATATAAATCACCAAAAGATGTTAAGCTTAGCAAAATTTAGATAATCAGTACTAAATGATAAAAAAAAACTGGATATACCTATGTTGCATAAGCAATTACTCAACCATTAGATAAATTACCATTGGGTCTATCTACAAAAACCATACTATCTTAGAGAAGTTGCATAGAAATAAGAAAGATGAATGAATAACTTCAAAAAATGTCTCAGTCATCAATATGTATTGTTATTCTATTTTCAATTAAGTCCTTGATCTCTTCTTATACCTTTAAACTTAATTACAAATAAGTTATAACTAACTTTAGGTAATTATTAGTTTATATCAACTAATTAAATTTTAACAAAGTAAATTAATTATATACTATAATTGGTTAAGGATATGATTAATTAAGAATTAAAGTCTTATTTGATCAAGTTATTAAATATAGACTAGGGTACTAATCTTAATGGGTGGGGACCCATATTAATTAATAATATATAGAATACACATTTTAATCATAAAATAAATAGGTCAGATTTGTATAAATCATATGCATATTAATCCATAACACATATTAATTAACTTAAGTATATATAATTATGTGTCAGAACTCCAAAATTGTTGTATTTTCAAAATTATCAAAGTCTAAAAATCAAAGTATCAAAATAAAATATCAATTTATACCATGAAAAAGTTCATCACTAAAATAAAATTTATCTTTTGGACATCTAATAATCCTCTAAATTAGATAACACTTCAATTACATGTTTGTCTTGTTCATGAAGATGATTATTGTATTCCATCTCAGTAGCAAAAAATAACACTAATCTCATCCCTGAATCCATGATGTTTTCATCAATCTCCAACTTGATTATTCAACATTCTAACCTCCATTGGTGTCTCTAACTCAGATTGGCTTTCAGCTCTCTTTTTTATACTTCTTTTGAAAGGTGGAATGTCTATCATTTTCCTTCTACCAACAGAACCCTAAACTCTCAAATTCAACCTTTCATATCTTAAGAGAGGTTCACTATGGACACCATCTATATTTAATCTCTTACATTTTCCAACAGGATCCACATGGGAAGGGGAAGGTGCATTAGAAGGAATGGCCATGTTCCTAAGATCTTTAGCATGGGTAGTTTCTATTTTTGACTATGTGGATTGGTTTTTAGGAAAACGATCAATAATTGGTTAAATTATTTCAATATTAGGGGGTTACAGAAGCAAGTGTTGTATATTATGATCTAAATGATGAGATGAACTACTTTAGAAAGGTGTACAAGCTCCAAATCTTCATCTAAATAAAAATTTATTATCTCTATAACCCCTAATGACTAGATTTGTAGGCAAATTATTTAGAATGTCCCAAAATTTAGGTTCTAAAACATCAAAGTGAATAGACATTCTAGTTCCTCTATGAAATCTATGGTTAAAGTTTTTTGCATAAAAACCACCCCTATGAATACCTTTGATGGGTTAGTTTGTATCACTGTTGGAACTCTGCTCCCATCCCCTATTATCATTATTACTTGATGAACTCAATTAGTCCCATCTAGACATAATAATCAAATCTAGAATAAATTAAATTTAAAATTGAGAATTAACATATTGTTCAAAGAATCAAAACTGAAAAATCTTATATCTTTAAGAAATTGAAACTTAAAATTGAAGTAAAATTTATCACACTTTTGAATCAAAATCTATTTTAAACGATTAAAATGAAACCAAATACATCCAAGAACTTGACAAAATGATCTTATCCATATTGTCTGAAGCCAATATTATTTAAATATATGATTCTGAAATAATTTTGAAAGTATCAAAAAATCTTAATTTCAATGTCCATTTTCAAAGAAAAACTTTAAAATTCAATATTAAGGTGAAGTTTTAATGTAAATCTTATTAAGCTAAAATCTCAAAATCACATTTGTAACTATAAGCTGGTCAAAAAACTCAAAACTCTAAGATAATCCATATATATTATTTCTTAGCACATCATTCATAAAATTATTGACTGAAATGATTTTAATACTATAAAATCACTTCAAGACTTATAACTATGAATCCAAAGCATTAAGACTGGAACTAAACTGTAGGCTTTCTGAGCTCACTACAACATACCAAATATACAACAAATAACCAACCTGAGACTAAAAAAATCCTGAAGATTTCAAAAACTTAGATATTCCCTAACCAAACATATGCATGAATCTAAAATCATCAACTCTCAAAATACATGCAAACTATCACATATAAAATATGTTTGACGTATATTTTTTAATGCAAAACCCTTCAAAAACAAAACATCATATACTTAGGATAAAATCTTAATTCATGTTACACCACAAACCCAAAAAAAAATATTGTGTCCTGTAATTTATCCAATATCCATTCATGCATACAAATTCCCAATATTATATTCTTTAAAAATACCCACAAGAGTCAAGACAAGGAATCCATCTATTGAAGTGATTTCAAACTATGTATGCGACTGATATTACTAAGATAATAAGGAATTAAATCATTGAAACAAATATATCTAAGAGACATTTTTACTATATGTAATAAACCTAAACATTTCAACCTTCTTTTCATCTTAAAACTAAATGTCTTGCATACTCATCACAAATCATATAGAACTAGCAAAATAGCATCTAAAATATGCATTATGTCTTTCTACCAAAATAATCGGCTGTAAATAAGAATATAAATTAACATAAAAACAATCACATAAACATCACACAGAGCCTTTCATCCTTATTTCAAATATCACCAAACCCTTTACTATAGTGAAGAAACCTTGAGTAGCTTAAGAAAATAATCAAAACCCTCAATACATCTCATGCAATCAGGCTAAAACATTTTCTCAATATTTTATTCTCCATTCTCTAAATTAGTTTTGAAATAGATACATTTATTTTTCCATTAACCCCCAAAATATAAGATCTAGAATCTTAACATGTGTATGGTGTAACCTCTATAAATTCCTTCGAACAAAAATAAATTAAACAAGAAGGAAACATTTGTGTATGTGTTGATGACAATAGAAAATATTAACTCTATTTTATCTAAATGTTCAAAGTATAGATAACCTAAAACTTCCTTCAATCATGCAAAAGAAAACTATGTAGGACTTAAAAGAAATCATCATAATGCTTAAACATTTGCATGTAGGAAAGTTTTTGAAAACCTTAAACCATCTCCCATATTTCTTCACAAATGTAGATGAACTTACATATTCTTTACTAAATAAATGCTCAAAACTTATATTTGTCATATAGACTAGAATTCAAACAAAACTTTACTCTTCGCTTCAAATTTTCTCATTCATTACTAGGATATTTTCAAGAATACTGATCAAAACTTGTATGAACATACCTAGTGTCACTTTTCTATAAAAATTTTGATTGCTAACCTCCAAAAATTATTCATGACCTCAAAGAACCAGAGCTATACTTTCATAAATGAGTTTGTGAAAATGAACCATATACCAATAATTTTGAGACTATTATTTACAAACTTGCCTCTATAGGAAACCTTGTGATGTATCCGAATTGGGTTGGCCCTCATTAACTAAATGCATACTTAATAAACCTACCAACTTGTTCATCAACTTTGATAAAAATATCCATTACTAAACTTCAATATAAAACCTTAACTAGCCCCCTTGAATCAAGGCAAATAGTTTTGTATTAATTTTTTACACCACCAAATCCTCATACCGATCTCAAATAATCAAAGTCATATCTTCACATTAAATTTTCATTCCAACTTGAACTTACCATGATGTATTTGAATACAAACTAAACACCAGCTCAACAAATGACTAAGCATTAAATATGTTCAAAATCAAACCAAAGACCTTAAGGTTCAAGAAAACAAACTTCATGATACCTTTTATATGTTCACAACTGCCAATGACTTTAGCACCATGATTTAAATTAATCCATGTACATCATGATAGGTTTTTGAAATATTTTTAAGACCTTAAGTATGTGATCCAAGACATAAACTTAGGGTTTTAATCCTTTGAAACTTTTATGACCATAGATACATTTAAATATCTTCCATGCTTTCAAAAATTATGTTTTTAGATTTTGAACAATTGATAAAGTTTTGCAATGACAAAGACTTACAATATATAATATATCTTCCAAAATTATAAATCATAATAACCATGATTAAACCATGTATATTAGCAATCAGATCACTAGATCGTTGGAGAATATAAAAAGTCTTCAAAATATATGTAATAGGATGATAGTATCACCAATCAACTTAAGCATATTAATACTTGAAATATCCATCCTAACATCAATAATGAATGAAACTAAACCATAAATCAAATTTAAACCTTTAGAATAGCTTATAAATGCATTAATCTTTCAAATGAAATGTTTTTCAAAAATTCGCATCACCATTATCTATTCTAAATCATGAATAAAATCAACTATAAAGATAAAAAACCATTATAAATCTATCTAAACTGATAATGCATTTTCTAACTAAAACTACGTCAAAGTGAAATAAACTAAATCATCAAAATATCTAATTACACACAACTATATATGCATATTTTATTCATTGATCCATCATGCTTTTTGAAACCACTTAAAAACATAAATAAAATTCATAAATCAATCATTACTATTTCATAATAAAAGATGCATATAAGAATACTATCAATCAATAGGATCAATAACACAATTTTAGATTTCATGATAGGGTCATCTCTACAGTAGCAAGTATAGATTTTGAAAACATTTAAGGGGTGTAGAAAATAGACATAACACTAACAACCTTACTAGTCAATTTTATGTAATAAATTTGAGTAGAAACAAATGACTATCATATAAAACAAATTTCTCTTGAGAGTGTGATCTATGAAAATTATTTATCAAATAACTAAGTGTGAAACCTTTAAATAATGAATTTTGACAAGCGATGGATTGTTTGGCTAGTGTGGTATGAAGAAAGGTAAATGAGTAATAGGTATGTTTGGGTTGGATGCACAATCAATTATAAATTCCTTAAGCACAAAATCTAAAAATGAAGTAATACTATAACAATAAAATATAACTCAGCCATATTACTCATTTATTACAAAAAACTAAATTTATAAGAGTAATTTCTTAAAATGAATGATACTTATAGCACTCTGCATCTTCCTTGCATTCATCCTTCATAATGTGAAATTTTCCATTCATAACCTTTCATTTATCATTTTAAAATCAAAGTATAGTAAAGAAAAAAACAAGATGAAAATAGAATAACAAATAAAATAATAAAACCAAAGAAAGTAAAAACAAACCAAAGATAAAATAGAAACAAAGGAAAAGAGCAATAAAAAGATAACTAACAATGGAATAATTTCAAGTGATGGCCATTCACTGAGTAACATAGTCAATTTCCTTCAAGATGCTTAAGATGAAACGTATTGTTTCCAAGAATTGTGGTAATTCTATAATTTTCAATCCATAATGTATCAAACTTATGATGTTTTCTAGAGTCCTCATGAGACTTATCCCAATATAAAACTAAGTCACCAACATTAAATTTTTTATTAGAAACCTTTTTATTAAAAATTTTATTTAACTTTTACATAGAATTTTCTAGTTTCTACAATGTTGTTGCTTTGGATTCATCAAGAGCTATTAAATCATGTAATTTTTGTTCAATTAAATTTATATCCTCGGCTACATATTATAAATTAGTTCTAACTGAAGAAATATGAATTTCTATTAGCAAAGTAATTTTAAACCCATATTATAACATAAAAGGTGAGTAACTAGTTGTTAACTTAACAATGGTCCTATCATCCCATAAAGCTTCAAAAAATTTAAGATGCTAATTTCTTTTGTTATCATAAACTAGTTTCTTCATAATAGAGATCAAACTTTTATTTGTGGATTCATCTTGTTCATGTCCTTCTGGATAATAATTAGATGAATGACTACAGATAATAAAGTATTTTATTAAGAACTCTAAAAATCCATTTGAAATGAATTGAGGTCCATTATCTGAAATAATCTCATATAGAAATGCAAACCTAGAGAAAATATGATTTTTTAGAAAAGAAATTACTTCACTTGTTACTAAACCTTTGAGTGCTTTGGCCTCAATCCACTTAGTGAAATAATATATGGCTATCAAAATATATCTATGACCTATAAATGGAGGATGAATATCTGAAATAAAATTAATGCTCCATTTTATAAAAGGTTTTTTAGGAATAATTGGATTTAAAGGCATTTCAGGTAATTTATCTCTTTTAATAAAAATTTGATACGACATATAAGAATGAACTAACTTATGATCATCCTAAAATAAATTAATCCAATAATAACCTACCCTCAAAATATTATAAGCAATTACTTTTTTAGCATAGTATCTACCATAGTTTCCTTCATGACAACCCCTAAAAACTTTTTGAGTTTGATTATACGTAAGACATCTTAACAACACTCCATCCTAATTATGATAAAATAAAAAATATTCTAATAAATAGAAATTTAATTCTTTTAATATAAAGGAACATATTTTTTTCTTATCTAAGTTATTAAGATAATACTTATTTTGAAAATAATAAAATAAATCATGATACCAATCATCTTCAACCAATAAATAGTCTCATTCATTCATTTTAAGACCAATAAAAAAAAAGTTAGAAAATTTAGCAACCTTCATGGTCTTCAAATGTAGATTTGCATTTAATCTTCAATCAAATGATAAAAATAAGACATTAATATCTAAGGCAATATTTTTAGTTAAGTGTTTTGCTAGTTTATTACCTTTAATAGTTTTAGAAGTTTCAAATTCAAGATCAAATTCTTGAATGTATAAGATCCACTTAGCAAGCCTTCCTTGAATAGTTGATTGTTTTAAAATATAAGACAAAATATGTACATTAGATCATATAAAAATTATTTTTATCATTAATAAATATCAAAATTTAATCAAAGAAGAAACAAGTGAAAAACAAATTTATCAAAAAGGCAATACCTAGTTTCTACATCTTTTAAGACTTGGCTCATTTAACCGATTGGTTTCTCTTCATTATATTTAAATTCTTGAATTATTACATCTCCTATATCCTTTTTAGTGGCATTAATATAAATAATTAATGATTTCTTCAAACAAAGTTTAGTAAGGATAAGATCATTTACAATTGCTTTTTTTAATAGAATTAAAAGCTAATTCATCAATTTCATTGCAAATATATGTTTTATCTTTCTTAAGTAGTAATTATAGAGGATTAAATTTATTAGTAAAATCATAAATGAATTTCTTAAAAAAATTAATATTATCAAATAAAAATCTTAAACTTGATTTATCCTTAGGAGGAGGAAGTTCTTTAATTATTCTAACACACTCAAAATCAATATAAATACCTTCTTTATAAATTATGTGTCCTAACAACTTACCTTTAGTCACACCAAAAACAAACTTTTTTAGATTCAAAGAAATTTCAAACTTTCTACATCTTGTGAATACTTCACAAAGGTGGTCTAAATTCTTATTTTTCTTTTTAGAATGAACGGTGAGATAATCTAATTAAACTTGAATAACTATGCATATTAGATCATAAAAATACACATGTATATCCCTTTGAAAATTAGCTCCTGCATTCATCAAACTGAAAGGCATCATATTATAAGTGAAAGTAACTCTACATATTGTGAAAATATTTTTATCTCTATCATTAGGATTCACAAAAATTTGATTATAACCTAAAAATTCATCTAATAAAGACATCATTTTAGATCATGCAACCTGTTGCAAAATATGATATATTCTTGGTAGAGTAAAATTGTCTTTTACAATAACTTTATTTATATCTCTAAAAATACTAGATTTATTCATATCTCTAAAATCAATACATAATTTAATTTCTCCATTTTTATTTCTAAACATAACTAGATTAGCTACCCATTTTGAATATGTTAGAGGGAAAAAGACACCATCATCAATCATCTTATCCAACTCTTTATTAATGGTGTCCTTTAACAAAGGGTTGATTCTTCATATTTTCTAAGTATTGATACTAGGATTAATATTATTATCATGTTTAGTAATATTAGTATCATAACCTTTAAGGTCCTTATATGACCATGAAAAGACATCAATAAACTCTTTAAATAATTTAAAGAACTCGACCTTCTCATTTTTAGTCACTTGAATTCCTAAATAAACATACTTAGAATCCTCTTCAATACCTAAATTAATAGGAATGGTTTCACCTATGATTATTCTCAATAGCTCTTCTATTCTAGATATTTTTGGCTAACCATTAGGTGAAAATATAGATTCTAGGCTTACCAAACCAGTAGGCAATCTATTAGTACTTAATTGTAAATAATCACCACAATTTAGTACATAGTCATCATGATCAAAATAATTGCCTTTAAGTAATAAATCTATATGCTCATCACAACTAAACATATGCAAACTATCATTCAAATCAGGAATATTAGGATGAAATATTTCAATAAAATAAAAATCTATAGTAGGTTTAATCTCACTCAAAGTTGGATTAGAAGCATAAACCATAAGCTTATTATCTCTAACATTAAACTCTCTAAGTATATGTGTGATATTGAAAGCTTTGAAATGTTTAATTAATGACCAAATTTTTTATGTATAATGACGTAAATGAGTTTGATTAGTATTATAAAAAAATTTAACTTGTTTTATTACTAACTCTGAATCTCCAAAAACTTCTAAATGTTTAATATTCAGCTCTATGTCCTTCTGTAACCCTAAACATAATTTTTTGAATTCTATTGTATTATTAGTGTTTTGGAAAGATAATTTGAGAGCATAGTGAAATATTTTACCTATAAGAGATATCAGAAAAAAATTTATCACCATTACCTTTTTGAGAACAAGCTCCATCAAAGTAAAGAGATCATAAAATATTCTTTTTATATATTTCTTCATGTTGGTTTTTTGGTTCATCCACATTCAGTAATTCATAAGTTATAATTCTAGTTTTACTATAAAAAATATTAGATAAATAAGGTGATTCAATTGGTGTATCAAAAAATCTTCCCTCTTAATGAATGCAATATAATTATTAATAGGAACCCATGTTATATCTTTTCCAATGAAATCTTTGGTTGCTTTAGACCAATCCCTTCTTAAACTAAGAATATCCAACACTTGAACATTACTCATACATTTAATCCATTCATCCTGCATAATTTTAGTAACTATATCACAAAACATACCATAACTCTTAGTTTTTCTAGAATCAAAACCAATAAGTTTCCTACTATCTTCTTCATAAAATATACCTAATTTATCTACAATGCACTTAGGCATGATACTCTTTGAAGCCCCTGTGTCTAAAATGGAATTATGAATCATTTTATTAGCAATCTTGACTGTGACATAGAAAGGAGGAATATAATCAATAGGGGGTTGAAATTTTGGGCATAAATGTGTTCAAAATTTTATTTTTGCAAACTTACATCAACTCTGAGATTTTTCACTACTTCATTAATCTTATCAAGCTACCCTGAAAGACTAGTTGATTGCAGCAAAGAAAAACATCTTTAATTTTTAACAAGTCATCAATTATATCATAAGTCTTAGCATCAGTTTATTTAAAGTTTTAAAATTTATAATGATGATATTGACTATTATTATATCTATTTGTAAAAGGATTGTTTTGTACAACATTATAGTTAGAATTATTAACATTATTCTGAGAAGATTTACCTTTATTTTTTGAAGAGGATTTATCATTTGTTATTTTTTTATTTTGAGTATAATTATAATCTTTATTTCTAGTATTTATAACATAATCATTCTTATTTTTTGAGGGATCATCAAGTGTGTTTATATTATATTCTAGATCTTCAGTTATTTCATCTTTCCCTTGAAGATATTTCTTACAATTATTAACAACTTGACATGTATCAGGATTATTATCAAGTTCACAAACATTATAGTAATAAAAATTTTAATCATTTTTATCTTCTTTATTATTATTGTTTGAGGAATAATATCTATCATTTAGTTATCTTTTAACAGTGACCAGCTCATTTCCTAGACATTGTATTACCTTTAATATTTTTGACTTTTCTAAATTTAAGCCTATAGAAGACCTATCTTTAAAACAAATAAACTTAAGTTTATTTTCATATTCTATACAAAACTTTATATTTTCATCATATTCTTTAAAATCCTTATATTCTAAAGCCATTTTATATTTTAGAGGTAAAGCATTGCAAAGATAAAGTCTAGACAACTTTTTTGAAGGTCTAAGATCACCTGGGATCTTTTGACACAGCATGGTGAATCTAGAAATGAAATGATATATGGTTTCACTAGGATCCAAATAAATATTTGAAAGATCATTAGCTAAATCAAATTCTTCTTTGGACTTGACAAAAGATAATTCTAACCAGTCTTCTACATCTCTCTAATTATCAATAACTTTAGTAGGTAGAATAACAAATGATTGATAAAAATTTTCTTCTAATGTTAGGGTAAAAACTCTTAAATAAATATTTATATTAGTTAGTCCAAGAGTGACACAAATTAATCTAAAATTTTCTAAGTTATCTTCTCAAAATTCTCTAGTAGCACCAAAAAAATTTGGTATATTCAATCCCTTAAGAGAAGGTAACTTAAAAGGATGGTTTCCAACATTGATTAGATTATAAAAAATCTATAGTATTATAGCTACTGGATGCACTCAAACTAAACTTTTGCTTCATTTCCACCTTCAGTGAGCTCATCTTATTCTCTATTATTTTGCAACCCATGAATCAGATCCTATAATCTCCACTCTTGTATTGATGGCTCTCCCACTAATTGATCTCCCATTGAATTTTTTAGCAATTTCAACCTAAATAGACTGATTATCTTAAACCTAATGTTAATGATTTAAATACAAATTTATAACATCAGTTTTGGTAGATATAATAAAATCATCAAATGGAAAAGAATCAGAATGAAAATGAGTTCTAGGCCTAGGACTAGTAGCTATCTTCTCAAACTCTCTTATTTGAATTCAAAATATCACATTTAATTTCATACATAATATTTTAATACTAATCAATTTCAAATTCCATAATCTCTTCTTCTTGATTTATGACTTCGATAATTTGATGAAGATTTTTAGGATGATTATACCATGCATAACATGTTAGATTGAAATCAACATCAACTTGATAATCTTCTAAAGATATTAAAGGTTGAATAATAGGAGGTTTATGACCTCCAAGAACCATTATTGAGAATAAAACAAAACTTAAAATAATTTAGATTTTTGAATGAGTATTCCTAGTGGAGTCACCAAATTTGTTGATGATGAAAATTGTACCACAAATGAATTAACTCTTTTACCTATCATGAAGGTCAAGTTAGAATCATACTAGTTTAATCATGGAGTTCTAAAGGTTCATCTAAGATCCTAAAGATTTGAGGGCATTTTTATTATAAATTCTAAGAAATAATCAACAAGTTATCAAAGCAAATTATTTCATTATAACAATCAGAAATCCATTTATCAAATCATGAATTAGTTAAGATAAGAATCTAAAATCTATTCTATCTGATAGATAAAACCTTTGAGTTAGATATTCTATTAAATAATAGAAATTTGATTTAGTAATTACTCATATATTCAATGATATTTCACTTCTTGCTATAATACTCTCCAATCAATTCTAGAAAACATAGGTTTAAGATAAATATAAATAAGACATTCAATCACTTAAGCAAAAGAGTGGGATAACAAACTAACTAACTAAAATAAACTAAGAAAAGCACACAACTAAAATTAAAGAAAAAGACAATAAACTAAGAAAATAATATAAACAAGACACAAATTTAAAAATGAAAGACAAATAAACTAAAAGAACAACCTACTAAGAAAACAAACAACTAAGTCTATAAGATCTAACTAATACAAATTAAATGACAAAAGATTAAACAAAACAAAAACTAAATCTAACAAAAATGAATTAACAACAAAGAAAAAACTATTAATCTAAATATAAATAAATAAAATATATTAATTTAAAGACTTGAACAAAACTTGAAACTAATTAAAATAAATTCTAAAAATAAATGAAAGGAACTAACAAGTATTAATTATGAAAATATTATCAAATAACTAACTTAAAAATAGCAAAAATATTATTAATAAATAACTAAATGTATAAAAATCTAATTAAGACAACTATTCAAACCAAAAAATTAAATAAAGACAAATACCAAACAACATTAAAATTAATCTTGAATAAAAATAAATAGTAAATTAAACTGTCTAATAATTAATCTATAAAATAGAAAATAAAATGTACTGAAAAGATTAAGTCAAAATTTAAAAGATCCTAAACTCTAAACAACCCTAAGAAAATAGTAATCTCTTAAGAGTTAAATACTATCTAGACAAGAAAGAACAAAATATCAGTAAGAAACTAATTAAAATAGAAAGAAACTAATGATTAAAAACTAAAATTAAGAATATAATCTAAAACAAAAACAAAATTAGATTAAGAAGAAATTTGAAAGATATAATTATATTAAAGTTAAAGCCAAATAAACTATAAAGAGTATGTAAATCTTAAAAAGAAAGTTGTCTTAGCAGAAAAAGATAACTTTATTGAGAAAACTAACATTTTTCCTTTACAAAACTTGAATAACAACTTCACAATCAAAATGGATCAATGAAGTGTCACAAAATAGCAAAATATACATCATTATTCATACTGAATACATGGAATTTATGAATAAGACTATAAATAAAATTCATCAAAAGATGTTAAGCTTAGTAAACTTTAGATAATCAGTACTAAATGATAATTGAAGTTGTATATACCTATGTTGCATAAGCAATTACTCAACCATTAGATAAAGTACCATTAGGTCTATCTGAAAAAATTTTACTATCTCAAATAAGTTGCATAGAAAGAAGAAAGATGAATGATTGACTTCAAAAAATGTCTAAATCCTTAATACCTGTTATTTTTCTATCTTAAAATGAATCATTAATCTCTTCTTATACATTCAAACTTAGTTGCAAATAAGTTATAACTAACTTTAGTTAATTATTAGTTTATATTAACTAATTACCTTTTAACAAAGTCAATTAATTATATACTATAATTTATTAAGGATAGGTTTAATTAAGACTTAAAGTCTTAATTGATCAAGTTATTAAATATAGATTGAGGTACTAATCTTAAAGGGTGGGGACCCATATTAATTAATAATATAATAGAATACACATTTTAATCATATAATAAGTCAAAAATTGATAAATCATATTCATATTAATCCACAATGCATATTAATTAACTTAAGCATATATAATTATGTGTCATAACTTTAAAAGTGTTGTATTTTCAAAATTTATCAAAGTCTGAAAATCAAAATATCAAACTAAAATATCAAGTTCTACCATGAAAAAATTTAGCACTAAATTAGAATTTATCCTTTGGACATCCAATAATCTTCTAAATAAGATAACACTTCAATCACATGTTTTTATTATTCATGAAGATAAACATTGTATTCCATCTTAGTAGCAAGAAATGGCACTAATCTCATACTTGAATCCATGGTGTTGTCATCAATATCCAACATAATTTTTTTCAACATTCTAACCTCCATTGGTGTCTCTAGATCAGATTGGATTTTAGCTCTCTTTTTTTTAATCCTCTTTGAAGGTGGAATGTATATCATTTTCCTTCTACCATCATAACCATAAATCCCCAAATTCAACCTTTTAGATCTTAAGAGAGGTTCATTATAGATACTAGCTAGATTCAACCTCTTACATTTTCTAGTAGGATCTATATGGGAAGGGGAAGGTGCATAAGAAGGAATGGCTATGTCCCTAAGATCTTTAGAATGGGCTTTTTTAATTTCTAGTTATGTGGATTGGTTTGCAGGTAAAAGATCAATAATTGGTTTAATTCTTTCAATATTAAGGGGCTATAGAGGCAAGTGTTGTGGATTATGATCTAAATAGTGAGATTAACTAATTTGGGAAGGTGTACGAGCTCTAAATCTTCATCCAAATAAAACTATGTTACCTCTATAACCCATATTCACTAAATTAGTAGGCAAATTATTTAGAATGTCCCAAAATTTACGGTGTGAAGCATCAAAGTGAATAGACATTCTAGTTCCTTTATGAGATCTAAGGCCAAAGTTACTTGCAGAAAAACCACCTCGATGAAAACCTCTAATGGGTTAGTTTTTATCATTGTTGAAACTTTGTCCCCATACCTTATTATCATTACTACTTGATGAACTTGATTGGTCCCACCCAGACATAATTAATCAAATCTAGAATAAATTAAATTTAAAATTGAGAATTAACAAATTGTTCAAAGAAGCAAAACTAAAAACTCTTATATCTCCAACAAATTGAAACTCAAACTCAAACTAAAATTCATCACACTATTTGAATCAAAATCTATTTTGAATAGTTTAAATGAAACAAAACACATCCAAAAACTTGACAAAATGATCTTATCCATATTGTCTAAAGCCAATAATATTTCAATATAATATTTTGATATTATTTCAAAAGTATCAAAAAATCCTTAATCTCAATGTCCATTTTCAAATAAAAACTTAAAACTTCAATATTAAGGTGAAGTTTTAATGTAAATCTCATTTAGCTACAATCTCAAAATCACATTTATAATTTTAAGCTAGCCAAAAAACTAAAAACTCTAAGATAATCCATATATATTATTTCTTGACACATCATTCACAAAATTACCAACCAAAACTATTTAAAGTCTATAAAATCACTTCAAGACTTATAATTGTGAATCCAAACCATTAAGACAAAAACTAACCGTAATCTTTTTGAGGTCACCAAAACATACCAAATCCACAACAAATAATTGAACTGAGACTAAAAACATCCTCAAGATTTCATAATTCAAATATTTCTTGACCAAACATATGCATTAATCCAAAATCATCAACTCTCAAAATATATGCAAATTATCACATATAAAATATGTTTGAAGTATATTTTTTTCTTTTTCATGTAAAACATTTCATAAACCAAACATCATATACTTAGGATAAAATCCTAATTCATGTTACACCACAATCCCAAACAAAAATATTGTATCCTGTAATTTATCCGATATCTTTTCATGCATACAATTTCTCAATATTATATTCTTTAAAAATACCCACAAGATTCAAGACAAGGAATCCATCTATTGAAGTGATTCTAAACTATGTATGTGAGTGATTTTGTGAATATAAGAAGGAATTAAATATGTGAAACAAATATATCTAAGAGCCATTTTCACTGTATGTAAGAAAATCAAACATTTCAACCTTCTTTGCATCTTATAACTAAATGTCTTGCATACTCATCACAAACTGTATAAAACCAAAAAAATAACATCTAAGATATGCATTATGTATTTTTACCAAAATAATCAATTTTAAATAAGAATATCAATTCATAAAAAAAAATCATGGAAGCATCACATAAAGCCTTTCATCCTTATTTCAAATATCACCAAACCCTTGACTATATTGAAGAAACCTTGAGTAGCTTAAGAAAATCACCAAAATCCTCAATACATCTCATGCAACTAGGCTAAAACATTTTCTCAGTCTTTTCTTCTCCATTATCTAAATTAGTTTTGAAATAGATACATCTATTTTTTCCATTAACCCCCAAAATATCAAAGCTAGAATCTTAACATGCATGTAGTGTAACCTTCATAAATTCTTTCAAATAAAAAGAAACCAAACAAGCAGGGAACATTTGTATATGTTTCAATGACAACAAAAAATCTTAACTCTATTTTATTTAAATGTTTAAAATATGGATAACCATGAAAAAACAAACTATGCAGGACTCAAAAGAAATCATCATAACTCTTAAACATTTACATGCAAAAAAGTTTCCAAAAACTTTAAACCATCTCCCATATTTCTTCAAAAATGTAGATGAACTTGCATATTATTTACAAAATAAATGCTTGAAACTTATATTCATCATGTAGACTATAATTCAAATAAAACTTTCCTCTTCACTTCAAATTTTCTCATTCATTACTAGGATATTTTCAAGAATACTGATTAAAACTTGTATAAACATACCTGGTGTCACTTTCATATAAATTTTTTGACTTCCAACATCCAAAACTTCTTCATGACCTCGAATAACTAGAGCTCTACTTCCACAAATGATCTTGTGAAAATGAACCAAAAACCAATAATTTTGAGAGTTTTATTTGCCAACTTGCCTCCATAACAAACCTTTGACATGTCCAAATTGGGTTGGCCCTCATTAACTAAATATGTACTTCAAAAACCTACCAACTTGTTTATCAAATTTGATAAAATAATCCATTACTAAACTTCAAGTTGAAACCTTAACTAGCCCCCTTGAATTAAGGTAAATAGTTTTGCATTAATTCTTTACACCGCTAAATCCTTATACCAATCTCGAAGCATCTAATCCATATATTTATTTTAAATGTTCATTCCAACTTGGCCCTATGAATATGGATATAAATACCAATTAAATGTTAGCTCAATAAATGATTACACATTAAATTTGTTCGTAATCAAACCAAAGACCTTAAGGTTTAGCAAAACAAACTTCATGATACCTTTTATATGTTCACAATTGTGAATAACTTTAGCACCATCATTTAAATCAATCCATGTACATCATGATAGTTTTTTCAACTATTTTTAAGACCTTAAGTATGTGATCCAAGACATAAAATTATGGTTTTAATCTTTTGAAACTAATATGATCATAGATACATTTAAATATCCTCCATGCTTTCAAAAATTTTGTTTGTAGACTTTGAACAATTGATAATGTTTTGTAATGACAAAAACTTACAATATATAGTAAATCTTCCAAAATTATAAATCATGAAAACCTTCATCAAGCTATGTACATCAACAATCAGATCACCAAATCATTGGACAACAGAATAAGGCTTCAAACTATATGTAATAGGATGATAGAATCACCAATAAACTTAAGCATAGTAGTACTTTAATTATCCATCCTAACATCAATAATGAATGAAATTGAGCCATAAATAAAATTTAAACCTTTAAAATAGATTACACATGTATTAATCTTTCAAATGAAAAGTTTTTCAAAAACTTGCATCACCATTATTTATTCTAAATCATGAATCAAATCAACTATGAAGATTAAAAAAACCATTACAAATCTATCTAAATTGATAATGCATTTTCCAACTGAAACTACCTTAGAGTGAAATGAACTAAATCTCAAAATACCTAATTACACACAACTCTATATGCATATTTTATTCATTGATCCATCATTATTTTCAAAACCACTTAGAAACATAAATTAAATTCATCAATCAATCATTTCTATTTCATAATCAAAGATTCATCAAATAATACTATCAATCAATAGGGTCCCCAACATAGTTTTATATTTCATGATAGGTTCATCTATATGGCAGCAACTATAGATTTTTAAAAAAATTAGTGGGTGTAGAAAATAGTCATAACAGATGGTTTTTCAAGATACCACCAAATTAGGGTTACACTAGAGGACCATCACAAGACATCATTCACCACTCTATGGGGAATGTTTTATTATCATTTGATGCCATATAGACTCAAGAATGTAGGAATAATGTACCAACTAGCCATGATGGTAATTTTTCATGATATGATGTATGGCATTATCTATGACTATGTTGATGACATCCTAGGTAAATTTAAGACTCAAGATGAACACTTAGCCATAGCCATACTTTAGAGAATTTTTTAGAGACTTTGAGAGTATAAAGTTAGGCTCAACCATAAAAAGTGTGTATTTGGTGTAACTTTTATAAAAATATTAGGATTTATTCTATCTCATCAAGGTATTGAATTTGATCCAACCAAAGTTAAGGCCATTATCTATATGTATCCACCATATACCTTGAATCATCTCCATAATTTGTAGGGAAAAATATAATCAATTAGATGTTTCATTTCATATGTGGTCAACAAATGTCATCCTTTTATACAATTACTAAAGAAGGGTACCACTTTCTCTTGGAATCAATATTTCCAAAAATAATTTTACCATCTCAAAGAATACTTGGCCGATCCATCTATTTTACTAACAACTATGCCAAAAAGGCCATTTCTGATTTACCTATCTACCACCGAAAATGACCTCAGAGCAATTTTGTCACAACATGATGAGCATGGTAAAGAGCATGTCATATACTACCTAAGCTTAAAATTGGTTTCATATGAACATAATTATATGCTGATTGAGAAACCCTATTTATGTATGCTTTTTGTATCCCAAAATTTACATCACTACATGTTAAATAATAAGACTATTATAATTGCCAAAGTAGATATGCTCAAGTATCTACTATCTAAAATAGTTTTATAGGGTTGCATGGTAAATTAGCTCATTCTCTTGAGAGAATTTAAGATCAAGTATGTCAATAAATAATCCATTGATCATCTTGTAGAAGTTCTCTTTCCTAATACTTGACCTCTTATATTTGGGTTTCTAGAGGAATCCATCGACCGTAGTAGAAGCACCTCCTAAAGTAGAATAATGAACAATGTATTTTTATGGTTATTTTATAGCATGTGGATTAAGCATCAATGTATTTTTTATCACACCATAAGGGGATCATATTCCTAATTCATTTTGAATTAGTTTTCTATGTACTTATAATATGTCTAAGTATGAATCACTTGTCATAGGGATTTTCCAAGCAATATAGTGGAATATTTAACATTTACTTATTTATGGTGATTCATAACTTATAATCAATCATATTATAGACCAATACCAGAAGAAGGATGAGAATTTGGTACCTTATAAGGTTATGGTTAACACTCTTAATCAATAAATTATCAATCTTTAATTTAAACAGATAGCTAGGGATGGTAATAGAATAACTAATGTTATGGCTACAATTGGCTTTATAATTCATATTACGGATAGAACTAGAGACTATCATTTTCTTGTGAAACATCTCCTAGAACCAGTATATGAACAAGCACCTTTTGAGATGGTTTAAGATATTTTTAATCCCATGCTTACTTTATATTCCAAATTATATGATTATCTCCATGACTAAATCATTCCCCTAGACCTTTCCTATAAAGTATAAAAAATCATTCATTCATAAAGCCTCTCATTATACATTACTTGGACCTACCCTATATTTTTGAATCTATGATGGAACCCTACTTTGTTATTTATCTTTAGTAGAATTTAGACTAGCATTGATTAAAGCTCATGAATGAGTGTGTGGGGCCCAGACTAGTGGGACCACACTTGCCAATAAATGACTGTGTACTAGTTATTATTAGTTGACTATGAAAAGTGATGTAACTACCTATGTGAGGAAGTGTATGAATTGTTAGAGGCATGATAATTTGATCTATGCTCTATCCAAAACCCTTAAACTAGTGATAACACCATGGCCATTCTTTACATGAAGACTTGACCTCATAGGCAAGATAAATCCTACATCCTCAAATGGCCACAAACATGTCCTTACTACTATATAATATCTGACTAAGTGGGTGGAATCCATTCCCCTCATTTACATGAATGGTAAGTAGATTTTCAAACTCACCTTTAACCATATCATTTGATGCTATGGTATCACCTCTAACATTATATCTAATAATGGAATTTAATTTAAAAATAAAGATGTAATAATTCTTTGTTCCCAATACCATATCAAACAACACTTTTGCATTTCATATTACTTGTAAGAAAATATCCAAGTAGAGACATATAAAAAAACCATTAAGAATATCCTCAAGAAGATTGTCAATGATGTTGGACATAATTAGCTCTTGTAATTATTTAATGCCCTCTAGCATTATCATGAACATTTTCACACTCCAATTGGAGCTACACCATATTCCCTTATTTATGGAAATGAAGACATTCTTCCTATTGAGGTTGAGTTGCATTCTCTTTATATTTGACTATAGCATGTTATTGATGATGAGGACTACATAGTCACTCATTTACAATATCTAGATTTACTAGATGGAAAGTGCATGGCCATCTTGAATAAACTTCAAGCATACTACAATAGATTACATGGCCAATAAAATTGGCATGTAAATCATAAATAATTAGAGCTTGGTCATCTTGTACTAAAATCAATGTTGAGATCAAAAAGAAAGGAAAGTTTCAACTAACTGGTTAGGGCCTTATGTGGTTATTGATAATTATGGTTTTTTAGTATGCATAATATCCATGCCAAAAGGAGATAAAATTGATGAACCAATTAACATAATGAACCAAAAATGTTTTGACGCTTGAGGGAATTGAACTATTACCTACAAGGATCATTTCATTTTTATCATAATATAACCATTCCTCATATTGTACCCATATCTCTTTCCCACCATACCTTAGCCTATTTACCAACAATTATTTTCACCTATTTCTTATCATTTTTGGCATTAGTTCTGATTCATTTGTTTACTTTCATTGTTTAATATCATATGTAACTCTAGTAATTGACTCAAATTTAAACTTTTGAAGGCCTTCATTAAATGGTAGTATATGAAAGCAGTATGATAGTGGTCTTACCAATTACATCCTTCATTTGTGCCATGTTCTATATCACTTTACCTAGGTTGTTTCCCTATAATCTAGGGGTAACATTTACCATTCTAATTATTTTATTATTTCCTATAGCCTAGGAATAACCCCTTTATCATGCATTATCACATCATTGTTCGATACATTTCCATTTGCCTATTCATGAACTTGATGGTGCTTAGTCAGATTATTCACTCTAAGGTAACTATAGTGGCTTGAAGTCCATTTGGACTATATATGTAGTGCTCACTATTTTATGAGGTTAGCTTAGGGACCCTTATTTGAACTCTCTCACCATTTTAGGAGTAATTTTAGTTAAAATGCTCTTGCCATTTTACAATTAATTTACACTAAATGGTCTCACCATTTTGTGATCACCCTAACTTATGCTCTCATAATTTTGTAATCTAGCACTATTTTGCATCTCATATTTTTCAATTGGTTTGAAATGCATAAAAAACCTCGAAACATTTAAAGAAACCTAGGAAATTCCTAAAAATTACAAAAAATTGGCCTAGAATTTCCATGTGAGATATCAAGCCTTCAAAAAAATTATATGATGGACTATCTTACCTATCTAGATTCATGTATTGACCACTTTTCCAATTTTATTCCCACTTTTAGGATAACTACATTGGCCTCACCATTTTATGAGCAACTTCAACCAACACTCTCATCATTTTATGATAACATTCTTATATTCTAATCTGTAGATGTAATGAGCACTATAAATTACCAATTTAATTCATTAGTGGATACTCATATTTCATATTTAAGTGTGTTTTTATCCAAAACCCACACTTTCATAGCTTTACAAGTTTCTTATACTTGATGCTTTCATAATTGTGAGCATCACCCCATATTTACACTATGCACTCATTATTTTGTGAGATCATTCATATATTATTTTATAATCATCCTCTTTTCATTATCATTAATTTTATTCTATCCCATATCTTGGGAGAAGTGCATTTGGCCTGAAGTTCATGCTGGACATAATGTCCATGGGACTATGTAGGTAGTGTCTACTTGCTTAGCATATATGGAGTCAGCTCAGCTACCCCTTCTTATTTATTCTATTCCCCATATTTGTTTTTATGTCATTTTCCCCTATAGCCCAGGGGAAATGTTTATCGCCTTGACTATATCATTGTTCCCTATAGCCTAAGGGAAATTTTATGTCATCATACCCTTTTTTGTTGTTCCCTATAGCCTAAGGGAAGCCTTCTACCATGTATTTTTGTGTTATTTTACTTGTTTTGTTGTTACTTATAGCCTAGGATAATCCTTATACCTAATAATAACACCTCTATTACACATGCACAAAAACATTCATTCACTAATTCATTATTTTCTTGTATTCTAGTTGTTTCTAACATTGTCCTTGACTTGTTTGTATATTCTTATTTTTTTTAGTTTAGATTTTTTATTTATATTTATGTATCTTAGAATAGTTTTCTTATTGAATTCTTCGTAGCCTTCATTTATTTTTTTTGTTCATTTTCCTTAACTTAGGTTGTTTATTTCTCTTGCTTGAACTTAATTGTCTATTTCTTGTGCTTTAGTTTATTTGTTTATTACCTAGCTTAGATGTATGTTTTATGTGCCTTAGTTTAGTTTAGTTTATTTTATTTTATTTTATATGGTTTATTATCTAACTTTGTTTCCTTTAGTTTATTCTTTTGTTAAAAAAATTTGTCTAGTTGGTTTGTTTGGTTGGTTGGTTGGTTCTTTTTGTTTGTTTTTACCTATTTGTTGACCTGTTTTATTTTATTATGAATTTCTTAGTCACTATAGGTTTATTAAATTTTATTTACACTTGATTCTTGATTTACCATATCTTTTACTTAGGTTATGATTGTTTTTATATATCCCTACACTTAGTTTTTTTATCTTATATTTATTCTTGGGATTTGATTGTTCATATCTTATTCTTAGGTTATTTGTATTTACATCTAAACTAATTTTTCCATGCTTAGGATATATATTGTTATTATGGTTTTTCATAGATATGATGCATAATATCACAAGCTACAATAAAAATTAGGTAAATAGATCTATCAAATAGTGTAGTGGGCAGTACTTCTCTTAGTTCATAACTAGCAAAATCTCAAACATAGTCCAAACCCATGAAAAACTACATTGATATGATTTTATTATGTGATAATATAGAAGAGGCTAACTAAATAAGAATATGTATAAGTCATATAACATAAGTATAAAAATAATGTAACATATCACATACATGGTAATACAGTAAAATGAAATAGCATACATGTTTGCATGGCCAATCAACATCAACAGTACTAAAATCATCACATATAAATATGATAATCAACACAATAATAACATGAGCATCATATATATCAAAAATATAATAGTCCATGTAAAAATGCCTTCAAGGACCAAATTTGAATGTTAATATATCTCAAAAATAATGTCATTTATATTATGAATATATACATATCATTGTGTCAAAATACAATATCCTAAAATAAAGCTATAATAATCAACTCTGACTATGTGAGTCCATGGGCCCTATAGTAGGAGGTGTCCCTAGTGGCCCTGGTGGTCTTGGTCATGGTGGATGTGGATATTATGCTGACTAGCCTCTATATTTTGTCCCATGTGTCCTAGTCCTAGACTGAGTTGACCTACTGCCTAACCTCTACACATCTCATACCTCAAATGTAGCAATCTATTGATCCCTAGGGACTTTGGTCTCATATGCCCTATGATAATAGGATGTCTCACCCTTAGCCTAGAGGATATCAAGTACCACCTATGAAAACCCTACTTATGTTTTGGCTCTACAAGACTCATCTCACTCATGCTAGAGCTTATATACATCTATTAGGGCCTAATCCCTATCCACTATAGCCTCATCTCACTCACTTGTATCTATTCATGTACCTACACCACATGTGCCACCTCTACCTTTAGTTGGGTAATATCTAACTAAAATTAATTCATATCCTCAACCTTAATATCTAGCATAGCTTATAAATCACCCACTATCCTCTATAAACATTGGACCTTGTCTACCTTAGTGGTAATATCCTCCTCTACCATGACACTATCCCTAACTACCCTAGCTATACCTAACAACCCTACCTATCCTAGATCAATAAAAGAACATTATATACCTATAGTTTTGGGATTCACCAACATCATAACCCAAGTGTCATCCCCTCCATCATCTCCAACCCCTCCATCACCTTTATCATCTCCATTATCATCATCATCCCCTCCCCTTTCTATGCCAACTGCTACCAATATCACTAGCCTTATTACTAGTCTCTATTTCTACCTCATCTACATCCATTGGCACATGACCCTATACCTATGCATGTAATTATGCCTATCCACTTGCATTTCCTATAGCAGTAAGTCTGAATAGATAAACTTATACCCACTAGTGCACATACTCTAGTGTCACCCCTACATTTGTTGGACCCCCTGTATATGCACATGTCATGCATGGAATTCTCCCATATCTATGCTCCTATGAATCAATAGTTTGGATTAATTAATCTCTCTAGTAACATGTGTAAACCACCTAGAATATATTGGAATATATTGCATCATGCCAAACTACCAGAGCATACTATCAAGATTGTACTCCTTGATCATGTGAGACTACCTCCATATAATAAAACATCTAGATGTTATAAATTGCATGTACCATACATCTTAAGTCCATTAAAACTAATATAGAAGATAGGTCTAACAAATTAAAATTAGGATATTAGCTCATCAAGCATATGCCTATAAAATTAAATCCCCCCACAAAGTCCTATGTGTCTTATGTATGTCTATACCCAACCATAATCCAATGGCTCCTACGTATTCATGATTCATCTCTGGTCCATTAGATTCTCTATGCATATATTCTTCCATCCCAAAACCATGAGCAATGTGTAATCCCCATTGTTTGTGCCTCCTTGAAAGGATAATTTTTGTAAATCCCTATATAGCTAGGCCAATTCTATTAGTTCCCATACAAATCTCATAACATCATCCATCATGTTATGGATCACTCCTCCTAGGCCCATGTGGAAGAAATTTCCACTATTTTTAGGTAGTAATATGTAATTAACAATAATTATCATTAAAACAACCTCTTTGTCAATCAACAATGGTGGTGAGAGGTCCCAAAGGCTAGGTCATCTAGCTAAAAATCTGAATATATATGTAGTAAATCAATGTCTACCTTCCCATGAATAATGGGAATATCTAAAAAGTTGGTCAAGTCATTTAAAACCACATGTTTCCATGTTGGATCTATCTATAATATCATTTGGCCTCTCATGGGTAGATTTAGTATCCACCAAGTATCCTAAAGTGTTATTTTGGCCTCCTTAGTTAATAGGTGAAATGTCAAAGTCTCAGAGTGTTATCACTTTACTAGGGCACTCAGATATGATTGGTCTACCTAGATCATAGGCATCCATGACACATCATATAAGTCTAGGGCCTTCAATAATTAAACCATCTCTAATGCCTAAATGTGTTATGTTTGTAAACAATTTGAATGGTGATCTCATGCCATGAGTATTATAAGCCACTCTTACACCCACAACAAGTTTATCATTAGCCTACACTACTATATAATATAAGTGAAAGTGTCTACCCAAGAAAATTACGTCACCTCATGCCATTTTATCCTTATAAATCCTTAGTTCAATTTTTTTTTTTAAGTCACCATTTTCCCTTTAACCCTAAGCAATGACTTCATTATTTTGGTAAAATTGCCAATTGAGCATTTTTTAATGTTTTTCAATGAAGTCATTGTTTAGGCACAATCCATCAATTTTAAGCCAAATCTATCATTTTTAGGTGAAATCACCAATCATTTTCAATGAATTCATCATTTACCTTGGTTAAACTTATTATTTTCCTTTCCATGAAAATGGTGACATTGCCATTTTCCTAATTAGGGAAAGCATTAAATGAGCCATAAATTCACCTAATGACTAGGGTGAGGTCATCTAGTATAGGATCATCATGTGGAGGTATCCTATGTTCCCTAACTTTGTTGTTAACATGTATCTATCCTTGTCCACACACCATTTACCATCGATGACTCTCGTAAAAAAATAGATCTCAAGTATTGCAAAGTGCTTGGTAAAAATGAATCATTTTCACCCCATGGGGTGAATATATATGTTAAAATTTTGAATTTTACACCCTGTAGTGCATAAAGTTCCTTTTTCTCACTCTAGGAGGTTTATTTTTTACCTTCATGGTTTGTCTTATGTATTGTTTGATCTTATGTTCCTTATTTATTAGTCATTTTATCACTAGACCATTTTATTAGGCCTCTTTCAAGACTCATTTAACCACATTATTTTTTATACCTATACCATGTGTTCATTCATATGTGAATTTTTGTACTCATACTTAGGTTATAATCATGTTATTATTCTTTACCAGCCTATCATTGATCTAATTTATGGGTTTCTCACAAATTTCTCTTTGCCAATTTTCCTAGATGTAGTAAATTCTTTTTCAACTGATCAATAACCTATTTTTGCTTCCTACGATAAACTCATTTTCAATAATGGTACCTAAATGTGCTCTACTGAGGCAAATCCAAGTGTAAATGATTATAACCACCTTTGGGCAAATCAATTTTTTTCAACCTATTTGCCTTGTTGGGGCAAATACCTCTGCCAATTATTATAATTGTCTTTGGGAAAATCACTATTTTTTATCTACCTACCCTATAAGGCACATACCTATTCCATTTATTATAACTACATTTGGTAAAATCAGTGTTTCCACCCATGTTACCTATAGATCATGTCATTTTATTCATTTTTATGGAATGTTTAATGACTCTATTTACCACCTAATTCCTCAAGGGGGAATCTAGGGCTAATTGACTACCCTTTGGGGCATGAAACTTTCATCTTACCAAATTTTGCATTCTTTTAAAATATTTTATTATGATTGTGTCTTGTAATAACTTATCAAATATGGGTAAACTGTAGACACTCATTTTTGGCCACTTTGATGTCTAAACCAAATATCAGACCAATTTCTAGCAAATAATGTAATTTAAGCCTAGAAATCACCAAAATTCTCAAATTCATCTGTGTATGGGACATAACTACCCAAAAACATGTTGAGGCATCCTTATTTTAGGTAATTCATCACATGCAATGATAACTTGTATTGTACTCAACCTTAGTCAAATTATGACCTAGAAAATTGACAAATTAGTCTTTTGATCTATTAATGCAAAACACTAAAATAATTCTTAAATTCCAAAACCCCTAAGTAGTATTAATTAAAATCAATTTAAATTAGTTGTTTAAGTAAAAATTCCAAGTTCAATTAGGTAATTACATTTTCTAAAAAATTAATTTTTCAATAAATATGAGGTTAAATTTAAAATAATTAGTAACATCTTTTATAAATGTTTAAAATTCAAATAAAATGTGAGTAACAACCTCATAAATATATTCAATGAGTTTTTAAGCCTCATAAATATCTTTTATGCATTTTCAACCCCTGATAATTGCCTTTACCTACCCAAGGTTAATCTAAACTTGACCAAGGTTAATATAGACATAACCAAGGTTAAAATTAAACTTAACCTCACTTGAAAAAGAGTTAGTTTTAGAACCTATAAATACAAGTGTCATTTCCCATATCTAAACAAGCTTTCAATAAAATGTTATAATGTAAGATCGATTAAGGATAAGCTTCAGCAATCCAATCCACACCTCAAGTGGTCTTAGATAAGTGCTACCCAAAATGTAAATTTCATCAAAGAAATTATCTATTTACCACAAGCTGAACATGAACATTCTCTATGCCAATGAATGGGCACTAGCTTGACAAGAGAGGTAACATATTTTTGTGTTTTATCTTCTATTTATAATTTTTTTCATTACATTAAGCTCACCCAATTAATTAGGAAATAGTAGTTTAGTTTTTTTTTTATTTTTTGATTTGAATTATATTTTTATTTAACTAATTAAAAAATAATGAAATTTAGCTCTTCAAATCTCTAATGATACACAACTTAGTGTATCATTGTGTCTAAGATAGATAGAAATAATTTTCTTAACTTGAATGAAATAAAAAAAACTTGGAATATTATGGCTATTAAATAATTTATAAAATCTAAAAACCCTAAAATAAAAATTATTAATAACAAAAATAATGATAGAAACCCTATAAACATTTATGTTTAGGGTTTTATAACATTCAAACAATACACGGGTTCACCAATGTGTTTTATCACATTTTTAAAAACAAGTGAATTAATTTCTTAGATAAGATAAACTATTACACACAATTAGAATGTTACATTTATGAAATAAATGACACACACACACACTAATTTGGAACTTAGTAAATTTATAAATATGTTAAAATGGGAAAGTATTAAGGAAATAAAACTTCACTAGAAAATTGAAATGTAGGATTGTGTCTGAAACTAAAATTGATTGGGGAGTTGTGTTGACTCGTTATAGATCTTAAACATTGTTTTATAGGATCTCTAAATAAGAGCATTGTATATAGATAGGGGCACAGGGTTTTATTATTCTTAGGGAGTTTTTGTGTCTTATATATTATGGATCTCTAATATTTTTATGACATGTTTGCCTTTGCCTATGTGTTTTATTGACTAGGATAGAACCTTTGATCTATCTTGAAAACCATTATGTATATTCTCCTTCACTTTTAACCCTAGTTCAAGGAACCAAAAGTAAAAATTAAATCATGGGGTAAAAATGGGTTAGTGTTTAAATTTTTACTTGACCTAAACACCCCATGTTTTAATCATTGCCTACATACTAAAATTATGATGAGGGATCAAACTCCATGTAGTTATCCCATATTATGGTGGTGTGTGTTAAAAACTATTTCAATCCTAGTGTGATTAAGTGTTTAAACCATGATGTGTTACCTTATAAGTGTACTCAAATATTATATTGGTGATATTAGGGTTGTATGTATTCAAAATTGGAAACGATATGGAATTTACTATTAATGTGTAATTAGAATTATGGTGTTTTTTAGAATGGAATCCTCTTGTAAGAAATAAATTGAAAATATGTATTTATAGTGATCAATATGGAAATCCTATATATGGGGCTTGATAAAATTTTAATATGACTTATTACATACATTTTAAATTAATTAGTTAGTTTTTATTTGGTGAGAGGACAAGAGTAGTGTAACTAGACACTGTCATTGAGCATTGTTGTCCAAATGATGTGTTGTTGTCCTAAGAGCAAAATTAGTTAATTTGGGAGTATGAAATAATATGTGGATAATCCTAAAATATTTTTCATGAGGAATAATGGAATTATAGGATCTTTTTTTCTTATAGGAATGGGTCATCTATATGGAAAATGAAGGAAAGTGGTCAAAAGGTCATGGAATAAGGCACGAGATAAGTCTATAAAAAAGGTGGTTAAAAGTGAATTATTTATGTTAAATGTTAATTTATGTTTAAAAAACATTTATATTCCCTATTAAAGTCTATGAATAAGGTTTGGCACTAAATTATTTAGAACAATGTCCATTCCATTATACTTGATTAGGCAATAAAACTTATGTTGGGATAAAATGAACTTGGGTAATCCAAAGGTAAGTGGATGGCCAAGTTGTACGAATATGGACTCAAGATCAAACCAAAAAATATGGTTAGAGGCTAGTTCCTTACTCATTTTATCATTAAATTCTACCCAAGAAACACCATGATGTAGATAAATCAATATTAGGTAGTGTTCGATGAATGGTATGACCACACTATCCAATATCTTCTACATGAGACATGCCCTATTAAAATTAAATAATAACTAATAATATATATACAATTAAATTCATCCCAATACATGTTGAATAAATGATTATTATATCACAAAAACTATGATGGAAATTATATTATGTGTGATTATGGCCAAGGCTAATGAAATCATGAGTATCTTTCATGATAAGCTCAGAAGCAATCACCTCTCAAGTAATGCAACAACACACATAACATTAAGAGATGGGTATTATTATCCCATAATATTCAAATACATTCACCATCATGTAATAATATTTTAAGTGTTTTAAAATAATGATATTCATGTGGTTATGACCCTACAGCTAATCGTGAAAGTAAATTCATTCTCCTAATGGGGGATTCATATTCATCAGTGTTCTAAACCCCAATTCTACTTAAGGACACAAATTTTTACTCATAGATATTGATTATTATACTAGATGAACTAAAGCAGTATCAATAAATAAAATCACAACCAATAAAGTGATCATGGTCCTTGAAGATAATATCATCATAACGTTTGACACCCCTTTTCTCTCATTTATCATAATGGTCCCACATTTCAATCAAATAAATTTGTTGAATAGGATTATGATAAAAACATAACCTTAATTTTTCATCAAATTATTACCCCCTCGAGTAATGGAGTGAGAATCAGCAAATAAAACCTCATTAACACTATTAATAAGTATATCATGGACTAACTAATGAATTGACATTCAATATTGAAATATGCTTTGTTGACTGATCAAATTAGACATAATAAATCCTTAAGAGATTCATTATTCCTCTTTTTAAATGTCAACTAGCCAATGTTCCTCATGAATTTTGATATTTCCACATATTAACTTATGCAAGAGTACATGGGAGAATATGATAGTATAAAATACATGTTGTTGAACATATCACAAATGGAAGATGCATGAGATAAAGCATTTAAAAACTTCAACAATAATCAAGATATAGTGAAAAGATGGTTTTACAAGAAGTCAAAGATCAAAGTATTTAGGATTTCATATTTGGTCTAATTATGGGACAAGGCACATGAAAATAAAGGGAAACATTCCAATTTAGATCCTTTCTAGATTGGTCCTCATCAAATCTCATAAATTTTATAAAATGATGATTTTAAAAGAAAATATTTATAAGGGAAGGATATATATCTACTTATGAATGGGTAATTCTTGAAGCATTACTTCTTAGTTGTACCATCCACATCCACTATGAAATGATAGTGAGTTTTATTGTAGGATTAATATAGACCTAGAGTAGAAGTATAAATAGTCTCCTTTCTATTTTATTTTTTTGCTTGTTTGTTGTCTTGTTGTGTTGTATTTATTTGTCTAGTTTTTTATCCTCTACCTATTTTTGTGATTTTTTAGGGTTTTACACAAGTGACCAATGGGACACTAGAAGTAAACCATTAAATTTTATCATCTCCTTTCATAATATTTTGACTAATTAAGTTTGTATATCCTTATTATTTAGTTGTTAAGCCCTCAAAAACTTTTAAATTGTTGAAGAAGCACTAAATATGCTATAAAATATTTGAAAGCTTTAAAGGTCAATTTTTGTCGTAGATACTTAAATATAATTTCAAAATGGTTCATACTTTCAAGTTAGAAGGAAGTAATTATTGTAAGGATCATCATATGAATTAATAATGGTTTTCTTACTAAATGGGGGTCAACACTGCATTTTGACACATTAAAAATAGAATAACATCAAGGTTTGTAAGAAAATATAAGGGGAATCATTCACAATAAGAATTTTTTTAAAACACACTCATTTTATGCCTATCTAATTCCCAAATCTTTTGGATTAAATAAAACTGAAACCAAAATCAAAATGGGAATGTGAATATATCAATAAAATTTAAAAAAAAAATCTCCTAAGAATGGTGATTCAAGTAACCTTTATTGGGGATATAAATCCCAATTAGAAATAGAGCAAGGCCTAGAGTGGAACTTGTACGTAATTAAAATTAGACATTTTGTGTGAATTTTAACTATTCATCATCCCCTAAATAATTAATCCATTATTTTAAAACCATATCCAGTTCCACCAAATTGACCTCATATTTGTTGATCCACTTTTAGTGCTCCCTATGTCACTAGGGAACAAGGGGAAATTGAGAAACTCAATTTAAATTCCTAGAATGACTTGGAGATTGATTTATTTATAGAACTATTGCTTGGAATAACACAAATATCATAGATGTGATCACCACTTCAAATTCTCTAAGTAGACCCTACTGTAGGGATATTAGATGTTATGCAGTGACACATTTTCTAGCTAATCTTTGTGAATTATCTTAATGTTTGCCAATTATTACCCAAAAGGAAAAATAATAATGGACATAAATATCATTATCTAATCTAGGGTGATTCATAGGTGGATCCAAGAGAGATTAGGGTAGGGTAGAAAAAATATTGTGCTTAAGATGCATAAAACTACCAATTTGGCTAACTTTTAAGGCAAAACAAATGAAACTATCTAATAACCCTAGCATAATTTCTCAAAGCTAGATGAATGTAATCATAGCTTTTGAGGAAAGAAAATGCATATGTCTAACAACATATATTTCATAAGGATAACTCACTCATAGTAAATTGCATAAGTACATCTAGTAGTAAATGAGAGGAATACAAAGCATGTATACTGTCAAATTTGTCACCCTAGCATTAATCTCAAACTAATATATGCATAAATGAAATGAAATTTCTAAATCAGCTTGTGAAAAGGAGACTATCAGACATCTAAAACATGAGAATTTATAAGTCACAAAACCACACAAAAGAACACTATAAATAGAATTTTGAATTCGTTGGTTCTTTATATTAATTTTTACAATAAGTGTTTTATTATTATAAAATGAGGGGAGAACCCCTACTTATAGGCTTAAAAAATTCCTAAAACATGCTCATGTGGGCCCATAAGCAAATCCCAAATACAACAAGGTGGATTAAAATACCATAAAATAATGGAATATTCTACATTAAAATTATAAAACATAAATGAATATCCCTAAGGGCCTAAAGGTGATTGAGCTACCTATTGTTGTTACTATTTGTTTTCATTTTATTCATGGGTCCATACTTTAACACATGCATGGTAGTCTTTATCTATTTGAGTAAAGTCTAGGATCATGGGCCTGAACAAATTAGGTATGTCCTAGATTAGCTTATTATGCTCCATGAGTATTAACCTGAGTGCCTCTTTAATTTCCTCTACCTTTTGTAGCCTCTGATTGTCAAAAATTACAATGTATATTATTGGGTGAATATTTTGTCGACTAGCTAACTAGCATTCAAAATAGTTCCTATCACCACAACATAGGGAGATTGGTCATCCAGATGTGCAGGTTTACTACATCACAAGGGGAAAAATGTCTCCTCTCATCAAGGGGAGGTACTCTATTAAATATGCGGAGGCTATATACTATATAAATAAGCTGAAAGTAAGACATAGGGGTGGGATAAACCATCTATCTCTCTTCTTTTAGAGATGATATTGATAAACAAGGAACAAATCCTGGGTGATGGGGAAGGTACTTCTCTTCTTTTAGAAGAAAATTTTAGCCAAGATCCAGATTCCTTCCTAAATAGTAGAAATCTTGGTGCAATGATAGAAGGCACTTCTCTTCTATCAGAAGCATTCTCCAGCAGGTAGCAGGACTCTTTTAGGTAGCAAGTAACCGGTAACGGGGTTGCTGAGTGACCAGCAACCCAAGAGAGAAAAATGAAGAATAATGGGGGCACCGCGTCATCCCAAGCCTCTTTACATAGAAAAGTAAAATGTAAACACACTGAAGGTACTTATTGGGGCACAATGTCATCCCATAGTTGGCCTTCAAGACACCTTCCTAATCACCTCCACTAGTTCTGCTTGTTAAATCAAATGGAAAAGAAAGCTCCTGGGAAATAGACATACGAACAATCTCCTAAGATAACACAAGCTATAACAAAACAAATTTTGCAAGTAACTTGTTTTCTCATTCAGATAAAATCATATGAATTACAATCTAAGCTCAGAGTCTCAGTAATGCCTTTCAATGTGGGCAAAGTTTTGCTTCTGATAATCAAAAAGGTCTCCCTGTAACAATGAAAGAGTTTTCATTATATAGAGGCTAGGAGAGACTTGGCATTTTCTCCCAATGAAGTGACCTATTGAGTACACTCAATGCCTTGGATGCATTCTTAGTTTTGTCAGGAAGGGCCCTGCTGGAGCAGGGTGGCTACCTTAAATGTGGCACGTTGATTCCTCTCTTAGTGCCACCTCCTTAGCCTAAATCACTCATTCATTCATTTGATTAGCCTCACAAATGTCTACTCTATCTTCACCTCCAAGGGGACAAGCAGATGGTGCTCTTAATGTTACCAACTCCCCAAATATCTACTTGGCAAACTACTTCACCTATCGGCAGTAACTCCTACTAAGTTTCCCTCTCTATCTCTTCCTTCTCTTGATCTTGGCCTTAGGCTTTTTGAATGCATCTAGGTTCATCTTTTGAGTCCACAAAAATCAATAGACACTTGAATGTAACTGATTTGGTGTTCGGGGGTCTTTTCCTTATTAAAGGTTAACAGCTAATCAGTTACTTTAAATTTGACATTCATGGGCCTATCATCATGCCGTGATGCAGGTGAGGACACATGGTGGCATCTGCTATTTTGAAATAAGCTTCTTGGAATGAGATTTGAAATTTTTAGAGGCTGAGGGGAGTGTAGATGCAGACACGTGGTAGCTTCTGCTATGCTTGGTTTGGACATGTAATGGGTTCCACTCCAAAAAGCTTCATTTGAAATTGTGCCTCAGCATGTGACACTTGGTAGCATCCACCACTCTCTTTGAGGCTCAAACCTTTCCCAAAGGGAACTTGTCCTTTGGGGTCTTCTAAGTGGCCTTCAGGCTTTTTCTCTCTAGTGGGCTATCATCCCCTTCATTTCCTTTGACATGCGGTGCCTTCCACTCTTTGAACAAGTGCCATGTGGCATCTTCTACAGGAATGGGTGAGGACATGTGGCATCTTCCACAATTGACACTTGGCAAAATCCACCTTCTCTGGCCTTTACAACATTATAGAAATGTTTGGGGCTTAGTCAGGCTCTCGTGGATGATGACACTTGTCAGCCTCTACTGATCTCTATAAGGGACACGTGGCATAGTCTGAATACATTTGTTAGTCACATGAATGTAGACACTTGGCGTGTTCCACTTCAATTAGTCACTCATCCCTAGGACCACCATGGTCTTTGCTCAAAATAGTGAAGCTAAGGGAAGAGACTATGGATATTGACACTTAGAGGCTTTTGACAAGCTTTGGAGGGACACGAGGCACATTTTGTCACTCTTAGATGAATACATTGGGGCCTTCTAGAGTTTCCACTTGTCACCCTCCATGGAACTCTAAAAGAAGCTTTATCAAAAGAAGCCTTGCAGCTTATAAGAAACTTTGAGAAGTAAACACCGACACTTGTCACATTCCATTGAGTCACAATGGGACACGTGGCATGGTCCACATATTTCTAGCACTTGCATGGATACAGAAACGTGGCAACTTTTGATGATTTTTCAAAAGGGACACATGGCACCTTCTACCACTTCTTTCTTTTGCATGCATTTCTCTTCATAACTGAGGCAGTCTTTGAACCTTTGAACCTAGCACATTGAACTGATGAACCTTGAACCCATTGAACTGATGAACCTTGAACTCATTGAACCTTGACAAAGCGCTGACCCATTTGAAGCTGGACACCAATATTAAACCTTGAACCTATTGAACTTTGAACCAAAGTGGTTCAAGGTTCAATAGTTCATTGGTTCATTTGATTAGAAGATTGCCGATGACCCTTTTTCGGTTGAACCAAAGCGTTGAACTTGTCTCGAAAGTGTCCAAGTGCGAGAAACTAGTCCTTTCTAATTGAACTCACCTGTAGAAGCCTTTGAACCTATTAAACCTGTTAGTTCCTTTACCAAACATTTTGAGAAAATGATGAAATTGAATGTTTTAGAACAAATTTTTGGAAAGGGGAAAAAACAATTTTGGCCATGCAGGACCAAAATAGTCCTATGTTGTCTAAAAAATGAGGAATCACTTTTTAGGGACAACAACTGGCTCCTATTGGGGAACTTCCTTCAAATGACAACTTGAAATAGCTGAGGGGAGTAGAAACCAAAATCTCCAGTGCTTTAAAGTGTGCCATTGGGCTATGGAGTCATGCTACCCAAAAAGAAAGGCTCCAAAAAAGAAAACAAAATGAACAAAATAAAACAATAGACTATACAAATATACTTATGTACAGGGGAACCCATCCAATGCTTCAAGAGTTAAAGTGCTTCAGATGTTTCCCATTGTGAGGTAGAGAAAAGAGAGTGACATCTTGATATTTCAATAGGAAACTATTTTTACCATTGAACTAATGAATAGTAAAAGGACCCCTCCACAGGGAATCAAACTTTTTGTGCATCCCCTTTGGTTCTCTTCTCTTATCCCACAGCAAGACTTGATCTCCAATCTGGAAATCATGATTCTTTTCTTTCTATTCGAAGAGCTTCTTCACCAGACTTTGATGGGTGACAATTCTATCCACCACTGCAGTTCTCTACTCATTCAACTTAGCAAGGCACATGATCCTCTTCTCAAGTGAGTTCTCATACGTTTGACCTTCAATCACCCTCACCAATTTCAATGCTATCAATTCCAAGGTGATTGATATCTTAGCATTTACACCATAAAGAATTTGGAAGGGAGACATACCAATTGCTCTCTTTGGTGTAATTCTGTTCACCCATAGAGCATCAACCAATGCCTTATCCCAAGTCCTTTGGTTTTCATCCACCAGCTTCTTGATGATAGTCACTAGGTTTTTATTACTTGACTCAACCTATCCATTCCCTTGTGGGAAGTAATCAAAGGAATGGGAGAGTGTAATTCCATAGTGGAAATAGAATTGAGTGATCTCCTGGGAAGTGAAGTAGGTGGCATTGTTAGTGACAATTTTGATTGGGACCCCAAACTTGGACATGATGTTTTCTTTGAGGAAATTTCATACTACTTTTGAAGTAGCATGTTTGGTTAGAGTTGCTTCCACCCATTTGGTGAAGTAGTCTATTGTTGTAAGGACATAATCATGTCCAGCACTTGAAAATGGGTACATAGCACCAATAAAGTCAATTCCCCATTACTAGAAAGGCTCTTCTATGACCACTGGTTTGAGAGGTAGGGCAGCTAGCTTGGGCCTTCTGATAAACTGCTGGCACAATTCACATCTCCTGACCCACTTGTATGTATCTTGAAAGAGAGTTGGCCAATAGTACTTGGCTCATAGGATCTTATGGGCAGTCACCAAGGTATAAAAATGTCCCCCATAGGCTAAATTGTGGAAGGACTTTAGAAGTCAGCTTTTTTGCTCCTTATCCACACAGCGAAGGAATGTTCCATCAAGGTGCCTCTTATACAGGCCATTGTCCCAGAGGACAAAATTAGCAGCTTTTAGCTTGATGGTCCTTTTTCTTTATAAGACAAGTTTGTAGGACATTCACCATAAGTAAGGAAATGAGAAATACCTAAATAGCACTCATTTGTGGTGGAGACAAAGAGGACTGTAGGTGAGTTATCCACTTTTGGCTCTTCATGCTCCATCTCTCCTGGCTTATTATCAATAATCAGTTGGCATAGCCCCTTCCCATGCACCAGCTTCATTGGCTTGATGATTAGATCAAAATCCTATATTTTTGCAACCTAGTTGCCTCTTTTCATCCCAAACTCTTGCAAAGTCAGTATAGATTTCACTGTTGTCTCAAGGACTAAGGCAGTCACTCAAGAATTGAGGATGTAGAAATGAAAATGTTTCACAGCCTTCACCACTGCGTAAGCATGCTTCTCCATATTTGAGTACTTCAGCTCATGAGCTTTGAGAGGATAGCTCATGAAGGAAATGGGAGATTCCACACCTTCTTTATTCTATTAAACTAGAATTGTTGAAAGCGTATGTTCTGAAGCATAGTTGTAAATAGTGAATTCTTTGCTATAGTCTGGGAAGGCCAGAATTGGAGCATGGGCAATGGCAGTCTTGACATCCTCAAAGGCTAACTTGCCTTCTTCAGTCTAGCTAAAGGTGGATTTTCCTTTCATCATGTTTAAAATATGCCTAGTATTCTCAGCAAACTCAGGGATGAACCTCCATAAGAAATTCACCTTCACAAAGAAAGAGTGAATAGTAGTCTTGCTTGTGGGCAAAGAAAGTTATTGGATAGATTTGACTCTATCTGAGTCAATCTTTATGCCTCCTTTGGACATAATGTGTTTGAGAAGTTTCCCCTTTGTTACTCTAAAAATTGACTTCTTGGGGTTCAGGGAAATTTAATTCTGGTGGTAGCGTTCCAACACTTGATGCAAATGGCTCACATGATCTAGGTGATGCTTAAAGGAGATAGTCAAGTCATTAAGATAAAATACAATGAAATTACGCATCTCATCCTTGAAGGCAAGGTCCATTTCTCTTTAGAAGGTGGCACCAACATTTATCAAGCCAAAAGTCATTCTTTTATACGTAAACGTGCCCCAAGGTATAATGAAAGTGGTCTTATACTAGTCTGCTTCACCAACTTCAACCTGATTGTATCCTGAGAAGCCATCTAGCATTGATAACTTCTCTGAGCCTGTCACTATCTACAGCACTTGATCCATGATTGGCAAAGGATAATTATCCTTTACGGATGCCTGATTCAAATTTTTAAAATCCACATAAAGGTGAATTTCACCATTTTTCTTCCTTACAGGCACTATATTGGCAATCCAGGTGGAATGATGGATTGGGAAGATTATCCTGGCATTTAGTATTTTTTGAATCTCTGATAAAATAGTACCTGATATTTTTGGATTATAATGCTAGGACTTTTGCCTATAAGGTGTTGAATTAGCCTTGAGAGGAATGTTGTGTCAGATTTCATCAGGCTGGAGTGATTTTAGGTCATCATAGGAGTATGCTAGGACATCCATGTATTCATTAAGCAAAGTGGTGAACTTGAAACATTACTCAAGAGTAAAACACTTCCCTATGTTCACCATCTGGGGGTCTACCTTGGTTCCCATATTTACTTGATCAAACTCCTGGGAGGAGCTTGAATCCATTTGCTATTGTTTGATGAATCTATCATGCTTATCAAATAGCTTCTCAAGGGAAACAAGGCCTTTAGGAATTTTATTCCCTTTCAGTTGCAAGAACTCCTCACCTGTGCTTGAAATCAATTCAGGAGTCAGTTCAGGCTCTTGAGGTTCACTACCTTCAAAATGCAGCCATTTGAAGCTATCCTTTTGCTCTAAGAAGGCAATGATGTGATTGTCATTATCGAATACCTACCAATAACTAGCATTATTAGGCACACTTGGTCTAAATACTAGCTCAATAGTGTACCTATCTCCTTTGAAGTCTGGGTGGGGGACCAAGAGAATAGCTAAAATAGCCAATGCATCCACCTGGTCATTGAATTCTCTAGGAACTATAGATATGTTGAAAGCATCAAAGTCCTCAAGCTAGTCCCAAACTAGATTGCGGTAATGATGCAATCTTTCATTCTTGGTTTGGTGCAGGTTCCTTACCTGACAAACCACTAGTTTAGCATCTCCTTTGGCATGAAGGAGTTTGATGCCTTTGTCCCTAGCAACTCTTAATCCCAGCATTAAACATTCATACTCGACTGTGTTATTAGTGTTGCTGAATTACAACTTATAAGATGAAAGAAAAATATCTCCTTGAGGAGATATTAACACAACCCCGACCCCTGAACTAGTGGAGGAGCAGTTGCCATCAAATTCAAGAATCCATACCTCATTTGATATTGATTTTCGTTAGGGTTTTTCTTTATTCTGAGGATTGGATTCTTCCACACTTGCATTGGGCTCAGCCAATTCTTCTACTATTCCACTTGACTAAATTTCTAGGTTGTCACTTGCAGGAGTTTTATCAAATGCCTTGTGAACTTCATCCATAGATAGAAAGTAGTTACCTAGGCCTGAAGACTCAAACAAGATTTGAGCTTCAGGTGCTGAGGTCTGGGTAACTACGTATTTTGATTCCTTTTCAAAAAGCAGCCTCTTCATGACACCTTTAATGGGAATCCTTGACTCTAATAAATCCATGCTCAATTCACCACCAACATCCCTACAAAAATTCCGCCCAAGAAGGATACCATATGAGGCTAGGACGTCTGCTACCAAGACAATCATCTTGATTCTTTTGTCTAAAAAGATAGCAAAGGCAAATAGGGCATCTTTTATTTGCCCCAACAATGGCACTTATTTGTTCTCCATGGAGAAGCACCTACCAAACATCTTGTTTAATGTGAGATCAAGGGATTCAGCTACTTTAGTAGGCATGACATTGTCTGAAGCTCTAGAGTCGATAATGTAATTATTCAATTGCCATCCATTTATTAGAAATGAGACATAAAAAGGTTCAGTCTTACTAGGAGCAGTAGAAGGGGAAATGACAAGATTATTCCTGGTGGATGCATCCTTAAGGGGATCATGAGTCACTTGGGGAACTACTTGTTCAACAGGGACATTTTGGTTTTTAACATACTGAACCAATTTATCTAATTGTTTAGGATGGGACTGCAAGAATTCAAATTCAGACATTTGAATCTTGGTTTTCTTAATATGATCAATTATGTCAAATACTGGAAATGAACTAGGTACAGAGGATGAGAGTTCATCCTTTTGAGTTTTAGGGGGGCAAGTACTGGACTGAGTTTAAAATACTGGCTAGAAAGGGAGAGTGGATCCCCGCTTAGCAATTGAAATTATTGGTTGAGGTTGCTCCTCTACTTTCTCCTTATTATCCTGTTGAGCTAATTGATTCTTAGACCAAGTGAATATAGAATATGACCCCTCAACTGCATTGCCTTTACTCCTTAGTTCATCCTGATAGTTTAGGAAACCAATATGGGAGTCGCTAGCTAATTCTTCTTCTTCCTTAGTGAAGAGATTACCATCTTTTTTAGGATTCAACTCGGGCTGGGATAAGAAGTCTAATTTAGCTTCAAGATATCCAACTGCCGAGTCAGTTGGAGGTGTTTTGAGGGCAAGATTCCTTTGCAAAGGGGGAAGGCAATTTTGTTGTCCCTAATTCCTAGTAGCATTGCCTTGGTACACCTAATTCTAAAATGTCCTCCTAGGTATATCTTTGTATGCAGGAGTGGATGAAATTCCTTACACCACTTGCCTTCTGAGAGCTAGCACTTCATTTTCTAGCTTTTGCATCATAGGATCAGTGGTGGCAAAAGGGGAATATTCTAAAGAAGAAGAATATTTACCTTTATTTGGGTCCGTCTTTATCTTTCCTGCTAAGATAAGGTCATCTTTGACTTCGATAGCCAAATCCTTATTAGCTTTGATATCTATGTGACCGACTCTTCTTAGCAAGAAACTCACTTCAAGTAGTTGTGAGTTAATGAAGAACTATTTGAGGTTTTCAGGGGTCAGCCGAGCAATAACAAGAATCTAGTTCCTCAGCTTATCAAACTTTGCTATGAAATCCCTCTTAGGCTCTTGGGGCTCCTTCATTTGTGTGAGCTGGGCCAACAAGGTGTGTGCATCCTCTACAGGCTTGAATTTGGCCTCAAATTTGGCTTTGAGTGTGTCCTAATTAGTTACTAATCAAGCTTGCACATGGTAAAACTAGTCTGCAGTAGCACCTTGTAGTGTTTCCATGAAAAGCCTAACTGCCACATCCTCAAATTCTATGCCTATCATGCCACATGCTATGCTAAAGGTAGCAATGTGTTCATTAGGATGGACTTTTCCATCCCCAAAGAATTTGGGGAAATTCTTTCTCGAGCTTCATATAAGTTCATGCAGGGGTGGAGTTAAATTAAGTGGGCCAAAAGAGTTACCCCAGGGGCCTCGAGCTGCCATGATAGGATTATTGAAAGTAGGGATAACAAATCTGGGTAGAGCTTGGATAGGCAAGGATCTGCTAATTTCAAGAAAAGTAGCTCTACCTTGTGTTGGTGTCCTAGTACGGGTAGGAGGGACACTCCTAGATCATTAAACTTGGGGTTGGGGAGAAAGCAAGTCAAAATCTCTTTGTTGTGCCAACTCAAAGATAGGATCAGCAACACCTTGAGCTCTCTAGCTTCTGGTATAGCATGGGGTTGCCAGATTGTGAATCAAAAATAGAAAAGGACTAGTCCCACTTTAGTCCAAAGCTTGAGGCTTGAAACTACTTGTCCTTTCCTAGCAGAGTTGCCAAAAAACTGTTGGGTGAATATTTTGTAGACCAGCTAACTATCCTTTCAAAATAGTTTCTATCACCACAGCATAAGGAGATTGATCATCCAAATGTGCAGGTTTACTGCATCACAAGGGGACAAATCTCTCCTCTCATCAAGGGGAGGTTCCTTATTAAATATGTGGAGGCTATATAATATATAAATAAGCTGAAAGTAAGACAGAAGAGTGGGGTAAACCATCCATCTCTCTTCTTTTAGAGATGATGATGATAAACAAGGAAGAAATCTTGGGTGATGGGGAAGGTGCTTCTCTTCTTTCAGAAGCAACTTTTAGCCAAGATCCATATTCCTTCTTAAATAGTAGAAATTCTAGTGCAATGATAGAAGGCACTTCTCTTCTTTCAAAATAATTCTTCAGCAGGCAGCATGACTCTTTCAAGTAGCAAGCAACTGATAACGAGGTTGCTGAGTGACCAGCAACCCAAGAGAGAAAAATGAATAACAATGGGGGCACCACATTGTCCTAAGGCTCTTTACACAGGAAAGGAAAATGCAAAAACACTGAAGGTACTTATGGGGCACAACGTCATCCCATAGTTGGCCTTCAGGACACCTTCCTAATCACCTCCACTAGTTCTGCTTGTTAAATCAAATGGACAAGAATGCTCCTAGGAAATAGACATACGAACAATCTCCTAAGATAGCACAAGCTATAACAGTACAAATTCTGCAAGTAACTTGTTTGCTCATTTAGATAAAATAATTTGAATTATAATCTAAGCTCAAAGTCTCAGTAATGCCTTTCAATTTGGGCAGAGTTTGCTTATGATAATCAAAAAGGTCTCCCTATAACAATGAAAGAGTTTTCACTATATAGAGGCTAGGAGAGACTTGGCACTTTCTCCCAATGAAGTGACCTATTCAATGCACTCAATGCCTTGGATGAATTCTTGGTTTTGTCAGGAAGGGCCTTCCTTGAGCAGGGTAGCTACCTTAAATGTGGTGCATCGATTCCTCTCTTAATGCCTCCTCTTTAGCTTGAAGCACTCATTCATTCACCTGCTTAGCCATGAAACTGTCTACTCTATCTTCACCTCTAAGGGGACAAGTAGACGGTGCTCTCAATATTACCAACTCCCCAAATATCTACCCAGTGAACTGCTTCACCTACCGGTAGTAACTCCTATTGAGTTTCCCTCTTTATCTCTTCCTTCTCTTGATCCTGGCCTTAGGCTTTTTGAATGCATCTGGGTTCATCTTTTGAGTCCACAAAAATCAATAGACACTTGAATGTAGCTGATTTGGCATTCACAGGTCTTTTCCTTATTAAAGGTTAATGGCTAGCTGGTCACTTTTAATTTGACATCTACAGGCTTGTCATCATGCCGTGATGTGGGTGAGGACACATGGTGGCATCCATTATTTTGAAATAAGCTTATTGGAATGAGCTTTGAAACTATTAGAGGCTAAAGGGAGCGTAGATGCAGACACTTTGTAGCTTCCACTGCAATTGGTTGGGACACACAGCGAGTTTCGCTCTAAGAAGCTTCATTTGAAACTACACCTCAGCATGTGACACTTGGTAGCATATGCCACTCTCTTTGAGGATTAGACCTTTCCCAAAGGGATCTTTTCCTTTGAGGTCTTCTAAGTGGCCTTCGGGCCTTTTCTCTCTAGCGGGCTATCATCCCGTTCATTTCCTTTAACATGCGGCACCTTTCACTCTTTGAAAAAGTGCCATGCGGCATCTTCTACAAGAATGGGTGAGGACACGTGGCATCTTCCATAGTTGACACTTGGTAGCATCTACCTTCTTGGGCATTTACAACATTGTAGAAATGTTTGGGGCTCAGTCAAGCTCTCACAGATGATGACACTATTAGGTTGTGGAGCTAAAAGCTTCACCAAGATGTAAACAAGAGAAGTTATGGAGGATGCAGAGTTGCGAGGAGTTGTAAAATTAGTTGTAGGGAAACCGGCATCGGTCTGATCAGCCAATGTTAGTCAGATGGCAGTGAGGAAGCAACCAGCATCGATTACCAATCGGCCGACATCGGTCATGGAGGAGCTGACGTTGATAGCCTGTGCGTGAATAGGTAGTTCGCATGTTGATTCCGAAGAGTCTATTTTTGGACTATTAGTTTGCATGTTGAAGGCTAGTCTTAGTCTTGAGTTGCATGTCTAATTATTGTAAGCATGAGATCTATATATGGACTCATGGGCTGTATTGTAAAAGTGTGATAAAAAGCCATAGAGATTTTAGAGAGAGCTAGTGTAGCTCCTCCTAGTTCCAGAGGGGTGCTGAGTGTGTATGATCAGGGAGAGTTGCAAGGTCTGCAAAGTCAAGGAGCTGATCCACTGGGGTACTGGTTAAAGAATCATAAGGACTTGGTGAGGCAAGGACAAGGGTTCTTCAGGGGTGTAGAGATATCTACATGGTGAGTAAGGTCTAGTGATTTGTAGGTAACAACAGAGAACAGGGGATCTACTTAGAGTACGGTTGTGTACTTGGTGTATAGGCAGCATGTTACTGACTAGTTGGAGAGGTGAACATCAATTCTGTATTGGAGTTCATTTTTGTGACCGAGAGAGAGAGAGGGAAGAAGGTCTTGAGGCGTGGTGAACCTTTGAGGTGGAGGAAGAAGTGGCATCTTCCTTATTATATATTCTTCTGAGTGATTATTAATACAATTGTGTATTATCTCTCAATTCCTGTGTTGTTTCATATTTCTAGTTACTTATTGATTCTGGTATAATTCCGTGTTTAGTTGCTAATACAAGAAGTAATCATATGTGCTCTATTTGGTAGAGCAAGATCCTGACTAAGTAGGCATCAGAGCATGTTTATTGTTCTAGGTTCCTTGACAAGTGGTATCAGAGCTTTTGGTTGGGTTACTAACAGGTGGTTTCAGATCTGGTAGTGTTTGTTGATTACAGGTTACTCACAGGGGTTTCTGATTGAGTGGGAGTATAGCAATGGCAGAAGGAAGTAAGCTACGAATGGAGAAATTGAATAGCATGAATGGTCTAATTGATGGAAAGAAAGAACAGGTAAATAAAGATTGTTGGTTGGTTGCAGATCAACAGGGAGGAGCAGATGTTATAGGAGATGTTGCACAGGATGTTCTGGATAAAGTGGAATCTTGGTTCACAGATTCTTTTTCCTCTTTCCATGCAGTTGGAAATAGAGCATCTTTTCATGGGTATGTCTTTGGAGACTTTGGAGAGATTTATTTAGGAGCTGGAAAGCCTTGTCAAATGATTGACAAAGGGGGAGTGAAGCTGAAATTGCAAATGGATGACACACAGTGGTTGAAGGAAGTCATGCAGGTACCAGTCTTGGAGATGAGTCTAATTTCTTCAGGAAATTTGGGTGATGAGAGATGCACTATAACTCTCACAGCGGATACACTTGATTTAGATGGTGGTAATAAAGTAGGTATCCTTTATCTATCTACTTATATTACTAATTCACCTTCTGTTACAGAGATGTGGCTTTGTAGGCTTGGTTACATATGTAGAAGGAGAATGCAGGTTTTGAAGCGGAAGACAGATGTCTTTGACAAGCTAAAGAACTAGAAAGCCTTGGTGTTCATGGAGGAGATGACGCACAAATATCAGGTGAGGGAACTAAATTATTCTGAGCAGAGTAGGGCTATGTTGATTTGATTAGGATTTTGATCCATGGAGAGCTCGGGGGTAAAAAGTTATCACTCACAGGCAAACATAGGTACCGGCATCAGTCATACAATAACTGACATCGGCAATAGGAAGACCGACGTCAGTCATGAAGGAATTGACATTGACAGAAAGGATACTGGTGTCGGCAAGGGAAATGACGTCAGTAGTCAGGGTCAGTGCAGGAAACTGACATCGATCGGGAGTAGACTGGGAGATGGCCGAGATCGGTCAATGGAATAGATATTGGGTGGATAGCAAGCTGTCAACAAGTCTCAAATGCTCATATGGAGGTCAAAAAGGGTAAGTGAACCTCATATTCATTATTCACCTTCTTTATATTGCTTACTGATGGTCGTGAACTAGGAAGATGTAAAGAGGCAATGCAGGTAGAATCCAGATACAGTGGGAGCTTGTCATGGATGAGGAGTGTGAGTCCTTAGAGAAGAACCAAACAGGTATTTGTTGGTAGAGTTGTCAGCTGGAAAAAAGCACTGAGAGATGGAATGGATTCCCATATTAGAGAAGAGAGTGGATGGATACAATAAACAGAAGGCCAAGGCATATGGTCGTGAGGAAGCTGCAGGACAGTGGTATAGGTTTGACAGGTGTATGACTAAGCATGGCTTCAGTCAATGTCAGTATAACTATTGTGTTTATCTTACTAGGTAGATGATGGTCACAACATCATCTTGTTACTATATGTGGGTGATTTACTAGTAGGTTTGTACATACAGAGATTTGTTGAGCTAAGGGTAAGGTTAGTTCAGAGGTGTGTCATGAAGAATTTGGAGCAGCAAAATTCTTTGGCATAAGAGACATGGAGATTTTATCTCTAGTGGGATCTAATGTGAAGACAGTGTTGGCAAGGTTCATTACGCAGGATGCAGAATCAAAAAGCACACCAATGGCTAGACAGTTCAAGCTTAGCTTGAAACAGTGTTTCAAATCACATGAGGTCTAGTGTAGACCTGACTTTTCCCAATCAGTGGGGGTTATTGGAAAGTATGGAGCCAATTCAGGGAAGGAGTACTAGAGGGCAGTTCAATGGAACTAGCAGTAGGGATTCTTGTTATGCAGGGTCAAGTTCTTCACTACATGGATATGTAGGTTCGGATGTGGCAGGTTACTTGAATGACAGGTGCGGCATCACAGATTGTGTGGTGGTTGGTCTTCAAGATTGATCTTAAAGAGGGATACAAGCTAGGGAATAATTTAGATGATGTACAGGTACAGGTACAGGTGCAGCTATTTATCTCCAAGTGGAATATTGTTAGGTTGTGGAGCTAAAAGCTTCACCAGGATGCAAACAAGAGAAGTTATGGAGGATGCAGAGTTGTAGAATTATTTGCAGGGAAACTAGCATCGGTCTAATCAGCTGACGTCGGTCAGATGGCAGTGAGGAAGCAACCAGCATCGGTTACCAGTCAGCCGACATCGGTCATGGAGGAGCCAATGTCGGCAGCCTATGTGTGAATAGGTAGTTCGCATGTTGATTCTGAAGAGTCTATTTTTGGACTGTTAGTTTGCATGTTGAAGGCTAGTCTTAGTCTTGAGTTGCGTGTCTAATTATTGTAATTAGGTTAGTCTAATTATTGTAAGCATGAGATCTATATATGGACTCATGGGCTGTATTGTAAAAGTGTGATAAAAAGCCATAGAGCTTTTAGAGAGAGCTAGTGTAGCTCCTCCTAGTTCCAGAGGGGTGCTGAGTGTGTATGATCAGGGAGAGTTGCAAGGTCTGCAAAGTCAAGGAGCTGATCCACTGGGGTACTGGTTAAAGAATCATAAGGACTTGGTGAGGCAAGGATAAGGGTTCTTCAGGGGTGTAGAGATATCTACATGGTGAGTAAGGTCTAGTGATTTGTAGGTAACAGCAGAGAACAGGGGATCTACTTAGAGTACGGTTGTGTACTTGGTGTATAGGCAACATGTTACTGACTAGTTGGAGAGGTGAACATCAATTCTGTATTGGAGTTCATTTTTGTGACCGAGAGAGAGAGAGGGAAGAAGGTCTTGAGGCGTGGTGAACCTTTGAGGTGGAGGAAGAAGTGGCATCTTCCTTATTATATTTTCTTCTGAGTGATTATTAATACAATTGTGTATTATCTCTCAATTCCTGTGTTGTTTCATATTTCTAGTTACTTATTGATTCTGGTATAATTCCGTGTTTAGTTGCTAATACAAGAAGTAATCATATGTGCTCTATTTGGTAGAGCAAGATCCTGACTAAGTAGGCATCAGAGCATGTTTATTATTCTAGGTTCCTTGACAAGTGGTATCAGAGCTTTTGGTTGGGTTACTAACAGGTGGTTTCAGATTTGGTAGTGTTTGTTGATTACAAGTTACTCACAGGGGTTTCTGATTGAGTGGGAGAATAGCAATGGCAGAAGGAAGTAAGCTACGAATGGAGAAACTGAATATCATGAATGGTCTGATTGATGGAAAGAAAGAGTGGGTAAATAAAGATTGTTGGTTGGTTGTAGATCAACAGGGAGGAGCAGATGTTGCAGGAGATGTTGCACAGGATGTTATGGATAAAGTGGAATCTTGGTTCACAGATTCTTTTTCCTCTTTCCATGCAGTTTGAAATAGAGCATCTTTTCATGGGTATGTCTTTGGAGACTTTGGAGAGATTTATTTAGGAGCTGGAAAGCCTTGTCAAATGATTGACAAAGGGGGAGTGAAGCTGAAATTGTAAATGGATGACACACAGTGGTTGAAGGAAGTCATGTAGTTACCAGTCTTGGAGATGAGTCTAATTTCTTTAGGAAATTTGGATGATGAGAGATGCACTGTAACTCTCACAGCGGATACACTTGATTTAGATGGTGGTAAGAAAGTAGGTATCCTTTATCTATCTACTTATATTATTGATTCACCTTCTGTTACAGAGATGTGGCTTTGTAGGCTTGGTTACATATGTAGAAGGAGAATGCAGGTTTTGAAGCAGAAGATAGATGTTTTTGACAACCTAAAGAACTGGAAAGCCTTGGTGTTCATGGAGGAGATGACACACAGATATTAGGTGAGGGAACTAAATTATTCTGAGCAGAGTAGGGCTATATTGATTTGATTAATATTTTGATCCATGGAGAGCTCGCGAGTAAAAAGTTATCACTCACAGGCAAACATAGGTACCGGCGTCGGTCATATAGTAATTGACATCAACAACAGGAAGACTGATGTTGGTCATGAAGGAACCAATGTCAACAGAAAGGATACCGGTGTCAGCCAGGGAAACAATGTCGGCAGTCAGGGTCATTGCAAGAAACTGACATCAATCAGGAGTAGACTGGGAGATGGCCGAGATCAGTCACTGGAACGGATATTGGGTGCATAGCAAGATGTCAACAAGTCTCAAACGCTCATATGGAGGTCAAAAAGGGTAAGTGAACCTCATATTCATTATTCACCTTATTTATATTGCTTACTGATGGTCGTGAACCAGGAAGATGTAAAGAGGCAATGCAGGTAGAATCTAGATACAGTGGGAGCTTGTCATGGATGAGGAGTGTGAGTCCTTGGAGAAGAACCAAACAGGTATTTGTTGGTAGAGTTGTTAGCTAGAAGAAAGCACCGAGAGATGGAATGGATTCCTGTTTTAGAGAAGAGAGTGGATGGATACAATAAATAGAAGGCCAAGGCATATGGTTGTGAGGAAGCTGCAGGACAGTGGTATAGGTTTGACAGGTGTATGACTAGGCATGGCTTCAGTCAATGTCAGTATAACTATTGTGTTTATCTTACCAGGTAGATGATGGTCACAACATCATCTTGTTACTGTATGTGGGTGATTTACTAGAAGGTTTGTACATACAGAGATTTGTTGAGCTAAGGGTAAGGTTAGTTCAGAGGTGTGTCATGAAGAATTTGGAGCAGCAAAATTCTTTGGCATAAGAGACAGGGAGATTTTATCTCTAGTGGGAGCTAATGTGAAGACGGTGTTGGCAAAGTTCATTACGCAAGATGCAGAATCAAAAAGCACACCAATGGCTGGACAGTTCAAGCTTAGCTTAAAACAGTGTTTGAAATCACATGAGGTCTAGTGTAGACCTGAGTGTTCCCAATCAGTGGGGGTTATCAGAAAGTATGGAGCCAATTCAGGGAAGGAGTACTAGAGGGCAGTTCAGTGGAACTAGTAGCAGGGATTCTTGTTATGCAGGGTCAAGTTCTTCACTACATGGATATGTAGGTTTGGATGTGGCAGGTTACTTGAATGACAGGTGTGGCATCACAGATTGTGTGGTGGTTGGTCTTCAGGATTGATCTTGAAGAGGGATACAAGCCAGGGAATAATTTAGACGGTGTACAGGTATAGGTACAGGTACAGCTATTTATCTCCAAGTGGGAGATTGTTAGGTTGTGGAGCTAAAAGCTTCACCAAGATGCAAATAAGAGAATTTATGGAGGATGCAGAGTTGCAAGGAGTTGTAGAATCAGTTGTGGGGAAACCGACATCGGTCTAATCAGCCGATGTCAGTCAGATGGTAGTGAGGAAGAAACCAGCATCGGTTACCAGTCGGCCAACATCGGTCATGGAGGAGCCGATTTCGACAGCCTGTGCGTGAATAGGCAGTTCGCATGTTGATTCTGAAGAGTCTATTTTTGGACTGTTAGTTTGCATGTTAGAGGCTAGTCTTAGTCTTGAGTTGCATGTCTAATTATTGTAATTAGGTTAGTCTAATTATTGTAAGCATGAGATCTATATATGGACTCATGGGTTGTATTGTAAAAGTGTGCTAGAAAGCCATAGAGCTTTTAGAGAGAGCTAGTGTAGCTCCTCCTATTTCCAAAGGGGTGCTAAGTGTGTATGATCAGGGAGAGTTGCAAGGTCTGCAAGGTTAAGGAGCTAATCCACCGGGGTACTGGTTAAAGAATCATAAGGACTTGGTGAGGCAAGGACAAGCATTCTTCAGGGGTGTAGAGATATCTACATGGTGAGTAAGGTCTAGTGATTTGTAGGTAGTAGCAGAGAACAGGGGATCTACTTGGAGTATGGTTGTGTACTTGGTGTACTGGTAACATGTTACTGACTGGTTGGAGAGGTGAACATCAATTCTATACTGGAGTTGATTTTTGTGACCGAGAGAGAGAGAGGGAAGAAGGTCTTGAGGCATGGAAAACCTTTGAGGTAGAGGAAGAAGTGGCATCTTCCTTATTGTATATTCTTCTGAGTGATTATTAATACAATTATGTATTATCTCTCAATTCCTATGTTGTTTCATATTTCTAGTTACTTATTGATTCTGGTATAATTCCGTGTTTAGTTGCTAATACAAGAAGTAATCATATGTGCTCTATTTGGTAGAGCAAGATCCTGACTAAGTAGGCATCGGAGCATGTTTATTGTTCTAGGTTCCTTGACAAGTGGTATCAGAGCTTTTGGTTGGGTTACTAACAGGTGGTTTCAGATCTGGTAGTGTTTGTTGATTACAAGTTACTCACAGGGGTTTCTGATTGAGTGGGAGTATAGCAATGGCAAAAGGAAGTAAGCTACGAATGGAGAAATTGAATAGCATGAATGGTCTGATTGATGGAAAGAAAGAGTGGGTAAATAAAGATTGTTGGTTGGTTGCAGATCAACAGGGAGGTGCAGATGTTGCAGGAGATGTTGCACAGGATGTTCTGGATAAAGTGGAATCTTGGTTCACAGATTCTTTTTCCTCTTTCCATGCAGTTCAAAATAGATCATCTTTTCATGGGTATGTCTTTGGAGACTTTGGAGAGATTTATTTAGGAGCTAGAAAGCCTTGTCAAATGATTGACAAAGGGGGAGTGAAGCTGAAATTGCAAATGGATGACACACAGTGGTTGAAGGAAGTCATGCAGGTACCAGTCTTGGAGATGAGTCTAATTTCTTTAGGAAATTTGGGTGATGAGAGGTGCACTATAACTCTCACAGTGGATACACTTGATTTAGATGGTGGTAAGAAAGTAGGTATCCTTTATCTATCACTTATATTACTGATTCACCTTTTGTTATAGAGATGTGGCTTTGTAGGCTTGGTTACATATGTAGAAGGAGAATGCAGGTTTTGAAGCAGAAGACAGATGTCTTTGATAAGTTAAAGAACTAGAAAGCCTTGGTGTTCATGGAGGAGATGATGCATAGATATCAGGTGAGGGAACTGAATTATTCTGAGCAGAGCAGGGCTATGTTGATTTGATTAGGATTTTGATCCATGGAGAGCTCACGGGTAAAAAGTTATCACTCACAGGCAAATATAGGTACCGACATCGGTCATACAGTACCAACATCGGCAACAGGAAGACCGACGTCGGTCATAAAGGAACTGACGTCGACAGAAAGGATACCGGTGTGGGCCAGGGAAATGACGTCGGGAGTCAGGGTCAGTACAGGAAACTGACATCGGTCGGGAGTAGACTGGGAGATGGCCGAGATCGGTCACTGGAACGGATATTGGGTGGATAGCAAGCTGTCAACAAGTCTCAAACGCTCATATGGAGGTCAGAAAGGGTAAGTGAACCTCATATTCATTATTCACCTTCTTTATATTGCTTACTGATGGTCGTGAACCAAGAAGATGTAAAGAGGCAATGCAGGTAGAATCCAGATACAGTGGGAGCTTGGCATGGATGAGGAGTGTGAGTCCTTAGAGAAGAACCAAATAGGTATTTGTTGGTAGAGTTGTCATCTGGAAGAAAGCACTGAGAGATGGAATGGATTCCTATTTTAGAGAAGAGAGTGGATGGATACAAGAAACAGAAGGCCAAGGCATATGGTCGTGAGGAAGCTGCAGGACAGTGGTACAGGTTTGACAGGTGTATGACTACGCATGGCTTCAGTCAATGTTAGTATAACTATTGTGTTTATCTTACCAGGTAGATGATGGTCACAACATCATCTTGTTACTGTATGTGGGTGATTTACTAGTAGGTTTGTACATACAGAGATTTGTTGAGCTAAGGGTAAGGTTAGTTTAGAGGTGTGTCATGAAGAATTTGGAGTAGCAAAATTCTTTGGCATAAGAGACATGGAGATTTTATCTCTAGTGGGAGCTAATGTGAAGACGGTGTTGGTGAGGTTCATTACGTAGGATGCAGAATCAAAAAGCACACCAATGGCTGGACAGTTCAAGCTTAGCTTGAAACAGTGCTTGAAATCACATGAGGTCTAGTGTAGACCTGAGTTTTCCCAATCAGTGGGGGTTATCGAAAAGTATGGAGCCAATTCAGGGAAGGAGTACTAGAGGGCAGTTCAGTGGAACTAGCAGCAGGGATTCTTGTTATGTAGGGTCAAGTTCTTCACTACATGGATATGTAGGTTCAGATGTGGTAGGTTACTTGAATGACAGGTGCGGCATCACAGATTGTGTGGTGATTGGTCTTCAAGATTGATCTTGAATAGGGATACAAGCCAGGGAATAATTTAGACGGTGTACAGGTACAGGTATAGGTGCAGCTATTTATCTCCAAGTGGGAGATTTTTAGGTTGTGGAGCTAAAAGCTTCACCAGGATGCAAACAAGAGAAGTTATGGAGGATGCAGAGTTGCGGGGAGTTGTAGAATCAATTGCAGGGAAACTGGCATCGGTCTAATCAATCGACATCGGTCAAATGGCAGTGAGGAAGCAACCAGTGTTGGTTACCAGTCGGCCAACATCGATCATGGAGGAGCTGATGTTGGCAGCCTGTGCGTGAATAGGCAGTTCGCATGTTGATTCTGAAGAGTCTATTTTTGGACTATTAGTTTGCATGTTGAAGGATAGTCTTAGTCTTGAGTTGCGTGTCTAATTATTGTAATTAGGTTAGTATAATTATTGTAAGCATGAGATCTATATATGGACTCATGGGTTGTATTGTAAATGTGTGCTAGAAAGCCATAGAGATTTTAGAGAGAGCTAGTGTAGCTCCTCCTAGTTCCAAAGGGGTGTTGCGTGTGTATGATCAGGGAGAGTTGCAAGGTCTGCAAGGTTAAAGAGCTGATCCACCGGGGTACTGGTTAAAGAATCATAAGAACTTGGTGAGGCAAGGACAAGGGTTCTTCAGGGGTGTAGAGATATCTACATGGTGAGTAAGGTCTAGTGATTTGCAGGTAGCAGCAGAGAACAGGGGATCTACTTGGAGTACGGTTCTGTACTTGGTGTACTGGCAGCGTGTTAATGACTGGTTGGAGAGGTGAACATCAATTTTGTATTGGAGTTGATTGTTGTGACTGAGAGAGAGAGGGAAGAAGGTCTTGAGGCATGGTGAACCTTTGAGGTGGAGGAAGAAGTGGCATCTTCCTTATTGTATATTCTTCTGAGTGATTATTAATACAATTGTGTATTGTCTCTCAATTCCTATGTTGTTTCATATTTCTAGTTACTTATTAATTTTGGTATAATTTCATGTTTAGTTGCTAATAAAAGAAGTAATCATATGTGCTCTATTTGGTAGAGCAAGATCCTGACTAAGTAGGCATCGGAGCATGTTTATTGTTCTAGGTTCCTTGACAGACACTTGTCAACCTCTACCGATCTCTGAAAGGGACATGTGGCATAGTCTAAATACATTTGTTAGTCACGTGAATGTATACACTTAGTGCATTCTTCTTCAATTAGTCACTCATCCCCAGGACCACCATGGTCTTTGCTCAAAATAGTGAAGCTAAGGGAAGAGACTACTGATATTGACACTAGGAGGCTTCTAACAAGCTTTAGAGGGACACGTGGCACATTTCGTCACTCTTAGATGAATACATTGGGGCCTTATATAGTTGCCACTTGTTTCCCTCTACGTAACTTTGAAAGAATCTTTATCAAAAGAAGCCTTGCATCTTTTAAGAAACTTTGAGAAGTGAACGCTAACACTTGTCATGTTTCACTGAGTCATAATGGGACACATGGCATGGTATACATATTTTTAGCACTTGCATGGATGCAAACACATGGTAGCTTCCAACAATTTTTAAAAAGGGACACATGGCACCTTCTGCCACTTCTTTCTTTTGTGCACATTTCTCTTCATAACTAAGGCAGTCTTTGAACCTTTGAACCCAGCACATTGAACCAATGAACCTTGAACCCGTTGAACTGATGAACCTTGAACCCATTGAACCTTGACAAAATACTTGACCCTTTTGAAGCTGGCTGTCGATATTAAAATTTGAACCAAAGTGGTTCAAGGTTCAATGGTTCATTGGTTCATTTGATTATAAGATTGTCGATGAACCTTTTTCAGTTGAACCAAAGCATTGAACCTTTCCCAAAAGTGTCCAAGTGTGAGAAACTAGTCCCTTCTAATTGAACTCACCCGTAGAAGCCTTTGGGCCTGTTGAACCTGTTAGTCCCTTTACAAAAATTTTTGAGAAAATGATGAAATTGAATGTTTCCGAACAAATTTTTGGAAAGGGGAAAAAATAATTTTGGCCATGTAGGACCAAAATAGTCCTATGTTGTTTGAAAAATGAGGAATGACTTTTCAAGGATAACATATATCACCTTCACATCTATCTTGGCATTAGCTAAAACTTATTGAAATAGTGAAATTAGACCTTCATTTGTACCTTACTCTTATTTATCCATGAAACAGCCATTAGGCTTGGTCACTTTGATGATCATGGCATCCTTTAGTAAGTGGGATATTTTTAAATAGTGAAATCAGGCATTCATTTGTGTCTTAAACTCTTAATTATCCATGAAATAGCCATCAGGCTTAGTCAATTTGATGATCATGGCATCCTTCAATAAGTGGGTGGTTGAACTACCTATTGTTGTTACTATTGATTTTCTTTTTCTCCATGGGTCCATACTTTAACACATGCATGGTAGCCTTTATCTATTTGAGTAAAGTCTACGATTATGGGACTTAACAAATTAGGTATGTCTTAGATTAGCTTGTTTTTCTCCATGAGTATTATCCTGAGTGCCTCTTCAATTTTATTTTCCTTTTATAGCCTCTGATTTTTAGATCTTATAATGTCTATCACCTCTATAGCTATCATGGCATTAGTTACAGCTTGTTGAAATAGTGAAATTAGACCTTCATTTGTGCCCTAAACTCTTAGTTATCCATGAAATAGCCATCAGGCTTGGTCACTTTGATGATCATGGCATCCTTAGTAAGTGGACTATTTTGAAATAGCAAAATTAGACCTTTATTTGTGCCTTAAACTCTTAGTTATCCATGAAATATCCATCAATCCTAGTCACTTTCATGATCATGGAATCTTTTAGTAAGTGAGCGGTTGAGCTACCTATTGTTATTACTATTTATTTTCATTTTATTCATGGGTCCATACTTTAACACATGCATGGTAGACTTTATCTATCTAATTAAAGTCTATGATCATGGGCCTTAACAAATTAGGTATGTCCTAAATCAACTTTTTATGCTCCATGAGTATTGTCCTAAGTGCCTCTTCAATTTCCTCTACCTTTTGTAGCCTCTGACTATCAAATCTTACAATGTCTATCACCTCTATAGCTATCTTGGCATTAGCTACAACTTGTTGAAATAGTGAAATTAGGCCTTCATTTGTGCCCTAAACTCTTAGTTATCCATGAAATAGCCATCAATCTTGGTCACTTTGATGATCATGACATCCTTCAGTAAGTGGGCTATTTTGAATTTAATTTTATCAAAGGATGTCTTTGAATCCCTGAAATAGTTAAACCATGTCTTCAAAATTCTCCTCTTATTCATGAGGATGGTTTGTGCAAGCACAATATCTCTGAGAGGTAAAATGTTGAGATTGGGAAATTTTTTGTTTTTTGCCACTCAAACCAAGTTTAATAACTTGGTGTCATAATGGGCAAGACTTTGGTCTAGTTTTTTGACTACCCTCACTTGTTGGATCCCATCTCCCTATCTCTTATTCATAACCTTGTAGAGGTTAAATACATTGATCATAGAATTGATTATTGAAATCAATGTGCCTTCTAGCATAATGGGAAGTGTTTATTCTTTTAGCCTCTTCAGTTCCTACTACATCCCCTTCATTAAATCAATAGTTGATTCTACCTATGTTTGTACTAAGGATATAGGATGCTCTTCATACTCTTGTACTTCTCTAGGGATATCCTTCCTCTTCTTAGTCAAAGTGAATAGTGGCTATCCAGTCTCATATATCACAGTCGATCTTAACTATGGTTTCTACACTTATTTCATAACCAATCTCTTCATGGTTCCAGTGTTTTCATCAAATCTCATGCCAATTTGGGCTATAACTTGATTTACTTGAGACCTCCCTTGCCTTATTTACTGCATCATTATTCTCACCTAATTTGGGGTGGCTATATAAACTAGCTGAATGGGAGGTGGTTATAATGTAAGTTCACGATAAGAGGAATATGGTAGGGCCACAGATGGAATATATAAATTGTTAGGGTGTAATCATCCAAGTGGATCAAACAAGGATTTGGTAGGGCCCATGTTGAGTATAAATGAGGGAAATGTTAAGGGCCCAATCATTTTGGCTATTGTGGTTGGGTGAATTAGTGCCTACTAAGTGAATAATTTTGGAATGGGTTTGAGTGGCTTAGTAGATGTAAGGGGGCCAATGGTGAGTGACTCACTTGTTGTGGTAGCTTGAGAATGGTAGAACCTACAACTTGGCTATCACTGGTGGTTTTAGAGCTGAGTGGAGGTGGAATGTTAGTTATGGTATGAAAGATGAATTGGGTAATGTTGCCTCAAAATGAGGAAGTGATGGGGATGTGAGTATGGGAATGTGAGTAGTAGTTGAAGTAGGGGAAGTTGTGAAAGTTCAAATTATATGGAAGGAAGGAAAGTTGAAACACTTACACTAGGGGGTTGGGAATTCAATGATGAAGACACTGTGCCTTGTGTTATGGTTCTAAGAGACTTCTTCCTTGTGTAAACTCATTCAATAGTCCTCCTATCTAATGCCTATAGTCATTCCAATGAGATTTTGATTCCTTATGGGCACCCTTCCTTAAGATCAATGTTATTAGGGCCCAGTTGGTCAGAGTTATGTGTGGTAGCTTTGTCATTAGGTGTAGCTATAATTTTGGGACCTTGAGAGGGGCTAGGATTGTTGTTATTTTCTCCTTGCTTGAAGCTCGAAGGTAGGTCTTGCCCACTTAAATTATCCTAACGTGGGGGTCTCTAAGGCATGTTTTTATGAGAGGAGTGTCATCCTCTTCTTCCTCTTCTTCCTTCTCTTCATAATCTGCATTCAACATGTTATCATGTATTAGTGTGAGCTAAGGCCTTGCTATATCCTCTTTACCCCTTTCTCGATTGAGCCTCAGTTCAAGAAGTATATTCTTCCTTACATCATTTCTCAATACTACCTCATAATTTATTACATCAAGGTATATATAATCATTTCCCTCCTTATAATTCTTATACTCTACAACCACATCTCTTTTGAATTTGGTGAGGTGTTTGGCAATGACCTAGTTTGGATCCCACATTATAGGGTCCTCTTTGGGAAATAGGTATGAATCCCTATTTTGTGCTACCACTATTTGGCTCTTCGAAGATGGTAAGGTGCCTTGTGTGGTGGGGTCTTCTTTTTTCTTTTGAAGAGGCCATCAATTCTATGAAACATTTAGTATTTTATCTCCTCTTCTACAAAATTCATTAGCACACACATTAGTAGCCTAAAGGGAGCTACCATTACCCCTTATACTTGAATGACTGTAAAATCAAGGTAAAGCTAGAAGATACTTATATCTCTCAATGTTGTTTTAACCTCTGATGAAACCCTTTGCATTTCATAATTTGTAATTGACTTATAGATAGGGGTAGAATTCCTTTGATATTATCTTCATATTTCACTTGAAGTGGTAAATTTGAAATGTAGAAAAATATTGGGGCACAACTTCTTGCCTCTTAGGGGACCATGTATTTGGACCCAATTTTGTAGTTACAGAAATGGCATCCAAAAGATAGCTCATCATATAGAATGTAGCTCCATTTTGGCATGTGTCATGCATAGTAGTAATCAAATTATCACTAATAGTATCCCCAAGTAGGGCAATTTGTTGTTCTTCCAAAATTAGTTATAATAATGGGATAATCCTTATGTCTACATATCTAATATGTGCATTGTCAAATATCCTAAAAAGTAACACCATGCCAATCCTTACCCCTTTTCTAAATTTTTGGATGGGTAGGTCTCCCTAGTGATTCATTTAGAGAATCCCCTTTGGGTCAGTTAGCCATGACATCATGACTTTATCCAGAGTGTGCACCTCATACCAATTTTTGATAATGCTCTAGTTATACTCCACCTATGGTAGAGGTAAGTCATAATTATTTTTGAAACTTGGCCCCATAATGAAGAAAATGGGGAATCCTTGGTGTATGTATTTGAGTAATCCATCTTTACACTTTGACATCTTGAAGATGCCATATACTAGGTATGCACAGCATGACCTCTAGTTTTGTTGTGGCTTTGCAAAAGCTAGGAGCTTGGATTGCTAGGATATCATAAGTAAGTTTAATAATGTGAGGCATAGTTTTAGAATCATTAAGGTACCTAAATTCTTCAACATTATAATAAAAACTACTATATTGTTTGTCCCTTGTGTCTATGGCATTAGGGATGAACTTTGTATATTTAAATATGATTGAATTTCCAAATTGAAACAAGAAATCATCATTTCCAAATGAAATTTCTTTACCATAAGTGGAAGTTCATACTTGTTCCATTTCCATAGTGTATGTAGGTAATAACTGGCATCTTCTTGTATATCTCTAAAACTCTAGAGCTCCAATAATGGGGGTTTGGGTGTAATCCAAGAAGAGTTCAAGCCTAGTCAATCTTTGAGAATGTAGATAGTAGAGAGAGCATATGCTTAAGGCTTTGAATGAAATTTTAGGTAATAATGATTGAGTTTATTAGACTTTTGAAGATTTCCTTGATTAATTCAAGGTTTGATGCCGATTCTAGTTCATACCACATTAATGGTAATCTTGTCACCTTTGCATTCAAAATTTAGCATTGATTTTCCTTTGATTTACCATTAATTTTAGCTTTAAGGCTAAATATCATCATATTTTGACATGTGGCATGCCACATCAGATCTATTCATGCATTCATGGAGGTTGAAGATGACTAAATTACTTATTTGGCTTAAACTAGGACGCGTAGTACTTTCTAATTAGTTTTAGGAACTCTAGATGTGGATCTATGTGATGACCCATTTTTACAATGCCACATGGCATCTTTTGATTTGTGGTGAGTTCTACGGTGGGGCCCTCTAATTTTATCTAATATTAGAGTGCCACTTGTCATTTTTCAAGTAATCGAGACCATGCTTATATGGGTGTCACCTCCTGATTAGTCTCAATAAATGTTGGTAATTCTATGTTAAATGGGTGGCCATACATCACTATCAAAGGTAATCTATTGATCTTAAATGTATCCTATTGGGATTTACATGTGGCATCATCTCATGGGTCTAATTTGGACACACATCACTTTAGTGGGCTCTCAAACGTGATCAAATGTTTCTTTCAAAAGAAGCAGCGTGAGCATGATAAGTGTCATCATCATGTAGTTCTAAGGGGGACACACATCATTACCATGAGCTTATCTTTATTATTATTCCATTTATCATTCTTGGAAGGGGCTTGGAAAAATAGATACCATCGATCCTTGATCAGATGGCTTGAATACATCCATGTGTTTATTTCATGGGCTCTTGTAATTTTTAGATTGGATGCAATGTGGTGTTGACATGTGTTGGTCTCAGATGAGTTTGAAAGAGACACACTTCACTATGTAAGGTTTCTCAAGTTATAATTGGGACACATGGTATCATCTCATAGACTACTAGATCATAATGGGATGTGTGGTAGCTCAGATTTGAATGGGCTTACTTGTGGGATCTAGGATCTTGACACATAGCCTGTGGATTTGAATTCTAACGGCTAGTTCATTCACAAGCTCTCAGGATGGTGCCATGTGGTATCTTTTAGGTCTATTAGATTCATTTCAAGTGTCATGTGTGGATCAAATTTATTTTATAATCTTATCTATAATTTAATGTCTTATGAAGCATCACAAACCACTACATTTAAGTTGATTGTATGTGAATTTATGCAAGAAGCTAAGTTAGATTTTGGGAAATGTTAAATACCCATCATAAGAAAATTATAATAATTTTAAATAAAAACTTCATAAGTAAATACTTTAAATAAAGCAAAAGGTTAGTCCAGTAAGATCAGGTGATGGTTATTGAGTTCATGCCAACTTAAAGACCTGATGGAACTTTCTTGGCAAAGCCTGTCTACACATTTTAAATCCTTTCTTGGTTAAATATTCATTAGAAACCTAGAGAAAACTCAAATCAATATTTCAATAATCTAACTATTTTTTAAATTTTGGTCTATATTGCATGATTAATATATAACCAATAATTTCTAGAGGTATTAAATCCATCACTATGTAGTCAAATGATGTATCAAACTTGGTGTCTTAAGTAATTTTGGAAGATTAAGATAGGAGGGTCCCTATTCTAGGAATATGTGGTAGTTGAGTATTAACAAAATCCCATTAGTTAATTAATCTTAATTAATTAACAAACCCTCTCATATTAATAAATTCTATTGATTTTTAATATCCATAATTTATAAATATATAAAAATCAAATAATCCTAACAACACTCTATCTCCCCTAGATCCCCATGAAATCACACAAACCAATAAAAACCAATTTTAAATTCATTCTCCACATCCCCATGAAATCAAACCTTATTTCAAATCAAATCACCTCCATGATTCATAAATGACAACACTTACACATCCCAACCAACTTTATTTACCACTCAATCTCCCATATTTGACCTCTTCACATCCATTTATCTTCAATCTAATCAAATAGTCCATATCCATCCACAAAATACATAAATGGAGTCTCACCCCTCCATTCTAAAAAATTCTAGTTTACATAATGAATTTATGCACATTTGAATAAGAAGCTTCATAATCACCTCATCACACATCAAGAAATCAAGACATCTAATAAGGGGACATGCTTCCCAAATTTTTATGCATAGCATATTGAGTATCCACATCTTTCAATTGGGGAACATCCCTATGAAACAAAAGGTGGAGGAATCTCTTTGATAAGTCAACTTAGTTTTCTTATCATTAAATTTTTCAATCTCAATCTAAGGGTTTTTTTTCTTATTAGATAGGAGCTTCATTTGGTTTGAATTTATACTAGCCACTAATTTTTGTATGGTATACATTTTGGCACACCTAGTTGGAAAATTCACTCAAAAATCCTTATCCTTTTTCTTGGCTACACTTCCTCTCTTAGAAACTTAATAGCTTGAGATAAATTTAGGATAATTTTGAAATAATTTAATCCATTTTAAAAAAAAAACTTGCCTAAATTTTAGTTTTCATGTGTCTGGAAAGATTGACCTTTATATTAATGGTTTAACCCAAAAAATAGTGGGTTCACCTTTTATATTAGTAGGATCACTTGTGTTTATTTATAGTTTATTTTCAACCTTTATTAGTTTCACCTTGGATATTACCATTTCACCCTATGTATCAACATGATCACTTGTGTCTAATTATAGTCTATTTTTATCCTTTAATGGTTTTACTTGGGTTATTAGTCAGTTTGCCCTAGCCATTATCAAGTTCACCATGTGTATTAGTGGGATGATTTATGTCTATTTATAGTCTATTTTTAGGTCTTTATTAATTTCACCATAGTTATTAGCAAGTTCATTTTATGTAGTGGTGGGATCGCATGTGTTTATTTATAATCTATTTTAAACATTTAATAGTTTTAACCTAGGTATTAGCAAGATTTACCTATGTTTCTGTGATTTCATAGTCTGGCAATTTTCCATATATTTTCATTTTTAAATTATTTTTGTAAAGGGTGCCCCCATACCCTCACTCCCCAACCCCATTTTGATCAAACTGCTAATTATTTTCTTATAGGTACTCACATGCCAAAGATAAATAAATCAAAACTACAAATTCATTTCCTATAATTTTATGCCCACCCAAGACATCAAAATAAACAAAAACCCTTACACACTTAAATTTGGTACATTAAAATAAATTTACTTTTTTTTTTCTTGTTTTTGTGTGAATGTGGTAATTAGGTTTCATATGCTCTCCTATTGTATCAATAAGGTGACCCTAAGGATCAAAATGATTTTATTACCTCTTTATTTATCCTCCATCCTGAACTAGTCTATGTATTCTCTCTTCTTTCATCGATAAGGTGATCATAAAGATCATAAATAGATAGTCCCTTTATTTATTATTTTTCTAGGGTTTGATGACTAGGATTTCATCACCCAACATTTGGACCAAAATCATGTTATGTAGGGGTATGTTATTGTCTAAGAACCATCAATCATATCTACATTGTGAAGTGAGGGGGTTTCATCCTCCAAAACCTAGGCCTTAGACAACACTCTCAAGGATATATTTTCTATAAATACTCTAGTGATGGTGATGTATGGAGTATATCAAAATTAGGATTTGACCCTTTCAAGTGCATATATTAATCTTACTTTTCCATGGACTTGGACATCACTATACTAAAAGGTATATAAAGATCATACCTAGATCAGAGTTTTTGGCCTAACTTAATACCTCTTAATTGTACATTGAATAACATTGTCAGGAACACAACATTCCCCAATGTCACCAACCACATACCTTTTAGGGAACTATTGGTGGACTAGTAGTCAATTAAACACATATATAATTAATATATCTTGTCTTGTGTGTTTTTATTTCACCCCCCCCCCCTTGTTTTAATTTTTAATTGATGTCATGTGTCTATGCATTATCATTAATGTCAAAGGAAGTGTGAGATCTTGTGCTTTCAAGAAGGTATGCATAGTGAAGTCTAATAAAGTGATTAAATTTATACTTGTGAGTGGTATGTGGAATTATTTAAAGCATATTATGACATGATAATGTGTATACAGTGGTAGGAAGGTCTTCAAGAGGTATATAACCTAGTAGGCTTGTGTGTTTAGACTAGTTATTAAGCATAAACAAAGCTTATAAAGGTATGATGGTGATGAGAAGAAGGTATTTGAGCTTGATAATTTGAAAACTAGTGTGTGATCACATGATAAATTTTATAATATATAATATTAATTTTTAAGAGCATCTACCGTGGTGAGAGGGTCATACTCCAAACCTAAATTGACTTGCAGCTAAAAGCCTAGTGTGCCAAGAAACCTAGTGAGGCCAAATGGAGGATGAGGATCAAATTTCAAGGTAAGAATGAATATGTGAGAATTTTATGAAGATATAATACATGTGTATTAATTTTTGAGAATAATACAAGAGGTTCCCAAGTGTGTTCAAGGGTCAATATGTAGCTTGTAGTTTAAGGCCTAGCATGCATAAAGACCTAGTGTGGCGTAATGATGGGTCAAGGTGAGTTTTCAAGGTGTTTAAGCACATGTGAGCATGGATCAAGGTATAATAAAAAAAATTAAGCATTTTTATGAATTATAAGGTCATGTATTTAAGGATAAGACAAGAAATCATGTTTTTAGGTCTCATGTGCATGCAAAATGAAGAGATGAGATCCCGAGAAGAAAGTTTAGATGCTCATTAGCACATGTAAAGTTTTCATGGTATCCTAAGACTTTTAATAGATGGAAGAGGGTCCTAATAAATATTTTAAATAATTTTTTTGTAATTTTATGGATATACCTATATGAACAATCATTAAGGAGGTTAACTGGTCTAAAACCCTCTCAAAACCCTCTTCATGACCTGATTGGAGAAAACTTGTTGGAAAGGGCCCAAAATTGATTGTAAATGATTTTTTTTATTTTTTTATAATGTATATTACTATTCCAAACATCTCCAAGTGGTATTGGCATGTTAGGGAAGTGAGTAAAAGCTATATAAAAATTCTTATTTTCAAAGAATTTATTGCTACAAGCAAGGTTGACTAGGTCAACACATATGAATAAATGGAGGTTTAAGGTCAATAATATTTATTTATTTATATTATTTTATTTTATTAATATATATCTTATATTTGAACTATTTTGGTCATGGAAGATGACTTATCGCTAAAATGGCTGAGTGGAAAAAAGTGAGAAAAACCAATTAGAGTGAGAAAGAGTTTAGGGATGTGTTTCAGATGATTATGAATGGATCCATTTGATTTAGGTAAATTTTAAATACATATAAATCTTGTCCATGTTTATTATATTCTTTGGATTTCATTTAAAAGGGTGAAAATAATGCTCTCAAGATGACTTGTCTGAGAAGAGATGGACAGTGAAAGAGTAAGTGTCAAAGATTGATCAGTTTGGTCCAAATTTTTCATTTGACATATGTACCTATGTGATTTAAAATATTATAAGGATAGTTAAGGATCATAATTTTTTTTTTAATTTCATGAAATTGTCCTTAAAGATGTGAGAAGTCATGATCATCATGATTGTATCTTAAGCCAAAAATGATAGTTCAAAGTTTTCAAAGTGAAGTGAGGTGTTTGAATCCTTATAACAAGATTTTATGTATATAATGAATATTTTTTTTTTTTTTTTACTTTATATAAGGTTTAGAGACAATTTAAGTGGTTGAAACATGAAATCCAAATTAGCTTATCAGACTATGTATGCACAGTGTAAGAGAGAGCTGAGATATTAGTCTATAAAGACCAATGATTGATAATAGAACAAGTGATATATGTATTTTACGATGATATATAATTAATATATTATCTACTTATGTGGATAATAATTCATGTAATTTTCCTTACAAGTACTAAAAAATAACTTCTACATGACTATGTTTTTGGAGGCTACAGGGAGTTTGAGTAATCATCTAGGAGTGGTAAGTTAGAGGTTCTATGGACTGATATAGAGAATGAAATTAATATTAATATTTTATTAATATCCCTAAGGCTAACTTTAATTCAATTATATTAATTAAAATTTCTCAATATGGTGTGGAGAGTCAGATTTTATTGACTGTGTATTGGCAATATTTGGTATCTCTGAGTAAGCTTCTTACAAAGAAGGTTTAGAATCTATAGAGGTCGAGTCAAAGATTATATGGTTTTTAATATTTATCCTAAGGTTTGATGTATCCTTAAATATGAAATATTTCCATGGTTTTTTGAAAAAGGTATGCATTTTGGCTAGAATTTTATGACTAAGTTTCAGTGTACATTGGCAATTATGAGTAAGCCTATACCAAGAGAGTTATTGAGGCCTATTGACCTGTGTGGTGATGTATAATTGACATGTATAGGTATTTTAAGTCATTAATATTATATTAATGTGTTTTTAGGACATATTTTTTGGATAAATTTGACTATATGCTTTAGTTCTATGAGATAGACTTTTAGGTAGTGACAAAGCCTAATGGTGAGTAGGGCTAATAGCTTGGTTCAAGTGGTGATTTGAATGCAAAAGTTATGTGAAACTATATATAAGTTATCATATTTATATTTTAATTTAATTATAATTTTTTCAATCATTGGTTAATTTTTAAGATGGTCCATAGGGTTAGATTGGTAATATGTGTTTAAGACATACATAATTACATTAGGTCTCCTTTAAGCCTGATGGGGTCTTGACCCTTAAGGGGTATGAAAAACCAATAGAGGGGTTGTTTATTATGTTTAAATTTTTTTTTACCTATTACAAGGATAATTTAATTTTTTTAAATATATTTTCCTACCAATATGTGTAATACCAAGACTTGAGTATATAAGAAAGGCTTAATTGGCCTATTTGAGCTAGTTAGAGTAGTATCGATATAAGTGAAGGAAAAAATCTTGGAGGAGTAGAATTAGGTTATTTAGGAAAATAATAAGATATAATAAATAATTATGAACATATAACATGTGTTATTTAGGTAGATAATCAAGTCAATTAACCTAATGATCCTAGAAGAGGCATGTTGAATCGAGAAGGCCTAAAAAGTTGTTTGAGTGAGATTAAAAGGTAAAGAAGGAAAATAAAGGAGGTCATCATCAGTTGAGTTAGAAATAGGTATTTTAATATGATAAAAAAATATAGGTTACTTTTTTGTTTCTAATTTACCTATGGGTTTGGAGCCTCCTTGTAAGATAGAACTTTTAGAAGACTAGTTGAGTGGGTGCTTAACTAAGGGTTAGAGCTCCTTGTGAAGTTGGTGCTTCATTAAAAATTTGATCTTGGAATTATAGGAATTTATTATATGTGAATGTTTTAATGGGTTTTATTCCTCAATAGATTTTTTCACATATCTCTTGTGTTCTCTTGTGATATAGTTGTCTAGTTGTGTGATTATACATTGATCTTTATGTATATGAATTCTTCATGGAATGATGAATGGAATTAAATAAGATATTATTAAGAAAATGATTCGCCCCACCCCTCCAACCTTCTCAATAGCTAATTATATCAATTTTTATTAGACTAGGACCTTTATAGGAGGATTGATACCTTATAGGTGATCCCAAGTAGTATAAAGTATGATAAGTACAATGTTCATATTTTTTGCACTGATGATCTATCAAAGAATGATGATACTTGCAGAATTGTCTAAAGACAAGAAGGATTTCAAGATGAGGCTTAATCAACACTTAAACCAAGGTTATTTATGTGTTATTTTAGGACATCATTAAAAGTTTAAATAATTTCAAAGGTATCATTTGGCAGCTCATAAGGATTATATAAAAGCTAAGTCAAAGATCAAACCCAAGATTGACAATCTAAAAGGACTCTAAAGACATGTTAAGAGAAAGTTATAGGTCAAGGTATTAAGGTTTCTTGTAGAATAATATTTTGGAATTAAAATAAGATGTTATGAAGTGATTTATATCATCATGAAGATTTCTAAAAGTGAAGTATGATTTGATCATTAAGCAAGAGGAGTTGAGTTAAGTCTATGAAGTTGTCATAGATGAGCAAGAGGTTTTTTATAAGCCTAAGTATGTTATTGAGACTTATTTGAAGTATGTTTGAGCCTTCATATGGTATATAGGTATGAAATTATATTCTTATTTGTATTTTTATGGTGGATAAACATATATTATTTGAGGTAAAAAAATCCACTATAGGATTTCATTGATCATGAGTCTAAAGAGTGCACATGAGTCATAGAATGGTCTGCAAGACCAATACTATTAAAACTAGATATGTTTTGCTCATAAGGCTTGAAATAAGGTCTTAACTATGTATAGATAGAGTACATAATATATTTGTCTAATGAAGTATGATATTTATGTGTTGGTGACCTCATAAGGTCATAGAGGAAACATGATGACATGATACAAGTATCATAATAGTATGGTGAAGATGATCATTCATGTAGCATGACATGAATATGTTCTAGATCTGAGAAGGAAGGTTATTTGAGCATGATGATGAGAATAAGGACTTATTTCTAGACCTAGTTGGTTGAGGTGACCTATTAAAGGTTCCATGAGCTGAGTCAAGATCTAATGACTTGAGGAGTCTATTTGAGACCTGCGAAGTTTTTTTAAGGTAAGAAAATGAGTTATCTTTATTGTAATTAGTTTATTTGTAGGTTCAAACAACATGATATAAGTGTATCATATGATTTAGGTGAGATAACATGGATGGATTGAGAATTATGCATGGACAAAGGGGGAGATTGCTTGTTCAAGTGAAATGATCAAGTCCTAATATCAATGGACTATGTGTAGATGACTTTGTGATAATGTCTATGACATGTATCATTAATGTCAAAGGGGGAGAAAGATTTCAAGGGAATAAATATATTTAAGAGAGATGATAATGATCTACTATGATATATTTTTTTCCATCAATGACGAAGGGGGAGATTGTTTCAAGTTATCATTGATGTCATGTGTATATGCACTGTCATTAATGTTAAAAGAAATGTGAGATCTTGAGTGTTTAAGAAGGAATACATAGTAAAGTCTGATAAAGTGAGTGAGATGAGAATTTTAAGTGTTATTTATAATTATTTGAATCATATTATGACATGATAATTTTATTAAAATGGTAGGAAGGTATTCAAGAGGTATCAAACCTAGTAGGCTTGTGTTTTTAGACTAGTTCTTAAGCATGAACAAAGCTTGTAAAGGAATCATGGTGATGAGATGAATGTATTTGATCTTGATATTGTGAAAAGTAGTGTATAATAACATGAGAGTTTTTCTAACAGGGAATATGAGGTGCTTTTATTATCTACAATGGTGAGAGGGTCATACTCCAAGACACCTAGTAAGGCCAAATAGCCTAGTGTGCCAAGACACCTAGTAAGGCCAAATAGAGGATGAGGATCATATTCCAAGGTAAGAGTGATTGTGTGATCATGGTATGAAGGTATATGACATGTTTATGAATTTTTGATAATAATACAAGAGGTTCTTAAGTTTTTTCAAGGGTCAACATGCAATTGGTAGTTTAAGGCCTATCATGCATAAAGACCTAATGTGGCTTAATGATGGCTCAAGGTGAGTTTTCAAGGTATTTAAGCACATTTTACCATGGAAAAAGGTCTAACATGTTTTTTAATCATTTTTATGAATTTTTAGGTCATGTATTGAAGGATAATATAATAAATCACATTTTGAGGTCTCTTGTGCATGCAAAATAAAGAGATGAGAACCTGAGAAGAAAGTTTAGATGCTCATAAGCACATGTAAAGTTTTCATGGTGTCCTAATCATTTTTGGAGAGATAGAAAAGATTCCTAATAAATATTTTAAATCATTATTTTTTAATTTGAGGAACATATTTGTATGAATAATTTTTAAGGAGGTTAATTGGTATAAAACCCTCTCAAAACCCTCTAAATGACCTAATTTGATAAAACTTGTTTGAAAGGGCCCATAATTTATTGTAAAGTATTTTTTTATGTCTATACCATGTATATGGTTCCTATAGTCATCTCCAAGTGGTATTGGTATGTCAGGGCAGTGAGTAAAAGCTACATAAAAATGCTTGTTTCTAAAGAATATATTATTATAGGTAGGCTTAACTAGGTCAATGCATACAAATCAATGGAGGTTTAAGGTCAAGAATTTTTATTAATTTACATGATTTTATTTGATTAATTTAAATATTATTGATCAAATATTTTGTTCATGGAAGATGACATATCACTAAAATGGCTAAGAGTGAAAAATAGTGAGAAAAACTAGTTAGAATGAGAAAGAGTTTACGGATGTGTTTCAGATGATTAGGAATGGATCCTTTTGATTTAGGTAATTTTTAAATACCTATAACTCTTTTAAATTTTTATTATATTATTTTTATTTCACTAAAAATTTTGCAAACAATGCTCTCAAGATGGCTTGTCTGAGAGGAGATGGACAGTGAAAGAGTAAGTTGCAAAGATTGATCAGTTTGGTCTATATTTTTCATTTGACCTTGATACCTATGTGATTGGAAATATTCTAAGGAAAATTAATAATAATACAAATTTCTTGTATGATCAATAAATTTTCCCTATATATATTAGAATTCATGATCATCATGACTGTGTCTTAATCCAGAAATGATAATTCAAGGTCTGAAAAGTGAAGAGAGGTGTTTAAATCCATATAAAAGGATTTGATGCCTTCAATGAATATATTGTTGTTTTTTGAGACATGTTTAACCTATTAAATATTTATTAAATTAAGAGAGATATGTTAAGTGGTTGAAACATTAAATCCAAATTGGCTTACTAGAGTATGTATGCATAGTGTAAAAGAGAGTTGAGAGATTGGTCTGTAAATACCAATGATTGATATTAGAACAAGTCATCTATGTATTTTATGATTATATATAAGTATTATAGTATATAATTATGTGTATAATAATTCATTTAAGTTTCCTTTCAAATACTAAATAATAAATTCTACATTACTTTGTTTTTGGAGGCTACAAATAGTTTACATAGTCATATGGGAGTGGTAAGTTGTAGATCTTTTGGAATGAGATAGAGAATAAAATGAATATGAATATGATATTAAGAATGAATAATTTTTAAGACAAACTTTATCCCCTTGGAGTATTTAATTAATTCTCAATCCTATATTATTGAAATAAGGAAATATTTGAACCAATGGATTGATGACATGAGATCTTTGGGTTAGTCTATCACCTAGTTAGGTGGCATATTTATAACTCTATTTAAAGAGGTTTAGATCACACACCTTAATAATAAGTATGGTTCCATTATCATCAAGGATGATTATAGATCCTAGCTATAAAACTTCATCATTAATTTCAAAAAGTAGGCCATGGCTAGAGGAGTGACCTTTGGGGAAGAGATGGTATACTTGGCAACATCTACTAATCAAAGAATAGAAAAGGTAATGGTAATCAATGAGGCTATATGACCTCTATTGAATAAGCATAATGCAATGGCAAGTCTCACCATCAATTTTTTGAATTAACCCATTGTATATTATAAACTAATTGATAGTGATTATAAGAAATACTCTGAGGCATAGAAAGGGAAAATTAAAGCTGAGAAATAGGCAAGCAATAATCCATGCATGGTTACCAAAAGAAATTTTCCTCTTCTACCCCTCTTGTAAATTATTCATCTTCTACTATGTTAGGATATTCATCATCATCTACATCAGCAGGATCCCATCATGGTACCTCAATATCAAGATAGCCATCTATTAGGATTTTTTTCTTTGATGAATTTCATGTTCTAGTTCTGCTCAATGTATTGTAAAAAGACACCCTTTTTTGAATATGGAATATTATTTAGTGTTTATGACATGATAAAAGTATATCTAATTGATATTTATCTTGTATTTGGTCTTTCTTTAACATATGTAATCATTTAAGGCAATAAAGAGACCTATATATAAGGGTTTTAACGCTCAATTTTACTTTAGAATAGAATTTTGTGAAATGGATGTACTTAGAAATAAAAATTATAGTTGTCTTTTCACTCTCTCATTGCTTTCATATTTTGTTGTTTCTCAAGTTTTGAAAATGATAGAGGATTCAATTATTTAATTGTTAAATATGACAATAGTGTTTTCAATCGATTTGGTTAGTTTGTACTTTTTGATATGCTAACAAAATTTGTCTATGTTATATTTCCTTCTACTTTAAAAATAAATATGTTTAAATAAATTTTCTATAAGTATATATTTTAAAGCATACTTTTTATATATATGTGTTTCATTCACCCCAAAATGATAACAATTCATTTATGGTATTTTGAGTCTAGCACTAGAATCTCATGAATTTTATTTTTGTTTTAAATATTATAAAAAAACTAAAGGAAATTTATTGGTCTCTATTGTTTCAAGGAAAACCTCCTCACCTATTCTACCATGATTCCTTTTTTTATTTTTTTAACATGAATCACCTTACATTAAGGCTCACTATAAATATTCACCTATTTGTTTAAAGTTTGGGAAATAAATTGTAAAAATATAAAGCAATTTATAACCTAACAATGAGATGAAATTTTTGATAGATTGTGTTGCTATTGAGTTCATGTTATCCCTAAAACAAGGTCTACTTATAGACTAAAGGTGGTAGCCACGTAATCATTCTATCAAAACTGAATTAAACCCTAAAGGTTTTTTAGGGCCTACTTAATAAACTTCTATATGTTATTCTACTTTAAGCATTACATCCTTGACACAGATGTACATCAACATGATAAAAGTGGTCATTAGAAAGAGGGCCACTTCTTTGTTTATTTTAGTGAAATTGTAGTGTATTTTAATTAAAATATAGAATAATTTTGTTATATACACAAATATTGGTGTAAATACTACAATTTTTTTCATCTTCTGTATTATCTTTATAACCTTTGAAAGATCTTTTTGAAAATGTGTTTATTCCAAAATATCCTTGAAATATTGGCTCAAGTTTGAAGATATTCTGGCATTACCCCTCTGATCCATTCAAATCTAAAAGACATTAAAGATAGGCTTTCCATTGAATTATTTGAATAGATCAAGTTTTATTTCATATATATTTGCAAAGGTCTACATGATTTGAACTAATAAATTTAGATATGTGGTAAATAAGTGAAAAAAATAGCATCTAGTTGATTATTTTGTGAAAGATCATTGAGCCAAGTCTTTAGAAATCTAAATTTAGTACATTCATATAGTATTAAGATATTTTTTGAAAGATTTCACTCTAAGATGTTCTGGTAAGTGTAATACACCAAATTTTACTTGAAATATCTTGTCTAGTGTTGATCTTTATAGGTTATAACAAGCTTCTAAAAAAAGTTTGTGTAGGATTTGAAGCTTTGAAGGATTTAGATTGACAAAGGTAAAATAAGACCACTTTTTTTATTACATACCCTTCTATGGGGGTTCATTTATGCTAATTTGTCCAATATTTACTTTATCTATTAATATTTAATGAACCTTTTGTGGTATTCTCAGCTTTTGGCATAGATTCTTTTCATAACATCCTTGAGTTGCCTAGAATCTAGACCAGATCTTACTCTAAAACTAGAGTTCCCTTTAGATCTTTAGAGACCCATCATGAAGCTAGAGCCAATAAAGGGAAATGTAGGAGGTCCAAATACCACCCTACCTCTCCAAAAAACTAGCATCCACATCCTCTATTTTTCATTTAGCTAGTCATGTCATGGTTAGGGGGATCTTCCATAAATGTGCCCAACTTTTTGCATGAGTTGCCCAAGAATCTCAAAAAATACCTTCAACATGTCAACCCATCTAGAGGTATAAACTTTGAAGAACATATAAAGTCATTAAATGTATATCTTAGTCTTATAAACACATCCATGAAGATGTAGCCTAAATACTCTTCCCATTTACCTTTAGGGATGTAGCCTATGACTAGTTCCTTGGTTCACTAAAAGATTCCATCACAAGGTGGAACCAATTTAATGACACCTTTATCACACAATTTTAAAGGGTCATTATCCCTAGGTTTATCTACTAAAAATTCACTATCATAAAATGAGACCTAATTGAACCCATAATAACTTTCAAAGCTAAATTCTAGAAGATGTATAGCCTCACCATAGCTCCCTATCGACTTGTAGATGACATGGAATTTGAAATTTATAAGAATGCCCTAGACCCAATGAATATTATCTTTATGTGCAATTTTGTGAATGTAAATATGCTACCACTTGAATATGTAGAGGCGATACTTATTGATGAGCAGATGCACCTATAAGGGCACCCTACATTTTATATCCCAAACATAAACCCAACTTTAATTTCTTTGAACATAGTTCCAAATGAAAATGAAAATACACCTACATTAAATCAAATACCTAGCCTCAATCAATTACCATTGATCTATGTAGCTCTTGGATAATAACTAGGAACTTTAATTAGTCAACCACTAGGGCTCATTCTCAAAACAACAATCAATATTTGGTCCCAATTAACAACTTTAATTCCCAAAGTGTTGTATAGATCCCAATCTAGAACACTAATATTGACTCCTCAATGGGATTTTTAAAAGTAATTCAGAGGATGGTCTAAAAATTAGGTAGTGACTTTCTGAATTTATAGAGGGTAAATGGGAAATATGGGATAAGGTTTAAATATAAATTACACATTCTAAAATTACAATAGACATTTCAAATATCCTAACAATAATAACAACAATGATGAGACCCTAGTCAATAAGGTGCTCAAAATAAATATCTATAAATTAGCCTTGCCCAATTAGTGTAGGGTCCATAACATAGCCCATCATAGAGATTTGGATTTTATATAATTTTCTAATGCCTTTAAAATGTTCTGGGGTGATTTGGAAATTTATGATGTTGTCCCAAACAAACAAGGAAATATTTGAAATTTCTTAAATACAAGAACACTAGACAATGGATCTAAAACTACCAAAATAACTTGTATGGTTAGAAATTATGATTCTCCTAACCAAGAAGAAAATGATCCTAAAATAAATATGGATGATATACATGCTTTCCAAAAGTACCAAAAGATCAATTATGCCCTGAGGAATAGAACTCAAAAGGAACCTACAATAACTTCCACACCACCCAAAAAAGTTGACACTCCCCCAGATCATAGAACCAATAATGATCCTCCTCCCCCAAGGGAAAGGATACTCAACCAATTATAGAGCCTTATAAAACTAGATATAAAGGTGGATGCAACATTATGGAAGATATGAAGAAGATTAAATCTAATATCACCTTGCATGAGATTGCTCAAATCACTGAACAATGTGATTTGCTATTGAAATCACTAACTAAAAAATTAGACAAAGGTAAAGCCAAATTAGTGAATGTGAATATGGTAATGTATAAAAATAAGTTTGAGGTTCCCCCATTCATGTTTATTGTTATAATTTTTGGAAAGAATGTGCATAATTATTTATTTGATTATAGGGTATCTATTTCAGTGAATTTATGCTTATTATTAGGAAGAGGAAAAGAAGAAACTAAGTATGGGTATAGCTGCAAAACTTATGTGATTGTGCACATGTCAAACTAGAATATTGTGAAGATCTCCTCTTTGGATTGGGAGGATGACCTATCGATAATAAATCACTAAAGCAAACTTTTTTGTTAGATAGTTGAGTGGATTGCTTAGAGATAGCTAGATCCTGGAAGTAAGAGCTTCCTCAAGGGATGTCAACCCACATATTTTAAATTATTATGTTTATAAAATGGAAGGGAAAGTACTTTCATAAATAACCAAGAGGTACTAAAATTGAATACAATAATTTTTTATAATAAAATAGACTAAAAATGATTAAATTAGTGATAAATTAATTAATGTTTATACTAGAGGGTTAGGATTTGCTTTAGAAAATTAGATAGGGGTATGTGAATAAGTGGGGACATAAAAAATTAGATTTGGTTGGGTATAGGTAGGTGAAATTATCTTGATATTTTTTATTGCCACAGTGACCATTGGTAATTGGGATGACTATTGGGAGTTAAGGTGACCATCAGTGGTTGAGATAACCATCAACAGTTATTATGTATATATTTAGGTTGGTAAAAGGGCTAATTGATGAGATCCAAAAGATGGATTACAAGAGATGGGTAAGACTTAGGTGGATTAAAAAATGGAAATAAAGTAAATTAATACTGAGAAACAAGTACTTGTCTTACCAGAAGTTGATCGGGTGGATGGTTGAGGTAGTTGACCTATTGGTAGAATCTAGCTCAAATTAGATAAAGTAATAGTACCTAAGAACTTGGTGGAGAGGTGGTGAAAAATTATATCTCTAAAATTATTTCTATATTTTTGGATTCTTGATGGTGATTGACCTACAAAAATAAACTCCTAGATGCACAAGCTCTTGATGATGATGGATTTTGCCCCTTTACTCATTTCTTCTTATAAGCAAGGTAAAAGAGTTACAATAGCATGTGAATTGGGCTTCTTAATTATAACTCACTCATGAAATGGCTCACAACACGAATTAGATGACTTATTTTTAGAAAATCAATATGGGTGACTTTGCATGTTAGTGGTTGAGGAGGTGTATCCTAACCATCAATGGTCAAGATGACCATTGGTGGTCAACTTGACTGTCGATGGTCAAGGTTGAAGGGAAAAATAGATAAAAGATATGGTAAAGGTTAGGTTAATCTAGTTAAGTTAAACTAAATGTAGGTTAGGTTTAGTAAGGGTTAGAGGGTTGAATGGTCCCAAGGGGGTCCTATGGTAATCCAAGTGAATTATGACATTTAGAATCATGGTGTGTAGATTTTTGGTGTTTATATTTCACCCCTTTTTATTCTATGGCTTAGAATTAACTAACTATAAAATAAAAACTAATTACTAGTCAAAGGTTTGTTGATTTCCCCAAGTATAAGAGGAGGTGTTCCCCCTCAAATTGAGAGGTGATGAAATAAATTAGAATTAGGTGTAAGTTTTATAAAGGTGATGACAAAGTTAGTCAACATGAATTTTGTTGAGAGGTTGGGTACTAAATTTCAAATAGGCATGTGAAGTGAGACAAAAGGTGTGATAGCCAAGATTTCATAAAGATAAGGTTGCCATGGTTGAGACTAATAAAGGTAAATGCTAGAAAGACAAGTGACCAGTGTACCACATGACTATAATTAGGCATGGTGGCCATGTACACTTGTTAGTCTCCTAGACAAGGTTAATGTTTCTATGGATATCTGAGGTAGGAAGTGCTCTTGTGGAAAGTACAAATAGGTCAAGTGTCATGGGTATTTGAAGTAGGAATTGATCTTGAAAAGACACAAGTAGGTTAGGTAAGTGTGAGATGGCACAAATTCAAAAAGTGGTCATCATAGCAATGTTATCCTTATAGTCAAAAGTACTAAGGTAAGGTCATCATAAAATATGCAAAAATTTGAGCTAAAATGGCCAAAACCAAGGTAGAAAAGGTGGTCAAGGTGGGTAAAACTAGGTTGGTTTTGCTTAAAAGGGGTTTTATTAAGAGTAATACAATAAGTGGGGCCTCTTGACCATCAAAAGTTAGGGTGTTCAAGGTTGACTATTGATCATCACCCTTATCATTGATGGTTAAGGTGAAAACCTTTAAAATTTGGTAGTAAAAAGTGAAAAGTGAGTCACTTTTCATTCATTTGCTACATTTTATTGGTTGACCTTATGCTCTAGTTGTTGATATTTTATCATTTTGTTATGAGATGGTTGACTGATCATTGCACTAGTTGGTATCTATTGAGTGGTTAGAGGTACATGTTGAGGTGATCTCCTAAGACTAAGATGTAGGGTGGATGAGGATGTGGCTGAGTAATGGGATGTAGGCTCCATCTATGACAAAGTTCAAGGAATGAGGTAGGTAGTGATTTAAATTGGTTAATTTAATTGATTTGGTCACTTGTTAATTGAATTTTGGTAGCTTGCAATTATGTTTTTGGGGGTTTTTAACCTAGATTTATTGTTTTTCTTGTGCTTATAAGAATTCAGCTAAGGAAATTTAAAATAGAAAGGGTATATTGGTTGTGGATAGTGTATAGGATAGATTAGGTAGCCTAGTGGTTAATTTTTTCTTGTTTTGGTATTTTTGAGGTAGGTAAGGTTAGGTTGCTTATCATTTATAGTCACATATAGTGACCATCGATAGTTCAGTCTGACTATTGATAGTTAGACTTAACCATCAGTGATCAACTACTAAATTTGAATGGCTAGTTGACCATCCATGATCATAGTGACCATTTATGATAGAGGGGTTTGGGGAAGATATGTCAAGTGTTTATTAATAGAAAAATATAGTAAAAATGTTTTAAAGTGCTTGTAAAGGGTTGGAGTGCTAAGTGGAGGGTAAGGTCAGATGGTTGAAAATGTAGTGGGTTAGGGTAGGTGTTTGTTAGTAAAGAAGTTAGGTGTTGGTTTGTTAAGTTAGGGTAGGCATCAAAAAAAATGTTTACATGTGTGTTAGAAGTGAAAGTTAGGTATTATCTTGATAGTTCATGATAGGTATTAAAATGTTTGGTGGGTGAGGGTTATAACAGGCAAGGTTATAGAGGTAGTGGTTATGGATTAAGGTAGGATAGGTTGATTTAGGTGGGTGTAGGTTGATAAAGAGGTCGATTTAGAAATGAGCAATGATAATGTGTGCTAATCTTGATTTTTGTAGGCATGAGAGTAGATCTAGATGAGGGATTGGGTTTTAAGGATATTTAAAAAGATATATAGAGGGATGACTGAGGATGATTGGACACACATGGGAAAGTTTGGTCTCAGAGCCATGAGACCTACTAGAACTTATCATGAGATGTGGTGATGATCATGGCCTTCGTCAAGAGATGGGTTCTGACCACAAACACATTCCTCTTACTGACAAGGGAGATGACCATCTTATTAGAGAATGTTCACAAGATTACATAATTGCCTATTTGATGGGAGCTGATATATCGCATAGAGAGTGAGGAGAGGGATGAGCAGATAGAGATTTTGTATAGCAAGGATTAGGCCCATTCCATGTGGCATTTTGGTGGTTTTGGTTAAGGTTCATTATACTAGAGGGTTCTATATGAGAGGCACTTGATGCCCATGATGATGATGATGGTTTCCTACTGTGCACTACTAGACTCAAGTAGTGGGTGGTTTCCTTACCTACTATTAGGTGTGTTGGTAGAGATGTTGTTTGGTAAGATAGTTTTTGGGTGGGTACAAGTATTACTTGTTTAAATTTATAGGAAGCTATGGGGATTCCAAGCTCACAAGTGATATGGGATCAACATGGGTTTTGTGCTCCATTATTGGGCATATGAGCACATTAGAGTTTTAAGACCATTGGGTCTACCATGGGAGGGATACACCCTGATGGATTTTAGAATGGGTTTGATGTGATGGAGGGGAGACTATGCACTAATTAAGGCTGAAAGAGGTACAAGAGACATTAACTGGTTTAGGGATGCACTTGAGGGTTTGGTTGTGGGGGATGTGGTTTGTAGGCCACATGTTGGATTTAGTAGGTGGGTCCACTATAGCCATCACACATTGTCATTACAGAGCTAGAGATGGATATATGGGAGAAGAGAGGGTGAGACTGAGATCATCTTATTTGATAGAGTTCATAAGTAGTTTGGCCTAGTATAGGGGATCCCAAGTCCATTCTTGAGATATAGGAAGAAGGATGCTAAGTTTTTGGTACCTTAGCAACAACTAGAGGAGGTGGTCCTAGATCATGAGGAGATACCTATTAGAGTAGGGGTTAATGATGTTGGTTTTATTCAGGTGTATGCATCATGGTACTAGGCACTATATGTAGTGGTTGATTTTAGGTGGGATGATAGTATTTGGTAAGCTATGGATGTGTATCTAGTTGGTGTATAGGCATAGGGAGGTGGCCCAAATGGTCAAGCAAGGGTAGAATTAGATATCATACAAGAACAAATTATAAGATTATAGGGATAGGTGGCCACATTATAGGGCTAGATCATGAAATTATAAGGTTAGATTACCACTATGATAGGTGAGAGAGATCAGTCCAAGACCTCTTTAAGTTTCGTTACCTAGGAGAGGGACACCTTGAGATAGCGGGTAGGAGTTATGGTATCACTAGTAGGAGGGCCACCAAGTGTGGTCCCTATGGCATAGTATTTAGCCACAATGGAGGATTTGAGGTATTACAAGGCCATTATTTGAAAAAAGTGTCCACAAGAGCCCCAATGGGGTGAATATAGGGCCATTTTAGTATGTGGGGTAGTTGTGGTGACTCCAAGTTAGTGAGATGCTTTGGTGGGAGGATAGGTAGGCATCCTAGGAGGATAAGCACTAGATGGTAGTAGTATCATAGGTGGAGCCAATGGTAATGGTTTCCTAACATGATATGTTATGTTATGATGTATAGATATAGATGTACATGATTTTGATATTGGTTTGTGTGTTGATGTAGCGATATGTATACACATTGAGAGAGAGGACATACATTATCACATGCATTATTTATCTTTACTCATTATGATGTTAGTTGACTCACAATTTCATATATGTGATCATTCTTTATTTCTCATGCTCATGGTTTATGGTTTTAAGGTTTTGATTCTTATTATGTGATGTTTACATTACTTATTAATTATGTGTATGGTATGTTTATGTAGACACTTATATGTGCTTAGTTAGGCATGAGATGGATTTGATATATGTTTATGCTTCTTGGTTACTTATAGAATGCTACTATTTAATTAATATATATTCTTCATTAGTTAGATGTAGACATATGGTGGAAAATGGTTGATTGTTGTAATTGCTTATGGATGTGATTATCATGGTTGCTATGGTTATGCTTATAGTTATAGTTATGTTCATTTTTAATGTTTATGATTAAAAACATGATGTTGTTTAACTAAAAACACTAGATGGGAGAATGAATAATATATTCAAGGGACAAATGCCTTTATGAAAATATCAACTAGGCACGATATTATAAGAAGAGGGCACAATTCTTCTTCTTTGACAAGGACTAAAATAGACCTAAAGATGGATTGGCTTAAAGAACATAAGCCATTCAAATGCTTTGGATTATTGTTCATTAGTTGGTTAAAAGGTGTCTTGACCACATGATGTTAAATAAGCTCAAAATCCCTTTCTAAAAGGGGAGATGGGTGAAAAATGGAACCATCTTGTGAGACTATCATACCTCTTCTATAGGTGCCCAAAGAGCTAGTATAAACAAGTTTATGTCAAGATATGTATATTAATCGATGTGGGAAGTCTACTTATGAAAGATAATTATGGCTTCCACCTTATTATGTTATTTAAGAGTTTATTGCAGATTTTGAGATTATTTTTCTTTTGTTTTATTTTGATAATGGGTCTTTTGCTTTATTATTGTAAATGGGAAGTTGATCGATGTAATAAGCTTCTAAGAAATTGTTATGCTATTGACAAATGATTTACTCAGCCATCCTTCAAGGGAGTGGTCTAAGTTCATGTGATTTTTTTAATACTTTTGATATCTATCCTTCAAGGGAGAAATCTACTTTATATTTGGCAATTTCAAATAGATTTTTAATAGTTATCCTTTGAGGTAGTAGTCTGTGAATGCTAAGAATGACCCATGATTGCTAATGATGGGGAAGGTTTACTTTGATTGCTTTGAATTTTCTTGACATAGACTTACTTAAGCTGGCTTAGTGGCTCACCTTTATGAAGGCAAAACTAAAAATCATAAGAAGGTTAAGTAGGTGTAAGATAGGTTTAGGTGATAATGATCATGGGGATCCATCCTAAAAGAGGTGGGAATTACCATGAGAACCATGATATGGGTAGATCTATAATACCCATTGTTCAATATTAGTCTATGATTGTGATGGGTAATTGCATCATTCATTTTTAATTATTTACCCTTAAAAGAGGGAGATGGAATGTGAGTGTAGAGAAAGGGATGAGCTTAAGTTAAATAAGAGGTGGTCTTCATCCTTATTAATAAAAGAATAGACATAGATACAAAGCATTAAGGGGATCAATTTTTGGGTGGCCTTATAGAGAAGACAACCGGTAAGCTCCTAATCTATACTTGTGGGTTATGATATAAGGTATAAGCCAATTGAAATCAAACTTGCCCTACTTACTTTTATCCATATTGGTGACATGTTGATTTCCCTTTAGGATGAGAATATTCAATGTTGAATTCTCACACTTTCAGGTGTTTATTATAGGCACACTTAATGCATTCCTAATAGAAATTAATATGGGTGCGGGCTACTAAACAAAACTCATCAAGTAGCTATAGCAAGGCTAGATAGTGTTGATGATAATCATCCTAAAAAATAATGTCATACAAAGATATGTGAGGAGATGGGATTTGGACTTCAAGAGGTAAGATAGCCTCTACTATAAACACAAGAGAGAAAGGGGTATCACCCATATGGTTCCTAATGTTAGTATGAAATGCACATAAGGCAAAGGGGATGTGTAAATGCGAACCCCAACCAGAATCATTATCCATTTTAGTGAGCATGTTATTAATAATTTTGTTAGAGGCTTCTACCTGTTCATCTTCTTAAGGGTCATAGGGTGAGGAGAATCTTATCTTAATTTTGAATGCATCACATAGACCTTGGACTTTCTTATTCTTAAAGGATTTACCAGTTTTGGTGATAATCTTATGAGGAACACTAAAATGGTAGATAATGTGATGGTTGATAAAGTCAATGATCTTTTCCACTTTGGTCGAGACTAAAGCAATAGCCTCTACCCACTTGATAAAATATTTAATTGTGGTGATGATAGAATGGTATCATTATAAGGAATGGAGATTAATTTCACCAATAAATTATAGACCCCCATTATGAAAAGGGCCTAAAATTGATATAAATGTGAAGGTTATGGTTAGGTGCATGATGTAAATTAGAGTGTTGTTGACACTTAACACACATCTTCACATAATCATAGTAGTTTTGGTTAAGGGCAGGCCAGTAATAGCTAAAGAAAAGGATACACTTAGCTATAGTGAGGCCACTAAAGTGGCCTCCACATATACCATCATGCATTTCCTTAATAGCATGAGAGGCTTCTTGACTGCATAGGCAATGAAAGAAGATATCATTAAAGCTAAGATTATAAAGGATTATTTCCATAATGGTATAACATGAGGTAATCTAGATAAATTATCTTTGAGCATTTATAGAGAGTCTAGAAGGAACTATGCCAAGGTTAAGGTAATCAAAGTTATACAAATACTAAAGGTTAGGTTGGGTTTCTTCAATATTAAAAATGGTGGAATAATCTAGTTTGACATAGGAAGGTTTGGTAAGTTTGTGTATAATGATAGATAGCTTAGAGTCTAATGGTGTGGATGGTATTTGAGAGGTAAGGGAAGCCATGGTGTCAACAAAATTATTGGTAGATCATGGGGTTGATTGGATGTGGTAGTGTTTAAATGATGCTAAGAGTTCATCAACTATTTATTTGTATTATTGCAAAACATCATTATTAAACTAGTAAGAGCCATTGATTTGATTGACCATAAGTTTGGAGTGACCAAAGATGTTGATCATTTTGAATCCTAGGGCTAAGGAAGTTTGAAGGCCTATCACTAGGGCTTCATACTCAGCCATATTATTAGTACATTCAAAATCAAGCTTTTAAGTCAAAGGGAGAGGTTCACCATCAAAGGGGATAAGGATGATTTGTACTCACCCACCACATTGACATTTTGACCCATCGAGGAACATGGTGACTTGATAGGTGAAGTTTGCCAGAGAGAGGGTCATAATGGACTCATTAGGAAACTCAAGAGGAGGAGGTTGGTTATCTGTTAATGGTGCTTTAGCCAATTTTTCAGTAATGAATTTTATTTGAATTAACTTTTTATAAAGGAACTCAAGGTCAAATTCTATTAGGAACATGAGCCACTTGGCCATATGCTAGTTTAAGTATGGCTTGGAGTGCATGTACTTGAGTGGGTCAGTGTTTTTTATGACATAATTTTTGTGGTTAATATGGTAGTGTCAAAGTTTGGTGGACATGAAGAATAAATCTCAAAAAAACTTCTTAGTATGGGTATACCAACTCTCATACTCTACAAGCATTTAGTTAATGTAATAGACAACTTACTCACTATGTTTTTCATCTCGATGAACCAACATTGCCCTTAAGTAATGGTTGGTGGTAGAGATATAAATGTAAACGTGTTGGTCATCTTTGGGAGGGGTAAGGATAGTTTGTTGCAAAGGTACTCTTTGAGTGAATTAAAGGCCTTTTAACAATCACTATTACACTTGAAAGAGAAATCCTTCTTCAAAAGGTTGTGAAAAGGTTGACATTAGTCTAAAAGTTGGGAGATAAAATGTAAATGGATTGAATCTTCCCTTGAAAGATATGGATTGCTTAAGGTTGGATAGAGGAAGTATGTCTAGGATGGCTTTTATTTTTGTAAGATCAACTTAAATTACATGAAGGGAGATAATAAAGTTAAGAATCTTTCCTGATAAGACCTAAAAAATGCATTTCTTGGGGTTAATATGGATATGTTAATGGATAAGGCATTCAAAGATGATCTTAAGAACATTCAAGTGATATTTTTAGAGTTTTGATTTTTTGAGAAGGTAATCCACGTAGTCTTTGACAATCCTATGGATGAAGTCATGAAAAATATAGGTCATAGCACATTGGTAGGTTGTAGTAGTATTCTTTAGTCTAAAAGGCATGCCTCTATATAAAAAGGTTCCCCAAGGGGTGATAAAGATAGTTTTTTGCTAACCTTTAGGAGCAATTACGATTTGATTGTATCCTAAAAATCCATCCATGTGAGATAACATCTTGTGGCTAGTTGTAACATCAACAAGTTGGTCAATACTTGGTAGAGAAAAGTCATCTTTGGAGTAGGTGAGATTGAGGTCATGAAAATTCACACAAATGTATAATCTTCTTATGGATTTGGTAATAGTCATGACGTTTGAGACCCATCAGGGATAATCAATGGGTTGAATGAAATTGATAGATAGGAGACACTAAAGCTCCTTTTTGATGATAAGGGCTATGTGAAGATGCATACATTAGAGATTTTTCTTAACATGTTTGGAATCATGGTGAGTGGCTATTTTATGGGTAGTAATGGTGGGGTTGATATTGGGCATGTCACTATAATACCAAGCAAATGTTATGTTATGGTCTTAGAGGAAAGAGGGGAAGTCCTAAAGTTCCTTAGAATTCGTAAATTAGCCAATTTTGATAATGCAAGGTTTATCTAGAGTTCCCAATTTTATATCAATGGTGGATTCATTCGACATGGTTGGGGTCTCAAGAGGGAGGTATTTATAGATTGAGGAATCCAAGGCACCAAGATAGGTGAGGATAAAATCATCATCCTTGCACTAAATAGTGTTAATGGTAGGAAAGTCCTCTCCTATCATCTTAGGGTGGGTCAAAGGGATGGTTATGATCACCACCTCCTTTTGATAAGTTAAGGGTCTAAGGCTGATCATGTTGATGAAAAAAAGTTAGGTGGGATAATGTCACCATCCTCACATATAAGTAGAGGGGAGGTCAGTGAGGAAGAGGCATCTTCTTCAACAATGGTAAAGGTGGGTTGTTTGGCTTTCTTATTATTAGGTAAGATGAAACCAAGTTCATGTTTCTCATGTGGCTTCTTGGTTTCAATGGTGACCAATTCATGTGGGCCATGCTCATACCTCCCAAGACCGAAACCTTTCTAAGAGCATCAATGGAGGTATGTCTTGGTGAAGTTCAATTTATATAGGTAAGAAAAATTAGTGGTGAATGGTCGAGGTGAAAGAGAAGTGGTAGAAGCATTAAGGGATTTTTCAAGTCTCCCATAGACAAAATAGGTCTAACAGTGTGGATTTCTAAAGAGAATAATGCTTTTGACATTATGGTCATGTCCCAATTGGTTACCAAGTTGTCCATACTTGTGAGGAGTAGGGAAAGCATTGAGGGCTAAAAGGTGATACTTCCCTAGTGAAAGGTGATGGAACATTGATTCCAAAGGGTCCATGGTGGGTATTTGGTCTAAAGGGATAAAGGAACTATTTGATGTCTTTTTAGTAGAAGGGGATATGATATCCACTTTGGTGGTTGATGGTCAGGTTTTAGCTATTGAGGGTGTGTTAGATGGTGGTATGAGGACATCATTGGGGTAATAGGTCATGTTGCATATCAAGAAATGACTTGGATCAGCTTGGATGGTGATGACCTATCCTTCATACTCAAACTTAATGCAATGATATAGGGTAGAGGGAATGTAACTCATGGAGTGAATCCAAGGTCATCCCAACAAGATGTTGTATTGGAATTCACCTTCCGCAACATAGAAAAGTTTGGGGAGTGTGTAGGGTCCTACATGGATATCAAGGATGATAGTTCCCAAGGTAGTGACCATGGTATCAATTAAAGAATGAAGGATGGCCAAAGATTTATACATGACATTATCTAGAAAGTTGAGTTGGTTATAGGCATTGGAGGAGATGATGTTAATGCTAGATCCCCCATCAATAATGTCCTATTTGATATGGGTTTAGTTAATGTAATCAATAATAAATAGAGGGGGATTTGGGTCCTCAAGGTATATGGAAGGTATTTTTGAATCCTTAAAGGTAACAAAGTTAGAATATTATAGGGCACCAACAAAGGTTACTAGAGGTTAGGGATCCTCAAGCTGGACCTTGATGGATTGCAAAGCCTCTATTAGTTCTTGGTAATGATGGGGAGAGGTAGAGATCAACTCATATAAGCTCATCTTTATCAAGCTCTTGTGAAGTTGTTTGGGGATAAATCTCTTGATGGATTCTGAGGGGTTATATTGGGAGGCACGTAAAATAGGCACCTTAGGTCTAGTTGAAGATGGAGATAGTTGGGTGTGGGTTGACTGGGAGGTTAAAGATGGATATGTCTATGGAATGTACACCTTATCCTTTTACTATGATCTTGTGACCTTGTTGATAGAATGGATACGAGTGGTTGAAGTAATATATTGGTCAGACTCATCTTCACTCTTGGGTGAGAGTGGAGGAATAAGCAAGTGTTGGGTAGGTATGGTTATTGGTCAGATTAGTATGGGGTCCATAGTAGGTTCATCTATGAATATATCATCCTCACCATAAATTTGGTGGATAATGGTTTGGAGAGACTTACATTTATCCATGTCATGGTTGAGTGTCCTATGATAAGCACATACTTGGTGGTCATTGTACTAGATGGGTTTAGAAGCTATACGGTCAAAGGGTCTGATTGGAGGTAAGGCTAGACAAGAGGTTTTAAATAAAAATTTTAAAATGGTTGAGTAGGACTTGGCTAAAGGTGGTGGAGGTGTAGCATTTTTTACTTTGATGGTTAAAGTAAGAGTATGCTAAGAAATAGGTTTGGTGGTAGGTGTTTTGGGTAGGGTGATGCGCTTGGTTCATGGCCTTAATTTAGACAAGGAGGTTGATGAGCTAGAGCTGGAAGGTCACAAGGTAGGTAGCTTAGGTATTGTTGGCATGGTGAAAAGAGGTGTATCAAAGATAAATTGTGAAGGTGTAACCAAAAAAGGTGGTGGGGTTTTTGTAGAGGAAATTGGCTTCCTATTCAAGGTAAAGGGATGAGGTCCAAAAATAGAGGGAAAGGTTAAGAGAAGAAAAATTTGGGCTTTCCAAACTTTGTGTGGTTTTACCTCTTTGGTTACTTTGGTCTAGTGTTTGGTTGGTGGGCTTGATGGGGTTAGGTCCACTTTCATAAATGGGTGACTAAGGTTTAGTGTAGGGAGGATACCAAGGTTTTTGGTAGGTCTAGTTGGGATGATAGGAGAGGATTTAGTTAATTAGGTCTTGGTTGACTTAAGTGGTTGAGGGTTGGTTGGTTTAGTGGAGGTTTCAGTTGATTAGTTAGAGGGTTTGGTTGTTTGGGTAGATATGGTATGAGGTTGGTCAATAGAAGTCTCAGGTTGTTCTACCTAAGAAAGGGTTGAAGGTTTTGATTGGGTAATGTAAAGGAGACCTAATTGTTACCAAAAGGTGGCCCAATCTATGTCAAGGTTGGAGATAAATTCTAATTCATACACTAACCTAGAGAATGGTTTATAGGTTGGTTTGATTCCCTGAATAGTGGACCTAAAAGATAAGCCCCTAGGTGGAGATATAGGGGTGGTAACCTCATCCTCTTCCTCAATCAAAGGATAAAAGGCTAAGATAGGTTGTTTCTCTATGGGAGGAGTAGATAAGGGGGTTTTCTCCCTAAGAATGATTTATAAAAGGGGAGTAGGTTGCTCAATAGTTGAAGGTAAACATAGGGTGGAAATGATTGGTCATTTTTATATATTAGTTAAAAAAGAGGCTAGTGGATCCACTACCTCAATAAGTGGAGGGGAGAGGATGGTATTTACTCATCTTGAGTGCCCTAAGGAATGGAAGGTAAGTCCACTATCTCAATAGATGGAGGAAGTAGAGGATCAGAAGATTAGATACTAAGTGGTTGGGTAATGAGTGCATCAAGGACCATGTTAATAGCATGGGTATCATGAGATCACTCAACATTATTGCTCTCATTTTTTATATGAGCATGGTTTGGGAAAGGTGGCATGAATATATCAAGGGTTTGGTTTGATGGTGCATTTTGGTTATCTAATGTAATATCACCCTTGTTAATGATGTATTAGACAAGGTTCTTGAAGGTGTTACACCTACTAACATCATATCCTATTACCCGATGAAATCCACATAGATCATTCTTCTTGTACCAACTAGGTGCATGGCTAGAAGACTCAAATTATTTGGGTGGCTTGATAGGAGGAAGTTGAATGATGTTTTCTTTCAATAACATCTCCAAGATGGAATCATAGGATTCTCCAAGTGGAGTGAATTACCTTTAGTTATTTTGGTTTTGGTTCCTTAGGTTTTGCTTTGAGAAACTAGAGGAATTAGATTGGTTGATGAAAGGTGGAGCAGCTTTTAGGACAACCACATTCATGGTTCCCTTGCTCTTAGTGTTGGTATTGGACTTATTGCTTAACTTGGAGGAAGAAGCCTCATTAGTTCTGTAGGTTGAATTCTTGTTTTTGAGCTTTAGCTTACCCTTGTCAATTGTTCAGTTATCTAAATTACATCCCATGGTAAAATATTCATCAAAGGTTCAAAATTTTTGGACCCATAGTGTAGAGGAGATATGCTTGGCACATGTTTGAGCAAAGAGCTCTATGAGTTTAGGTTGAGGCAAGGAAAATAAAAGCTGGTTAATTATACTCCTTCAATGACCCTTAAAATTACAAATTTATTCATCCTCAAACTTCTACATGGATTAGAGGTCGGTGATAAAAACTTTCTTAGTGATATTGATCGACTAGTGGTCCAAGAAGATTTGAGCTAGTTGGGTGAAGGAGAAAAGGGAGTTCTTAGGTATGAAACTATACTAGTCTAATGTCAAATTTGTTAGAGACATGGGAAAGGTGTAGATAATAAGGGAATCATCAAAAGTGATGAGATAATAAGAATGCCTAAATTCCTTAAGATGTTTTTTGGGATATTCCTTTGAAATTTAGATAACTTGAGAAGTTCTCATTAGGGAGAATATGGTCTGATAGGTATGAATGGATGGATGGGATCATTATAGATTTGGTCATATGAAAAGATGTTTTGAGTACCCAAAATGGATGATTCCAAGGTGTCATCTTGTCTATAATCATCTTCCTTAGGTCGGCTTGGGGTTGTGCACCAAAAGTGTTATAAAATGCATATTACTGCGATGGTTAGGAGACATACTAATTATGAGTATAAGGTTGGGAGGTTGCCACATATTGGTAAGTGGATGTCAATGGTTGGGTGGAAGATACATAAGGATAGGTAGATATTGGTGGTAGGGAATGGGTACATGCCCTTGTAGACTAGGGATGTGGTCAAAGGTTTGTCCAAGGGGTGCTTGTTGGATTAGAGTGGTAGCTAGATTGGTGGCCAATATAAGGTTGGTAACCCTTGTACTAATTGGTAGTAGGGTAGAGGATATGGACACCATAAGTATTTGTATTAGAGTAGTGGTTGATGGGTTAGAGATAGCTAAAGGAAGGTTGGTAGTGATAGATATCGGCACTCCTATAGTGGAGTGGTTGCTAAGAATATAAGGTATAAATGTAGTGGTAGTTTGGGTTGGTTGGTTTTCTATAGTAGTATTGAAGGGGTTGTTGGTTGATGAGGAATCTTGGGTAGTCAACGATTATCCAGTAACCATGGAAATAGAGGTACTCCTCATGAGGTGGAGAGGCATTCCATAAGGTAGATCTATGGGTGGGGTTGAAGCTAAGATATGGTAAGACATGGTTGTAATATAATTTTGCAAGGCTACAGGATTATTATCTAGGAAAGTAGTAAAATATACATCTACTTGAGGAACCTCTCAAGGCAAGGTAGGACTTCCCAAGGGATGAGGAGAATATGTTAGATCAAAAATATAGTCCATGGATGAAGAGGTAGAAGAGGTAGGTTGGCTTGGTGATGGGTTCTGCTCTGCAAGGTCTCTTCACTGCTGACAAGTGAGAAACATACAAGATAGGGGATATAGAAATAAAAAATAACCTTACTACTCAAATAAAGAGAAAATAATAAAATGATCAAATAAATCAAATCACACACTAAAATATATGTTAAGCCATAGATTTTTAATTAATCTAGATTTTGGATTATGCCTTAAGAATATGTGTGACTAAAATTGGTTTACAGAGTTAGTAGTAGAGAAGAAATATAAGGTTGGTTTTAGTTTGTGTTTAGGCACTCAAAATGAATTTGTATTGGAATTAATACATGGATTTGTATTGGGGCCTACCCCCTCACTTCACACACTATAGTGATTAGGGTGTCAAGTGTTTATCCAATATATATTGATATCCATAAATTATACTCAACAAGAGAGCTAAGTTGGTTCTCCCATTGGTAATTACCTCTAATTAGTATCATCAAGAAAGGGTAAGGTTACTGATAGGTGATGAAATCCTATTCAAGCCTTGTCTCAAGCTTTTTTGGTGTTTAATTGGTGAAAGTGGTTTAGTTTGGTGTGTGCAACAAAGAGTGAAGATATGATAAATTACTTTGCCTTTAAGTTAAGATATATGAACTAAACTTTTAAGTAGTCCATATATGCACTTAAATTTAAACCCAAAAGAAACTTTTGATTATACTAATGAGCATATAATAAAGAGAGACAATGCATTCAAATAAGAACCCAAGTAAAGACATGAGGGTCCTACTGGGCATGCCAGAATGTTTCAATGAATTTAACCTTATTATTGGGAACAGAAAAAAAAAGAAAATATGTATGGGCATAGTTTAAAAACTTATTTTATTGTGTGTACATGGAATCAGAAGATTATGAAGAGCTCCTCTTTGGCTTGGAAGGATGACCTATAGATAAGAAATCACTAAAGTAAACTTATTTGTTAGATAGATAGTTGAGTGGATTGCCTAGAAATAGTTAGATCTTGGAAGCAAGAACTTCCTTAGGGACTATCAATCCACACATTTTAAATAATTAAATTTATAAAATAGAAAGGAAAGTACTTCTATAAATAATCAAAAGGTATTGAAATTGAATACAAGAATTCTTTCTAATAAAATATATTAGAAATGATTAAATTAATGATAAACTACTTAATGCTTATGCTAGAGGGTTAGGGTCTGCTTTAAAAACTCAGATAGGGGTCTATGAATAGGAGAGGACAAAAAAAATTAGGTTTGGTTGGGTCTAGGTCAGTGAAATTATCTTTCTAGCTTTTATTTCCTCAATGACCATTAGTATTTGGGATGACCATCAATAGTTAAGGTGATCATTGATGGTCAAATTGACCATTGATGGTTTGATAGACCATTGGTGGTTGAGACAACTATCAATGGTTACTATGTATGGATATGCATTGGTAAAAGGGTTGATTAATGAGATCCAAAAGATGGATTATGAGAGATGAGTAAGACCTAGGTAGATTGTGAAATGAAAATAAAGTAAATTAATATTGAGAAACAATAAATTGTATTACCATAAGTTGATCAGATGGATGGTTGATTTAGTTAACATGTTGGTGGAATCTAGCTTAATTTCAACAAAGTAATGGTACCTAAGAACTTAGTGGAGAGATGATGGAAAATTGGCTCTCTGATATGATTTATAGATTTCTAGATTGATAGATTGAGAAGTAAATATAGGAAATAGATACAATGAATGAGCAAAATTGATATCACTAAGAGCTTATGTACAAGGAGGAATGTTTTTTTAAGCAATCTCAAGTTATGCAATCCATGGAGGAAGAAATAGTAAGGTGGAAAATTCAATCCACTCAAGTAAATCAGCCTTGTACCCCTTCTTCCATCCAAAAACATCCTTCTCTTATACAAAAGAAACCCTCCCCCTATACACCAAATCCTTTTTATCAAATAAAACTTGCTCACCAAAATAAAATGAGCCAACCTTCTAACCCATATAATGAATTAACTACTCATGTTGTTAATCCTTTTCACCTAGAAATCCAACACCAAAGGACATTCAAATAGCCTTCTATGGAAACTAATTATTTCAATTCCTTAGATTGTGAGCCCTATTTTGAAGAAAATCATCCTACTTATTTTGGAAAACAACACGTCCATTCTCAAGTAATTCTTCCTATGCATGTGTAAACTCTTCCTAGTCCCCCTCAATCTTATCAAGCCACTCAACATGATGTCAAGATTCCAAGTTGGATAAATATCTATCATAAACCAGCTCAAGACCTTGAGAAAGATGAAGTTGCTACCTATCCTCAAGAAGAGAGTTATAATCCTAAGATCATGAGTTGGAATGAAATAGTGGAATCATGGGGTAAGAAATAAGAGAAGAGTATTGTTCAAGAGTATGAAGCAAAAAATGAAGCTACTCCTCATCATGATGATGCACATGATCTCCATGAAAGACTCTTCCAAGAGAATCTAGCTAAACAAATTGAAGAATTAGAGTCAAGAATAAGGTTCCTTAGTGAAGTTGTAATGGATGGTTTAGACCCAGTAGAAGGTCCCATGTCTAAACACACCCCATAAATACCCCTTCAAGAGAGTTATCAAGATATATCTGATGTGTATGAAGTGTTGATAAATTTAAAGGAAGAGAATCAATTGTTTTAGCCCAAGGTTTACCTCCTCTTCCTCATGAGCTTCTCAAAGAAAACCCCACTTCTCATTCCCAATCTGATTTTGAAACAATTAGTGCTTACCTCTTTTCAAATTCTATTCCTAAGTCCTCTCCTTCACCCCATACTCCATTTTCACTCCCTTCACCTTCCATTACCTTCCATGCTCCAACTTCTACATTTTAGACTCATGAGCCTATCCATTCACCCTTTATTTCATTCCATCCTAAAGAGGAACTTATTTTAAGGGAGGCAAGTAAGCAAGAGAAAATGGAATTATTGGTTGATCAAGAGACCATCATGAGTGATAATAAATATGATATAATCATAAGTAATCCATATAAACATCACCATGGTGATTACCATCTTGAGTGTGAAGTGGAAATCATTATCAAAGATGAAGAACATGGTCAAATCATATCTCAAGAGGTGGTTGTTCTAGGAGGTTTTCATGAAATTAAGGTTGAAGAAGTGACTCTTGAAGGTGACATGATTCAAGGATGAGATATAAGTCACACATACATACAAATGATCTATAAATATGAAGATAAAATTGAAAATCTTCACTTGTCAATGTTGGATGGAGAATGTAAACATGGTGAGATATTTTTCCCTTTTTTGATGAAACTTATTGTTGCTTTGATGAAGATAATGATCGAGCCATGGGACCTGAGTTGAATGAGGTTCAAGAGCATGTTGTTGAGTAGTTAGAGACCCTTATTTTTGAGCATATAGATACTTGTGTTTTTGAGCAAGAAGGAAATAGGTCTAATTGTTTTGATAGGGGCTTTGAAGAAGGAGGTCTTGAGCAATAAAATGATGATTTCTAGAATGAGCTAGAAAAAATTTGTCTCAACTCAAACATCACACCATCCACCCTTCTTAAAGAGATCCATAATGAATTGAGATATTAGTTTGACAAGCTTCTCAAAGAGATAGAAAATAATGAGTTGGTCCATGATGCATACCAAGAGGGCAGCCGTTGATCCATTGATGGACTACACTAGCATGAAGGAACAACATGAGAAATACTTCAAAGAGAAAGATAATTACATGTATGTTGGATACATGTTTGAACCTGATCTACTTGGATACATGCCAATCAAGGTGGAAAGAAAAAATGATGAGTTACCAAGATTCTATTCCAACCAACCACTTTTCTGGCATCATGAGGTTTCTTGCCATGGAATAAACCTAAGAAGTTTTCCCTTTGACCTAGGAGGGGGAATACCATATATTGTTATTTTTACATAATTAGTTTTATTTATGTTGTGTCTTGTCTTTTCCTAAGTTCTAAGTAGCACACGTGTGTTTTCTTTGGTCTTTGTTGTGTGTCTCTTTCCTTTGTGTGTTGGAGGTAGTCAATGGTTGTCTTGTTGATCAAGTTCTGAATCATGGTCAAGGTTTTTGGTTTATTTCATTCCTTAATTAACTCCATGCCCAATGGATGATTTAGGCTATTAGTCTTGTTAGTATATCAGGCATACTACCCAATTGAGTCACCAATTTGTTGACCAAATATTGGCCCTTCAGGCCAAACTTGGGCACCCCTATTTGTAAAAAATCATCTAATTCTATATCTTTGGATAGGTCTAGTACTTAAATTTTCTTCAAAATAACTGTTCTTTGACAAGCCACAACAACTTTACAAGTCTAGTTCTTTTGTAAGGTTTGTTTTGGTCTTTTTCTAAGTGTTAATTCTTTTGAAAGTCTTATTTTTGGGTTTTTTTTAAGTGCCAAAATTCTTTCAGATAAATTGTCTGAAGTAATTTTCTTGAAGGGTATGTTACAAATTTTTTGAAGGCTATGTTACAATTTTTTTGAAAGGACACTTTCAATTTTCTAAAGGACTTTTTCAAGCTATAGGATCACTTGCAACTTTTTCAAAGGGTATTTTAAAAAATTTCTTAAGGGTATCTTTTGTCAAAAAAAATCCATTTCAAATTTTTTGAAGGACATTTTTAGGATAATTGGACACTTTCAACTTCCCCAAAGGGACTTTCAACTTTCCAAAAGGACATTTTCAAAAGGCTCGAAAGATTGTTTCTATAGGAGAGTGAACCATTTTTAAAAAATTGAAGGGTATTTTCCTTTTGGAAGAGACAATTACAAATTTTCTGAAGGGTCACTTTCAAGAATCTAAAGGGTGTGTTTCCTTTCAAAAAATGTCTTTTTCACTTTTCTAAAGGGTCATTTCAAAGAACCAAAAAGGGCCAAAAAAAATTCTGAAGGAATTCTTTCAAAGAAATTGTCTGAGGAATTCTTTCAAAAAACTTGAAAAGGTACCAAATTCCAATTCTTTCAAACATTTTGTCTGATATAAAGAAAATATGATTTCCTTTAGGGTTTTTGTCTATGTAAATTAATTAAGGCATAAAGGACCAAGCAAAAAGCCAAAGGAAAAGAACAAAGGAAACAAAAAACCTGAATAAATTCTTTCAGGAAAAGTGCCGAGACAAGAAGTCTAAGAAAATAAATGTCTGAAATAAATGCTTGAGGAGTGATGGCCCATAATACATCAATTTCAAACTAAAAAAACTAGCCATTGGAGTTTAAACTAAAAGGCTCAATGGGAACTAGAAGGTGAGGATATAGGTAACAAGTGGCAAATATAATAAGTCTTTGGTTCAGTTAGAACTCATTATAACTAACCCATTTGGTGACATGGAATAGCTCACCCACTTCTCTCCCACATTAAAATGTAATTGATTCTTTCAAGATGACACATGTCTAAGTGAATATTGGACTCCCTTTTCTCAACCTCTCTCCTAAAGGCTATAAATATGGATTCTCTTGGATCATTTGAGCATCTCTCTACTTGGTATGGTGAAGCCCTACCAAAATTTTACCTTGAATCAATAAATATAAGTGTTTTACCTCATTAAAATAGTGTAATAAGTGTACATGCTTATTATTATTATTTTTCAAGTGTAATTTCCATTTACCTTCACATGTTAATTCCATTACTACCTGGTATATTGTGATTTCCTTCTTACAGGTAAATAAGAAGTGTCTGAAGAGATTGCAGATACAATGAATAGCTAATTTAGTAGAGTGTCTTGGAATGCCTAGTTATTAAGTCTTTATAAGTCTATACCATCTCCTAGACCCCATATTGAAACACTAATGTGTGTGTGTGTGTGTGTGAGAGAGAGAGAGAGAGAGAGAGTCGATATTGAGTGAAGTGTATATGTAACTTGTCCTTGTTTTAAATCCATGTTCAAGGTATGAGTAGAGAAAATATTTTGGTGCATCACCCCTAGTAGAATAAGTTTAAATTCTAGTTATTTTAATCCTTTTCATCCCCTTGAGTTTTTAATAGTATTAATACAAGTTTTAAAGGTGCATCAAGGGGAGCTAGCCCCTAATCTAGAGATTTATCTCAATGAAATTATCACACAAAGAAAGAGAGATGATTCCATTTTGCAACTTGGATGAGGAGAGTTGAGCATCTTCTCAAGGGTGTAAATCCAAGTGTCAATAGTAATTGACCTACAAAAAGAAACACATGGATGCACAAGCTCCTAATTATTATTGCAAATGGATTTCACCCCTTTGCTCCTTTTTTCTTATAGGTAAGGTAAAATAGTTGCAAAAGCATGTGAATTGGGATTCCTAATTATAACTCACTCATGTAATGGCTCATAACTAGAATTAGATGAGTTATTTTTAGAAAATCAAGGTAGGTGATTTTTCATGTTAGTGGTTGAAGAGGTAGATCCTAACCATCGATAGTCAGGATGATTTTCAGCAAGCAACTTGACCATTGGTGGTTGAGGGTGAAGGGAAAAATAGGAAAAAACTAGGGTAAAGGGTATGTTGAGCTAGTTAAGTTAAAATGACTATGGGTTAGGTTCAGATAGGGGTTAGAGGGTTGAATGGTCCCAAGGGGGTCCTAAGGTAGTCCAGGGGAATTATGACATTCAAAATCATGGTGTGCAAATTTTTGGTGTCTACAAGATCTGCTAAGATAATGCTTGTAGGTATTTTTAAAAAGTAAGGACTGAGTCCAATCAAGTCTGATAGATTTGATGTCTAGTTAGATAAGTCAAAGGTCAAGGTGGTAGGAGAGATTTTTAACATTCATATATATTTGGCTCATGAACCCCTGATTTAGTCATTCATTGACATTCAAGTTGTGTAAATACTAGAAGTATATGGGATGTTGTCTAGTAGATAATAGACAAAATCCTTGAATGGATACATGTCAACCAATCTCTTACATATGTGGCTACCTTGAAGTGGCATGCCCAAGAAAATATGAATCAAATGAGATCTGATAATTAGATTCATGATAATAGAATATACTACCAAAAATGAGAAGGTAAATTTCCAATCCACAAACTTGGGCATTTATGCTCTTAATACTATTGATTCAAATGAAAGTAACCTAGTGGCTAAGGATGAAGGCTTATAAATGATGTACTTTGATGGTGAGAGAGTGAAATAAGGCTTAGGTATAGGTATTATATTGATAAATTAGTTGGTAAACAATATTTGGCACCTTATAGACTTTAATTTCCTTACACTAATCATCTGACAGATATAAGGCCTTGATCCTAGGACTTCAATTTACCATCAAGCATAAGGGAAATAAATTATTAGTCCATGGTGATTCTTCATTAGTCATTAAGTAGGTTTGTATTCAGTATCAATGTAAGCTTTCTTATTTTAATAAATATATGTTTAAATCCTAGGATTTTATTGAGAGTTTCAAAGTGTTTAACATCACCTCTGTACCCAAGGATAAAAATTGGTTGGTGGATGTGTTGGATTCTGCATCAGTATATATATCTCCACTTGAGGCCATCAAATTTTAGAAGTTTATAGTCAAAATTATATCATTCCCTTCCATTCTAGATAACATCAATCACTTTTAGATGTTTGACTATGATAAACAAATCATTGATTCCATGACTAATTCTAGAGTCATTGAGTCACATATAATTAATGAATGAGAAGAAGAGTTTGAAAATGAGGTCAAAACTTACAAATATGGCATAATCTAACTTAAGAAGAATATAATTCTTAAGGGCATGGTCTCTCTAGAAAGGGTATTCAATCAAGATAAGTCAATAAGAGATATGAAGGTGCCCAAAGTAATTGGTAAGGATTACAAGAAAATAAACTTGGGATCATTGAAAAATCCTCAAAACATCAACATCAAGCTAATATGTACCAAGGAAGAGTTAACCAAAACAAATTAAATATTGTCTAGATTCAAGGATGTCCTCACATGGTCTTACAAAGATCTTAAAGTCTTTGACACTTGGGTCATCACTGACATGATCCCTTTGAAAGAAACATGTAAACCTTTAGGCAAAGCCAAATACCTATGAACCCTATTATAGATCCTCTCATTAATGATGAAGTAAATAAGTTACTAAATGCAAGAATTATCTTCCCAATCAGAACCTCCACATGGGTGGCCAAACTAGTTCCAATCAAGAAGAATAATGCTTAAATTATGCTTTGTATGGACTTCTAAAATCTCAATAGGTCTTCAGAAAAGGATAACTACCCATTTCCCTCTTTGGATGAGCTAATTAATGGTTAGTGGATCTCAAATGATGTCTTTCTTAGATGGTTTATCTAGCTAAAACCAAGTGTTGGTCAACAAAGAACATACGATGAAGACTGCCTTCACAGCCAAGTGGGGAATGTTTGCATACATAAGGATGCCTTTTAGGCTCATCAATGTCAGGGTTACCTTTAAGTGTGCCATGGATCATGAATTATAATGAATAATTGGTAATTTCATTATTATTTACATGGATGACTTAAGTATTTTCTCTAAAAGTAAAAAAGATCACATGATACACCTTCAACAAGTTCTAGAGAAATGTAAGACATTTGGTATCTCTTTTAACCCCAATAAAATTATTCTATTTAACTCAAGGTAAGTTATTGGCACACGTAACCATGAAGTAAAATATGGCTATTGACCATGACATAATTAATGATATCTTTAAGGTTAATTTTCCTAATAGCATAAAATAATTAAAATCATTTTTTGGAAAAAATAACTTTGTACACAAATTCATTTCAGGTTTTGATGAAATTATTAGACCACTAAATGTTATGTTAAAAAAGGATGTGAATATTGATTGGATGTTTGAGGCTAATAAATATTTCCAATACATCAAGCAAGCCATAATATAGGCATGTATGTTAATTATCCTAGACTTTTGCAAAGACTTCTACGTTTATTCTTTTGTTTCAAATCACATGATTATTGTTCTCTTAACATAAAAAGTAGATGACAAGTAACACCCCATCACTTTCATGAATATAATCCTAAAGGATGCAAAATTGAGATATTTTCTCCTTAAAAAATAAGTGTTTGCCTTATTGAAGGTTATAAATAAGTTCAAACCTTACATCCTCTGAAACAAGACTCACACCATTCTAACTTTCCCTACTGTTAAGATTATTCTTATATAGAATAAGTTATGGGAAAGAAAATGGAAGTAGATGACCAAGCTCTAGAAAAAAGACATTGAGATCAAGTTAGCCAAGATGGTATGGGTCCAAGGTCTAATTTAGTTAATTACTAAGACTGATCCTCATATTGATGTTTTTTAGGTAGAAGTAGACTAGGTCTCAAGTGAAGATTGGTACAAGGACATTGTTTATTACCTATTGAATGGCACTTCTCATTAGACTTGAAAAGAGAATAGAGGAGAGAACTTAGAATCAAATTTTCATACTTCATGATTAAAAGAGTGCTCTACAGAAAAAACTATGAAGTAATCTACTTAAGATGCATCTCTAGAAAAGAAGTTATAGACATACTTAATAACTTCTATGAGAAATTGGGAAGTAGACACCCTTCAACCAAAACCATTGCCCATAAAATACTCAAACTAGGCTATTACTAGCCTAAAATATTTAAATATGTACATGATCACATTTGAGCATGTCATTAGTATCAAGTGTTACAGTAGAGAAGTAAGGTAGCCATGCCTTTACAACTAATGATTGAAACCAAACCATTTGCACAATGGGGATTAGAATTACTTTGAGTCATCAATCATAATTCTTTAACATACAACAAATTTATGATGACATTCATTGACTATTGAACCAAGTAGACTGAAGTAATTTCCACTATGAACTATAGGGTAATTAATATCATTAAATTCTTGGAGGAAAATATTACAAATAGATGTAAGACCCCCTTATATTTGGTATGCAATAAGAGTCTAGATTTCCAATATATATAATTCATAAAATGGGCCTATAACAGCAATATTATCATCAGGTTCTCCTCCAAGTATCATCTGAAAGTAAATGGTGTTACCAAATCAATAAACAAGAACCTAATGAAGGTAATAAATAAATCATCAAATAAAAAACCAAGGGAATAGAATTAATTATTAAAATATTCCCTCTGGGTAGATCGAACTACATATAATCAATCTTTGAAGTCATCTCCATTTTTATTGGTGTATGGGCAGTAACCAATATTTCCCATCACATTGTAGATGCTTACTTATGAGTTTATGGCTGAATGTATGGATGATGATGAAATAATTCAATCAAAGATATTGAATATCATCCAAATGGAAGATGCTAAATATGAATCCCTCAAGCATTTTATTAAACACCAGGATGTAGTCAAAAGGTGGTTTGACAAAAGGGATAAAATCAAAACATTTTGAATCTCAAACTTGATCTTACTATGGGATAAATCCCATAAGAAAAAAGGATAACATGAAAAATTCATGCCCCTTTAGATTGAATCATATCAAATTATAGAGATACTGGGTGATAACACATTTAGACTAAAAGGATTTTAAAAAATGACTTAACTCTTCTAGTGAACAGATAGTACTTGAAGCACTGCTTCTCAACTACCCCTTGAACCCTCACCAAAAGACTATGAGTTGGTTTAGTTTATCATTAGGTAGGGGTAGAGTAGTTTCCTTTTTAATTTTTTTTATTATTGTGTGTTTAATTTCATTTCTTTTCTTTCCTTAGTCTAGTCATTGTGTGTTTTAGCTTGGCAATAAGCCCTTCGGCAAAGTCTTGAGTTTTTCTTACATTTGTCCCAAGTTCTAAAATCTAAAGATTTGAAGTGTAAAACTTGTGTAAATCTTGATAGATGATTTTCCAAAATGTGAGACTGTATTATGTGTTGGTTTAGAAAATTGGAAGAGTCGAATTTTAAAGTTGTCATTTCATGGAATACGTGTTTTCATTATGATTTTTAATCTAATTATAACAAGCATGCATTTGACTTAATAAATGTCTTAATATTATTAAAGTACATATATATTAACCTTTAATCTCACATGCTTAGTAGAACTTAGTCACTGAAAGTGAATGGTTCTTAAGCAAAAGCTTCTAAAATCCCTTAATACCTAGCTAATAAACTAGTTCATAACCTCCAAGGGTTTCTAAATAAAAAAACATGTGTATCAAATTAAAATGGACTTGACACTATAAGTTACACTCTTTTGGAGGTGATTTGGGCAACCTCCACTTGGGGTATGAATGCTTGATTATAAATGGAACAAGGTCTAGAGTGGATCTAAAGGTATCTTTTTCAAGGTTATAGATACTTGACTAACAACAAAGATTTTCCCAATCCATCCCACTAAAAATTGAGCATAATCTTATATATATATGCTTTCATATGACCCATGTTAAAGGCCATGAAGTTTAAATCTATTGATTCTAAAACCCAAAGGTATATTGGTCAATCAATTCAGAGCACACACATAGTATGAATGGTTTTCAAATTTTCAAGATTTAATCCATCAAGTGTAAAGTTATTAATTATAGAGAATGACTACTTGATAATTATGATCTTAACATATTTCTATGTTTCCCACAGAGGTCACCATTTGTTGAGATCAACATGCCCCATTTTCCTAAAAATGGGGACCCTATGAAAAATTAGGTCATTCACCCTAAGAAATACCTTACCATTGACATAACATGACTAAGACCCCATTTTTATGACTTGAAAGATTTAAAATCATGTTAGTTCATGATAAATAATTAATGAAGTAAGTTTTAAAGATTTCATTGATAAATAATCCACTAAGATTTTTAAGGATTTAGCTTATTTAGAAGTATTGTTACGAGAGATTACATTCAAATACCCAATGTATGATCCTTATAACCCAATTAAAGTTGCTTAAATGTTTTTGAATCAAGCTCTAAATTTAGCTATGTTTGAATTTGTATTAAATAATATGATGTACCTTGATTTTAAATTTTAGACCAAAGGTCCAAGTTAGATTTCATACTCTAAATTTACAACTTAATACTTGTCTCTTTTCTTTTATCTTGTGATTTGTTAACTTTGGCACCTTTTCATTTGGTAGGATCTCGATGCTAGCTCAGCCTCAATTGACATGCACCAGTGTTTCATGCATTGGTCACTCATCCACATAAAGTTTTCAACTTTGTTGCATGTCTTTATCCTTTGAAAATTTTAGTGACCTAGTGAACCAATGGGAATCTACCACTTGTCATTTAGTCTAGTGTTCTAATCCTTGAATAAGTTACATTTCAATCATATCATGCCATGCATAACCTAGTCATGACCTTCCAAGGATCCTATTAGTTACAAGTCTTACGACCCTATGATCTAATCATAGCATGCCACTTATCACTCATTCATGATATTTCCAATCTCAAAAAAAAGTTGCAAAGTCTCATGACCTAGTGATCCAATTATAGTGTACCATTTGTCACTCATTTATGGAATTTAATGTTTAATTAGGGGTCACAACTCAATCAACACATGCCACATGGCACCCATACATGACCTTTCAGGGCTTGGTTACCTTTTAATGTCTTGTGATAAAGTGACCCCACAACAGCATGCCACTTGGCACTCAATTGCATCCCCATACCTAACCCATAGATAAGGTGTAATGTTTCAATCTCTTAATATTATGATTGTGCAAAAAGAAGACATCTGATAGTTAGTCACTAAATCTTGGATGGCTAGATGCTACATGGAATCCACTCGATAGTTGGGAGTAATGGGCTAAAGACATGTAGATCTATGTCTCCTAGAAATAATACAATAAAAGTAAATTGAGAGACCCAAATACATAGTGATCCAATAAAAATATGACACTTGGTAGAGTGACATGCATAATAGGTCTATTATAAGTTTCATATAATAAATTTTTGTGATAGTGTGAGCTAATGAGGGATTTCCACTTGGCAAACCAATAAAGGTCTCAAAGCCACATTAGTCAAAGGATGAAAATAGTTGAGCCATATAATATAAGAGTAGATTAATTCAATCAAGAGATGGCACTTTTTATAGTGTCATGCAATCCACCTGGATAGTCTAATATTCAAAATAGAAGGCTAAATTGCATGAAAAGGTGCCAAGTGTTGACATGTCAAGAATGACACCTAGGTGGTGCAAAGCTATCTATAAAGTGTTGGTAGATGTATGAATTAAATGTTAATGGGGATTTTTTATTTGTTATAAAACCAAGTCACTTCACTAAAAAGTTTAAGCCTATGATGATAGGCCACATGGATAAAGTGAAGGCAATGATTGGCCTTAAAGTGAATTTTCTAAATTTAGAGTTTAAATCTTTCCATCTCAAAGCATTAGGTTCACATTTAGTTGTTACCTTCTACATAAATTTGAATAATTCTATGAATTTCCTAAGGACTTTTATACATTCTTCCACCATCAAAATAATCTACAAGCTCATCGGTCACAAAAATTGAAACCATGGCTAAAGTTCAAACATCCAAAGCTAGTAAAAAATAATAAGTTGCATTGTTCTACTCCTATAGAAAAAATATCATCTTATAGGACACCAATTTCAACTCTATTGTATTGGCCACTAAAGAAAAACACTATAATGACATGTTATACCATGTAAAAAATATTGTGGACCAAGACAATGATGATGAATAAGGGTCCAATGATGTAGAGGATAGGTTAGACATTCTAGCACTCAAATCTACATGCTTGCACAAGGCAGCATCTAACCCAAAGGTACTACCCTTTGTAGACTTAGTCTACCACATGTTTCTTTATTTTAGGTGTGTTAACAATATGATTAGGTCTTTGAATTTGGGTCAAGACATTGATTTCATAGCTGGTCTCACCTTTTAGGCTTACTATGATCTACCCAAATTAGAGATTATATACCATCAAGAAACTATAACACAGTGGATCTAAACACATTACATCAGGGAAATTTTGAGATAGTGAGCTAAGAATAAGGGGAAACTTTTATGTAAAACCAAAATTAGCCAAATCCCCATCACCCAATTTAGAAAAAGAGTACGAATGGAAGTGGTTATGATGAATTTGTTACATGGAGCCAAGGACATAGGCCATGTAGATGAGAAGTGGTTCCACTTCTATCTATGATAATAGATGATGCAAAGACTCCCCCTTTGGGAGAAATTATATCTTGAAACTTGGAATCATAGATCATAAGGGTCATGTCCAACTAGGGTGATAATTTATACATGATGTCCTACCTAGTGGATGTCATCTATGCCTCCCAAAACTTCCCAAAGTTCACCAATTGGGACCCTAAATTTAAATGGACTATGCCTCACACCTTTTTAAAGGTCAGAGTGTACAATTACAAATAGAAGATGAGGGTAATTATTGAAAAATTAAACCCTATTGTATACAGGTCAATCCATGAGAGGCCTATGCCCAAACTATCAGAGGAAATTAGAGAAATACTGAGAACCCTAGGAACCTACTGGTACTACCCAAATTGAAAAATAGTGAGGATAGTTGGAATCAAAATAACCCCCCTCAAGTTGCCCATTATAGTGATAGGAAAGCTGACTAAATAATAAATTACCTTTTAGTTTCTCATAGGGGTGGATGGATTATGTAAAAATAAGGAGAGGATTGGTCCATCTTCAACTTTCTACCATTGGCTAGTTTTGGATTGAAAACTAGAACTCTATCATTTTTTATGCCAAGTAAAGGCCCACTTTTGATTTGGGGAGAGATGAAAATAGGCAATGGGACCTAGAACATATAACATTCAAACATTACATCAAGCATAGGGAATCCCTAAGCATCACCTACCATCATTAGCCAAAAGATGAAGATATATTATACATCAATGTAACTTATGACTAAGAGGTGAAGTAGAGATTGAAGGGCACCAAGATCCCATAGGTTAAGGGTAGGTTGAAATATGCAGGTTCTTATGATGTTTTTGAGCCTAAATATGCCCAAACAATAGAATCTACATCCATAGTTCATGTTTCTAGTGCTAAATAGGAAATACCAATTGAGCCTCAGCTTAATCATAAGATATTGCAAGCATTTTCACTTACTTTGGATAAGGGAAGAGCTGAGACTAGAAATAGTATTGAGAAAGTTTCTATTTTAGGAGTAACATATAATAGCTCATCCCATGAACAAAATGTTACCTCACTATAGGAAATACCTTATATGGTACCCCATTCATCTTTGGTGGAGGTAGTAGCACCACCTAATACAATACTAGTAACTTTAGAAATAAGATTGCCTCCCCTTATTCTTGTTAAATAAGAACCATGTATAACAGCTCAAAAATGTATTTATTTTCCTCCTTTGTCTATAAGGAACCAGTCCTTGAGTATATTTTGTGAACTCCCAACACCATATCACCTAAAGTTATTTCCCTATAGGCCCCTCATTAAACCTATGATTAGGTCCATGACTATTCCCCTACCCACTATCAGTCCTTTTTTGGTAACATCCACTTTAAAATCCTCTATGATGGCCAATATCCCCAAATTTTACCAAGGCCCATGCCTAGGATAGGTTCATAATTACCAAAGAAAAGGCCTACTATTTTCATACCCTAGGTTCATATGTTCCTAGTGCTTTAACTAGCACTAGTTCTTATTCATCTTTAGAGATGAAACTTCCCACTTCATCCCCAAATTCTACATTTGTCCTAATCACCTACATAATTATTTCCCAAACATCTACCTTCCAAGAATTGACACCAGCTCATCAATCACCTCCATCCACTTAGCCTTAAGGGGACATTTTAGATAATTCTTAGATAAAATAAATGCAAATGGCTATAATAGAGAACTAAGATTTGGTTATAGTAGACCCCCCAAAGTTCTCACTAGAATTTGATAAGAAGGTTGGAGCAATGAAGATGTTAACCAAGAGGATAGAAACTCATCTAGATCAGATAATTGTATATGATTTTGAAGAAACCCTATTTAAGTTAACTAAGAAGAAAAGATCTAAGGCTGAACATCAAAAATAATATGAGGAGGACCCCCACTTAGCTTTAAAGTCCTATGGTGATTTAACCACAGACTTAGTGCAAAGAATATAATAGAGAGCAACTAAGCTATAGCAACAACACAAGGCCACCTTACTAGAGGATAATATCACAAAGGTAGAATGGGATATTGAGGTTATGTTTGACACTCTAAATACTTTGGATCAATATAAACTAAAAAGGGATGAAGTATACAGTTGAATTCTTAAGGTTAAGGGTGTATATGGGGTGTATGATAGCAAAGTAATCAACTTGGTCAAGTTAATTAGAATGAATAAGTTTGAAGAATTGAACTTGATCCCCTTAGAGCATTTTAGCATTAATCAATCTTATATCATTAAAATAAGGAAATATGTGAACTAGTGGATTTATGACATGATATCATAGGGTTAGTCTCTAACCTCTATATGGGTGATATAGTTATAACTTTGCTTAAAGAGGCTAAGATCACACACCTTGCTAACAAGGACATTTCCATTATCAACAAGGATGCTTTCAAATCCTAGCTATAAAATTTCATCATCAATTTTATAAATTAAGCTATGGCTATAGGAGTGACCTTTGGGTAGGAGATGGTAGACTTAACAACATCTACCAATCAGAAAATAGAAAAGGTAGTTGAAATCAATGAGGCTATAGGACCTCTATTTCACAATCATGATGTAATGGCTAGTATCACCATCAAATTAATGAAGGAACCCATGATAAATTTGAAACTAATTGACATTGGTTATAATAAATGATCTAAGGCATTGAAAGGGTAGATAGAAGCTAATAAATAGGCAAACACCAAGCCACATATGGTCATTGCAAGAGCTTCTTCCTCGTTAGCCCCTCTTGGAATCTATTCATATTCTACTATGTTGGGAGCTTCATACTCATCTACATTAGTAGGATCTAAACCAACACCTCAAGAGTGAGATATCCATCTTTCATACTTATTTTCTTTGATAAATGTCATGTTCTAGTTACGCTCAATGTATTGTAAAAAGATTCCCTTTTTTTAATAGGGCATATTCTTTAGTGTTTAGATCATGAAAAACTTCTATCTAATTAATAGTTGTCTTGTATCCAGTCCTTTTATAGCCTATGTAACCATCAAAGGCAATAAGAAGCCTACATATAGGGGTTTTCCCCTTCAATTGTACTTTAGAATATAATTTAGTGAAATTGATGCAAATAGAAAGAGAAATTCCAACAATTTGTTTACTGTTTCATTGCTTTCATATTTTCTTGTTTCTCAAGTTTTGAAAATGATAGAGGATTTCATTTATCTAATGGTAAAATTTGACAATAGTTTTTTCAATTCATTCTATTAGTTTGTGCATTCTACTATGCTAACAAAATTTGTATATGTATCCTTTGTTTCCTTCTACTTTGCAAATAAATATGTTTAAATAAATTTTTTGTAGGAAGCTATTTTAAAGCATACTTTTTGGATATATGTATTTCATTCACCCCAGAATAACCACTACGTTTATTTTATTTTGAGTCTAACACTATAATCTCATGAATGTTAGTTTTATTTGCACTATTATAAAAAAAACTCAAGGAAATTTGTTGGTATTTGTTTTTACAAGGTAAACCTCCTTTTTATGCTCTACCTTGATTCCTTTTTTGATTTATTTTAACATGAATCACCTTATACTAAGACTCACTAAAAATATTCACTTGTTTGTTTAAAATTTAGGAAATAAATTGGCAAAATATAAAGAAAATTACATCATAACAAAGAGAAGAATTTTTATATAGATTGTGTCACTACTGAGCTCTTTTTATCCCTATAGTAGGGCCTAATTTCATACTAAAGGTGGTGTCCATGTAATCATTCCACCAAAACTGAATTAAGCCCTAAAGGTATTCTAGGAACTATATATATATATATATATATATATATAATGTTTTAAGTATTACATCATTGACATAGATGTACATCAACACCATCCTTTTTATCTCTGCTTATTTATTTCATGTGTCCAACTCACTCTTCATTGAATTTCTTCCATATGAGTTAAATCTAAAAACTTTTCCTAAAGTGAATCATGATCTCCTAGCAATTATCTATGTGATTCATAGATTTAGAAATATATATTCAAAGGGATAACTATTTATAAATTATAGACTAAATGGAAAGGATTTATCCATGTCACACATTTATAATTAGTCTTGTATGCCCATAATATTGCATGAATTTGATCTTCCCAATCATTGCATTTTTTTGTAAACATCTTCTCAATTACTCTATTGAATGCTTCTACCTACCCATTATCTTGAAGATGATAGGTTGTTCTCTTATGGTTTTATATCATAAATTATTATGTTAGAGTCTTAATAGTATTGTTCAATAAGTGTGTTCCTCTATCACTGACCAAATTCACTAGACATCCAAACCTAGTAATGATGTTCTCATACAAAAACTTGGTTGCATCTATTGTGTTGGACCTTGGTGTCATAGACACTTCTATCCATTTGGTAAATTAATATATTACAATAACTATATAATTGGCATGATTTTTTTTGTTTGGTGTATTAATAGGTCCTATAAATTCAATTCTCCATTATCAAAAGGTTACATTGTTAACATCAAATTCAAAGGCATTTCATCCCAGTGAATTGGCATTCCTATTCTTTGACAAACTTCATATTAATTTATGAATTTTTCCAAATCCAACAATAGGTTAGGCCACCACATGATAATTTATAATATATTCTTCATATTTGATTCTCTAATTAAGTGTCATCCTTTAATTTTCTAGTGTGCTTCTTCTAGACATTATGGTATCTCTCGATCCAAGGATACTCTTCACAAAAAATCATCCATTCCCATTTTATACATAAAACCATTTATATGGCCCATTTTATTTGATATTTTTTATCTTTTTTGACATAATGTGCAAGAAAAACTCATTACTCTAGGAAATTAGCTATATTCTCCATATTTCTAGAATCAAAGAGACTCTAAATAAGTCTACATTTGATGACTTGTCTTGTAATTATTATGGATCCTCTCCATTCCTTCTTTGGCTAAGATTATATTGTCCCAAATTTTCTCTTCATGATTTCTCATTTATCTTAAAACTAAAATTCTTAAAATTAACCACCTAGATATCATTTTGCCTAGTATAGGATTATTCACTAGGTAGCATAGAGCTTGGTGATCTATAAAGAATTAAAATGGTGTAGCTAAGAGATATTACCTAAATTTTAGAAGTGGAAAAAACCATATCTAGGGCCTCTCACTTTTTTTTAATGTAATCTTCTCTTCTATAGATAATTTTTTGATTGTGAAGTGAATGGGGTGATCCAAACATCCATTTCCTAGATGAGCCAATACAACCCCTACTGTAGATCTTAAATAATATACATGCACAAGAAATGGATTACTCCAATTGAGGAATAATAATATGGGAGTTTTTCCCAACCTTTGTTTTAGCTACACAAAATATGCCTAACACTCATTAGTCCACTCTAAATTTATATCTTTACTTAATAATCTCTCCATTAGTGCAGATATAGTTATGTATAATTTGATGAATTTTTATAATACCCTATATATTAGAGGAAGAATATCACTTTAGTAGATCTTGTAGGAGGTGAAAAAATCATAATGAATATGATCTAAGTTTGATCAACTAAAATACAATTGTTGCACACTATGTGGCCCAAGAGAACACCAAATGGTGTAAAGAACAAACACTTTTTTGAATAAAATGTGATGCATAGAGATATAAATCGTTATAACATGAGTTGAATATTGGATAAGTGTTATTTTATTAAATATAATATAAACCAATCATCAAAATAAATATCCAAGAATTCATGGATGAAATATTTAAATGTAGTGACCACATCCCTAGAAAAAATAATAGGAGCATTCTTGAGACCAAAAGGCATTACCTTTTATGTGAACAAGGCCCATTATATTTCAATTTTTTTTAGTTTGATCATTAGTTATGATCATTATCTAGTAATAGACGCTAATCCATCTGTGAAGGAATATATTTTGTTCCCTACAACTGACTCTAGAACTTTGTCTGTAAAGGGAATTAGAAAAGGTTCATTTATGTAGGCATCATTCAATGCCATTTATTCCCCACATACTCTAATTCATCTTGAATTTTTAGGTTTCACCATGATTAGACTTACCCATTCTACCTTTATTACCAGATAGATAATTCTTGGTTCTTGTATGTGATCAATTTCAAGCTTAATATTGGGATTTAGCATGTATGGGAGCTTCTTAATAGGTAATATGCAGTATTTGATTTCTATGTGCATCTCTCCTAATGAAGTCTATACATTATTAACTTCTAAAAACTTTGTTTGGAAAACATATTGATAATCTCCTAGTAATTACAAGCCTTATAATAGCCATTGTTGTGTCCAATAGTCACCCAATGTCACAAGCTTTGGTAATATTATCAATCTAAATTGTACCTTTGAGGAGGAGGTTTAAGCCCTTCCTCATTTATATGTCACATGTAGGAAATTATAGGCTATGGTTTGCCTAATAGTTGAGGTGAATATCTATATTAGGGCTAGCATCCTTGATGTATCACCTAAAACTACTACTAAACCTTCTGCTTATAAGGGAAGAGAGAGGAGAGAGAGAGAGAGAGAGAGAGAGAGAGAGAGAGAGAGAGAGAGAGAGAGCGAGAGAGAGAGGAGAGAGGAGAGAGAGAGAGAGAGAGAGAGAGAGAGAGAGAGAGAGAGAGAGAGAAATGACTCAAAATAAGTAAATAGGGGGTGATGTACCAAATTTAGTATCTTAAACTTGCCTAAGTTTCACTAAGAACATGAATTAGGAATAAATTTTATTTCACACTCAACATTAGTCTCTAAACATCAGCATTTTAGTATGGAATTTATGATCAAGACACTAACCAAGAGAGGATGATCAAGAGGTCTCATAGGAGACACTAGTTAAGCAATATCCACAATTATAAATTATAAGACCATGAAACACACTTCACAAATCCTAATAATATTACCAAAAACCTTAAAATAGGTAAGGATATAAGATAAATGAGAGGAAGTTGTAGTCACTTATCACTAAATTTCATCAAAATACCATAGACATACACTAGTTGTAAGATTGAGAAGGATATAAATAAGCATGTATTCATTTCATAGGAAAATCACAAGTGTTATTTTAGTAGGGATTTACCATACTCAGGTTGAAGATCCATTCTAAGACTTTAAAGGCCAAATTTATATAAGGGAGAGAGAAAGAGAAAGGATGTGGAGAGAGTAATTAACAAATGTCACATATCACAAATTAGTTACAATGTCAAGTAGAGGGTGAGATAATAGTCTTTAATGTGTTTATCATTGTGATGATTATCTTTAAAGGTGGCATCGGACTTCTCAGTTGAGGAATTACAATTCATCTCTTGAAGTTACAATTACAACTTACAAGCTTGGCTCATGGAATCTTAGTCTCCTTAGAAACTTACATACCATTCTTGTACCTATAATACTTCTCTTATCTTGGTGAAGATGAAATTTTAACTTGGAACTACTAATACTTATCATTAGATCATATAAGTATATGCCATAGTTGGCTTAGACCAAAAGAAAGTAAAGAAAACAAGTATATTTCACATACTAGGTTTGATCCTTGTTTGAATATTGTCACCATGTCTTTTCCATCTCATAGGTGTCTTGGAGAATATCCTACAATATCTTCCTAGCTCATATATTGTCTTTAAATATTCATATGTCCTTTAGGTTTATGTAGCCTATTATCTAGATACTTCAAGATAGTTTTAGTTATTCATGATAGGGAATACTTGTATGAATCTAAGGATTATGTAGAAGATTATCCATGCATAGGAATATTCCATATTAATTTCACAAGTTCATTTATTTTAGTATTTTCAAGACCCTACTTAGTTATAACAAGATCTCTTAGAGGCTACACAATGAAAACAAGTTTTGTCACTAATTGATGCCAGTACGCTAATCCTTTCAAAGTTATCCACAACCATGAGAATATAATTTTACATGACTTGTGAAGTATTTTAAGGATATCACTATATTTCAATAGGAAATTCATGAAGTTTCCAATACCTTCGGTGACCTTGAGAAGGTCTACCCACTTGTACTTTCCCTAAAGGCAAGGAGTAGTCCTCATATAGGCCTATTATGTGATTTGAAAAAAAATTATAGAAACTTAGAGGCCTCTAAAAAAAAAATTATAATTCCATGTAATCTATACCCAAGAATGGAAGGTTTCCTTTAATTACTTAGAGACTCTTATCTCTTCAAACAAAATGCAAATTATTCCAAATGTGTATTTTCAAACTACTTTTATATGATTTTATTCTTCACACATGAAAATAATATTCTCCATTAGGTGTTCATGATCCTAAATAATTAACTAATATTATTATAAGGAATTTGGAGTGAATTATATCCTCCCAAACCACCATGTTACTCTACCAAGTTCTTTGAAAAATAAAACTGGTAGTTTTAGGTGCTTACCTTGTTAACAATTATTCATAAAGTTGAGGACCTAAAATTATGAGAAAATGACACAAATTTGGAGTAGGTAAACATATTAAACATATATAATATCCATTTATACCCATTCATTTTGGAGACAGACTTACCATGTGAGGAAAATGTCTTCCCATGCTTGGTAAGACTGTGTGTGTATGTCGAGAGAGTGTTTTGGCTCAATACATCCTTAAATTGCATGTTTTCTTAATGTAAATGACTTCATAAGGTATAAAAAATGTCTTATCATGTATTTATATTTTTCCATAGTAATTTTGGATCTTTAAATGGTCATAAAACCTAATTTGTCTAGGCGTAGGGTTTCCAGGTAGTTTAGTCATTCTGACCCTTATTATCCTATTTTTGTGTTTTCTCTTTTTGAAACTGATTATAAAAACTTTAGAAACATATTTAAATGTATTTAACACATTTAAAATTAAATTACACCTCAAATTATACCAAAAAATTATATATATTCTTCATGTTCCTATGTGCAAGCTTGTAGGTCCCTTTTAGGCTTAATGTTTTCTCCAACTGGTCCTATCTCCAACTGATGATATATTTTCATTACCAAGATTATAATACCATAAAATACTTCTTCAACTCCTAAATAAAATTAATTACAGTTATAATTATCTATCAACCTCTAAATTTTATTCAAAACCTATATTTCTCTTTACATACATGTGTATATGTCTACAGTTCTACCCAGTCATATTTATCATGAATATTTAGCTTGGTTCCCTCATATTTCAACCATTAAATTGATTATGAGGAACTTAATAAGGTTTTATGGGTTTTTTTATAACTCTTATCAGGTGTGGTAAACTCCTTGAAAGATAATGAGGCCTCCAAACACCTCAAAATAAGAACTCATACATGTAGCTCTACACTCCACACTTAGGCTTCATTAAATCTCATTTTTGAAGTGGTTCTCTTTCATGTAGTTGTGTACAAGTAAATTTGGATTAAATATATATTTTATTTATGTTATTATAGGTATATCTCCCATGCCTTTATTTTAACAAACTAGTTTGAGACATCCATCATTATGCTATTTAGGTTTACATTATCCACTAACAAGCTAGTCAAGGAGAGTTATAGATGATCTTTCTAACATGGGTGTTCTATATGGATTAAATTAATATGTATATACCTAATATACCTTATTATTCACATATTAAAATGTTTTATACATTTTTAAATTCTCTTATATTATTCTAAAACCCTATTATATAATGAGACATCCTCCATTCTTAGGCCTCTCAATACAATCTTAATGTTAGAGTGCAATTTGGTAATTTGTAGACCTTGGGGTACTTTTATATGAATTTTAAGAGTTATAGGGAGGTATCAAGGTTGAATAAATCCCTACCAATGATTCCATAAATAAACTTGACTCTTTCATAGACACTAGAACCTTTGTGTTCAAGTTTGTAACCTACCTAGTATTGAGGTTTCTTGCCTATTGATTGATCACATGTGCCAAATGATGGTGGAGGGTGATATGAGATAATTTCGTAGACCCTTGAGGATATTTTAAAAAATTTAATTTTCATCCTTGAACTTTAAAACACACTTAAACAATGGAAACCTATGTATGTGGGGTTTTAGAAGGGTTTAAAGAGTTGTAAACACTCTTAATGATTGTTCATAAAGGAAACTATTAAAAATAATTTACTAAGTTTAAATAAAACTATGTGGGGTTTTAGAAGGGTTTAAAGAGTTATCAATAATTTACTAGAAAGAATGTTAAATAACCAAAATTAAAAGAAAACAAATGAAATTACATGAAATAACAAAGACAAATAAATGAGACCCAAATGATTTATTTCTTATTCACTCAAAATGGTCTGATTTCCACTTTCATGTATAAACATTTATTAAATCTTTAAAAGGATTCCTCACTTTCATTTATGACTCTTCAATTTCCTCACATGTTGGAGATCATCCACTTCTACAACTCTAACTTCAATTACATATATAATTTTTCAAAACTTATAAACACTGTACTTTGATTGGACCTTTTACAATATATAAAATGTGGGGAAGAGTAAAGATATTATGGAGACAAAGATGAAGAACTATTATTGAAATGTCTACTTTAAAGAGGTGAGACACTTGTCAATGTTAGTGAGTATCACCTGGATAAAGTACTTTGGATATTTGAATTGCTCATTTCTATGGATCATCTGGTGGGCAATGTCCATGACCCCTTTTGGTATTTATTTCATAGACTTGGTCATCTACTATAATATTATTATAATTCACTCCATAATGATGTACACTATCTCATATAGGATTTCATCAATTGGAATCCCTTTATTTCTCTAAACATTCAAATCTTAGACTTATTTTTGAATATGGGAATTCTCATCTTGTAGGGAGACAAGGAGTCTCCTTACATAGGCATGCCCAAAGCTCATGCCATGAATTCTATATTGATTATGATGGTGATGTTTGGGCCAAGATAAATGTTGTCATCATTATATCAGATAATAGATACTTGTATGATCTCCCCCAAGTCACTAAATATAGGCATTTGCAATAATCACTCAACATCAATGTTGTGAATTCAATGGGGAGTTGTGAGAGTGAGTGGTTATAGAACATCAATAAGGTTTAATCAGAATAACCTCTATTTTTCTTATCAGAGGAAGTTGAATGGTTCTGGTTCATTGAACTTGGTTTGCTTGAGAGCCATGTCAACACCCATTTCTTATTTTTGAGCCTTTGTCAAACCCTTGATGAGCCATGAAGTATCATTTTCTACTATAATGATGGAATTATAATTTTATATATAATTTTTTCATTAAAACTAGCTCAACTCTTTACAATTATAGATCATGAAAAAATATGTACAAGGATGAAATACTGACTTGGGTCTTTGAACTTAACCTTTATAAATTTGGTACCTCTTGGGTTTCAAATGAATTTTTTTATTATTTGTCCACTCATCATGAATACAATGGTGGATGTGGAGAATCTTTATCTGATCTAGAAATTAAGATATTTAATCATTGGCACATGTGTGGAGTTACATCATTAGACTCTTTGTTGTTCATATAGGGGTATGAATAGATGATGTTGATGGGCCACTAATTTTTTGAATATTTACATCAATCAAACCTTAGATCTATCATTTAATTCTAGTGGATTATCTTTATATGGTGGATATCTTATTGATAAGACATTTTCATATCTTTTCCAAACTTAATTTCTTTTGTTCACTCCTCTTTGACATCCATAATGGTGCACGTGGATCCTCCTATGCATGACTAATTCATGTTATGTTTGGTATCTTGGTTCTTAATTGGTAGTGAAGAGAACTCTACAAACATACATAAATGGAAAAAAAAAAAAGCAAAATTGGGAAATCCTAAACTACTTGGTACTACTTAGCACCCACTCAGTATAATTAGATCAATTTGACTATTGGTAGTAGGGCATAAGACTACAACCATCTACCTACCCTAGTAAAAGTTTTCCCTAAAGATCTCTTAAAACCATGGTTGCTTGCTATGATAATTCATGGATAACATAAGGACCTTTCCATCAAATCTATAACTTGCCAAAAAATTCTTTGAAATGACTATCATAAAATAAGACTGGTTGGTCTTTATGAAATTATTTTTTGGCATAAATTCTTATCATGCAATGATTTTTGGATATAATTATGAACTTCTTATATCCATGATGCTTTTCATCTATACTCATCCATAATATTTAGTTCAAGTATTATTTTAGTTAGAGAGTCATGATCCCCTAGTCACATGACCATGGTAATGTGTTGACTAGGTGATAACTATTCCTTTGGCATAAATACTGCAAGTCCATACACCAACTAGAAAGGCATAAAACCTATGGCTCTCTTTTAGTGCATGTAATATGCCCATAGAATCATAGGAATGTGATATTCCTAGTCATCCCTCTTGAAATCACAAATCTTTGTCAACATTTTACCCAGTACTTTGTTAAAAGCTTCAGCTTGGCCATTGGTGTGAGGATACTGCACAGTGCTTTTGTGATGAGAAATCATAAATTCCTTAATCATAGCCTTGATGGTTTTGTTCATAAAGTGAATTCCTTGATTTATAATAAGATTTATGGGGCATCCAAACCTTGTAACAATGTTCTCATAAATAAACTTAATTACATCCTTCACACCACAACTAAGTATCATAGCAACTTTAACCCACTTGGTAAAACAGCCAGTCACAATGATGATATACTTTTATTTATTTCATTCACTCAGTGGATTGATAGGTCTAACAAATTAAAACCCCATTATTCAAAAGGGTGTGTAGCTAACATAGGCTATAAAGGCATTTTATATTTTTGTAGTAGTTTACCCATGCATTGGTAGACATTATTATGCTATGCTACTCTGTGTGCATCCTAGAATAGATTTGACCACCATAACATATTCTGTAATAGCATTCTAGCCATAGTTTCTCCCATAAAATTTCCTTTTATGACTCCTTGATGTTCCTCCTAAAATATTTGAGGTGATTCATGTTATAGAATAACCCTACATAGAACTTTTTCCTTCCCCAAGTGATATATAAGTTTATTGATGGTGGTGTATGGTAGAGCTCTAGTAACAAACTACTTCTTGTCACATTCCTAATAGTGTGTATGTAAGAATCCTTATTTCAAGAAGTTAGAAATTGATTCAAAAGTTTTCAAAAATCATAGAAATGTGAATGAGGTGAGCATTAGGGGAGTATTCTTGTAATTTGTTTGGTTCTTCACAATTAATAATGTGGTTGAGATGATCTGGTCTCATATTCTCTCTTCTTAAATTTACATCAATGTGAAATTGGAACTCTTAAAATAACATCAACCACCTAGATATGCATCCTCATAACATGGGATTATTGACAAGGTATAGCATGGCTTTATGATTAGTGAAGACTTTGAATGGTGTCACAAGTAGATAATGTCAAAAAAATTGTAATGCAAACATGATAGCCAATGTTTTATGTTCAATGGTTGTGTAGTTTTACTCTGCATCATATAGTTTATAGAAAGCAAAATAAATAGGATGGTCAATTCCACCATATCCTATCTATGCAAGCATAGCATCAACTACGATACCTAAATCAGCCATATGTATTTGAAAGGACCCTCTCTAGTCTAGAAAAATGAGGATGGGCATAGTAACCAATCTTTTTTTCATCTCAATGAAAGTTGTTTGGCACTCTAAAGTATAGACAAACTTTGCATTTTTGTGCAGTAAGTATTCTAATACAGATGAAATAGTCACATATATTTTGATAAACTTGTGATAGTAGCCTAAATGGCCTATAAAATATCTACTTTAGTGTAACTTACTAGTGGAGGCATACTCATAATAACTTCAATTTTGGCATGGTTAACCAAAATAACCTCACTACATACTACATGTCCTAAAAAAACACCAAAGGGTGTAAAGAATAGACATTTATTTAAATTCAATGCAATGTGTAGATCTCAAAATCATTCTAACATTAGGTGTAGATTAGATAAATGTTCTTTAAACAAGGAAAAGATTGCCCAATCATCAAGATAGACTTCTAGGAAGTCATGAATGAAGTCCTTAAATGTAGTTACCATTGTATGAGATAATATTGCATGTGCATTCTTAAGGATAAAAGGCATGACCTTATACATGAAATATCCCCATTCTATGGAAAAATAAATTTTGGATCTATCTTCTTCTATGATGGGTATTTGATGATAACCACTAAATCCATCCAAGAAAGAGTAAACTTCATGTCCTAGTATAGATTCTAAAACTTCATCTATGAATGGAATTGGGAATGGATCATTTAAGTAAGCACCATTTAGAATGTGATAATCCCCACATACTAGGATTTAACTTGTCTTCTTTGGTTTCACTTCTATGGTGCTTACCCAATCAGCATTTTTACATTGGATAGATTATTCTTAAATCCTACATTTTATCAAGTTAAACCTTGACTTTGAGATTTATGTTTGAATTTAGCTTTTATAGCCTTTTCTTTGTAGGACATGTGCACTCTTTTAGTTTGATATGAATCTTTCCTAAATATGGATTAACTCCTTGGACCTTTGAAAATGTAGTGGTAAATACATCCCGATAGTCTTGTAGGAGTTGCATAAATTCAAAAAAATTAGCTTCTATCCAATAATCACTTATGCACCAATTTTGGAACCTCCTTAGTTTCAATGTTTAATACATGTTCTTTGATGAGCTGTTGGTAAATCTTGTGATTGTATTCATCAATACATTTTTATATCATTCATTTCCCTTCCTATTTTTGAATCTATATGTTACACATCTTATTTCTTTAGCAGGTTCTACATCAATGTCCTTTACTGGCTCTACTAGTCATTCAAGTCCAAATAAATCAATTAAATCTAGATCACCATTAGAATTAAAATATTTAATGTCCTCTTATTAATCTTGTATATTTTGGAATGGTTGCATAAGAGATTATTATTCTTTCTTTTCAGCTTTATATCTTTGTAGTGCTAAGTTGAGATCAAAGGTTGTGTTATTTTGCACAATAGATTTCATCGTGGTGCTTAAGTCTTTAGCACACCCATGGCATAAGAATTGTTTGATTTTATAGTGCATTATGAACTATAAGGTTTTCATCTTCAAAAAAAAACATTTGTATGAAATCACTTTTCACCTATACCTAATGCTTTGTCTCCCTCCCATGCTCTTGATGCATAGACTATGTTGAGGGTAAAGAAGCAAGTGTATAATGGAAGATGTGAACCCAATACTTTGGTTATACATGTTCCTCAATCCATAAATCAACACAATTATGAATATTAATTTTAGGACACTCACCTTCTTAAAATAAAGGCCAATTACTTTGGATGAACTATGGTAGCTGGAACCTACTAATCATAAGCTTGTAGGCATCATCCCATTTGAGCTAGTCATTTTGATGAATTGCCCACCATGTCATGATAACTCCATTTAGATCATAATTCATAGCGCTGATCCACTAGATGATGGTAGGTACATGAACTTATAAGCATTTAATGAATTCATTGATATCCTCAGTTACATAGTACATAGGAAGTTGTCACTAATATGTAAAGACCATTCTCATTGGTTGAAGTTAATGATCACCTCGAGCTTAATTGAGTAGGTGTGTGTTAGAGTCTCCACTGATAGATGAAGCTACTTCCTAAGGCAAAGTACCTTCTCAAGTTGGCTCTATATAGTCTTTCATATGATCATCATATTGATAGAGGAAGTCAACTTCTAAGTGATTAGGGGATTTTATAGACATAGATGCACAATATTCTATGATAAAATAAGTTGTTAATGGTTGAGTGACTATTGGTTTTAACCTCCATTATTCTGATGTATCCAATTGTTGAGTGATTAATGATTTTAATTGAGGTTTATTCTACTCATACAATAATTTCACTCAGGTGTGTGTAGAGCTTTTAGATTTTCTTCAAAGTTCACCTTCATCTATCTAGTTTTTGTGCGACATATAGAGACTCTAGTTTAGCCAAAATTAAGTATAGCTTGTGTAGTCTATTTAGAGGAATTATGACAACTTTATCTCCTTGGTGTGATTCTAACTGATTTTGCATCATGTTGATATTCATCTAACCATCATATGCCTATTTCTTGCCAATTAGCATAGGGTAATGTTTTACTACTATCTTCATGTTGATGACTCCAAAATCACCTTGTAAGGTCAACTATATGACTTTGATCTCAACATATTCTAATTTGTTAATAGGTTCAAACCTTTCATAATCATTTAAGCTCAAATTTATTGGGTTGTAACTCAAAATGGGTGTAGACCTAGGAATCATGTTGACTGCATTACCAAAAGCAAAGAAAACATTTAGAATCTCATAGCCTGCAACCTCAATGTTGATGCATGTGTCTACATCCCATGGCTTCTTGGTTTTGATGTACCAAACTAGCTTTTCAATCTTATATTGTCCATGCTACACATACTCTAATAAATTATGTAGTAATTTTATGACATTTTATGAAATATCTTCATTGTGCAGTATGCTTAACAATTTTAAAAGATCTACAAGTGTAGGGATGACTCCATTCTAGCACATAATGCACATGATCTGGATATACATTTAAACATCTACTATTGAATCATCTCCCTCAGTAGTGTCTTGATGTTGTATGTTTTTCAAAATGTTCATAGCTTCATACATGAGCCCCTTTTCTATAGCTAGGTCTGTGTATTTATCCTATTTTGATTTATAGATTCCATTATCTTGAGGCATTTTAAGTGTAGGAAAACCTTTTTTACATGTTTTTGTCATGTAATAGCATTCATAAATGCATCCTCCTTAGGTTGTGCACTTACCATATACACATTTTGAACAGCCTTTTCCTTTATTTGTTTTTCCAAGATAGGATAATCTTTTATGTTGTACTGGTCATATATTCTCTAGTATGCATAGTAAGACTACCTTTGAAGATTCATTAGGAAATTACATTTTACATGATTATATTCTCCACATAGATAGCATTTCAAAGGAGGCAATTGATAGTTATTTCCTTTGTCACCTTGGTAACCCCCTTTGTATCCACCCCTAGCTCCACCTCTATAGGACTAATTCCTCCTTTATACCCTCATTGTTGTGTTTTGTTTCAATACTAATGTTGTTAGTTATTATCCCTAATTCTGAATTTTTGTTGCATAATTAGTGAGGTCTAACTCATTTATTGTTGTTTCATTATGAATAAACTTTATCATGCTACATACTAATACTACAGAGATGGTGATGTCCATCTCAGTAAAGGAGGGGTTCATCCAGCCAGACATTGAGCCTGGTATTGTGGTGAACTAGGAATCCATTTTATACCTATTTAGGTCACATAACCTTTATCAACCTCTGGGCCTAGAATCATCTACTTCATCGAGGACATTTATTGTGAAATAATGGAGAATACATTTTTGGTGATTCCTTTCTTGAGTTCCTATAAATATTTATAATTATTTTCATTGTGATTGTTTGACTTATAGAAATTGTAATATAGATTCTATGGATTTTTGGCATACTATTATATAAACTTTGTTGTTGCATGCCCCACTACTCAATAGATTTCACAAAATTGTGTCTCTATATTAAGACAATCATTCATGTGATGTCTTTACTTTCCACATTCTATACACCAAAGATTCAATTTAGGTTTATCCACCTCATGTTATTGCTTCATTCTCTTCATAAAATCCTATAGTGTATTTTTAGTCTTGGAATTAGTAAATGGAGCTTCTCCATAGTCTTTAATTTAATCTACACATAGGGAAGAATCTATAGTATCGACTTTCATAACATATTGAGAATGCACAATGGTAAACTTGATTCTTTCATGTAATCCTTCAATGAACCATGTGGCTTTATCTTTATTTTTTAAGGCAAATTCTACATTATTCATCACATCATATAATCTGCAATCATAGTCATAGATTGATTTTCTAGACTTTTGCCTTATCTCATTAAAGTCCTATATAGTTTAACTAGTGAATTTATTTATCTTGAATTCTATGATAAGCTAGTACTTAACATATTGTAGACTTACCCATTTAATTTATCTATATTATATGAACTCAAGTTCTCTTCTATTTAGTGCCCTTACTAACTCACACTTTTTGATAGCTTCATCAGTGATGCCCTTAGCTTACCATCTCATCTCATAAGTTATAAAATACATTTTAGGGTCCATAGATTCATCAGAGATTACTAGGTTTATGAAACCTCCAAAATGATCCATTATGTACACTAGTGTTGATAGAATATATTGCACAATTTTTATAAAAGGAGACTATGTTCTAGGCGATCATGTCTACATACTACTCTACACACTAGGAGAGTCAACATGTGCACTTTTTTTTTCTATGATTCATTCTTTTCTTTGTTTTGTTTCAATAATGCCTATGGCCTTCAAATCCTTTCTAATAGATCTTGTTTAAATTTTGGTACCCCAATGTTGCACTTTTTCTAAAAATGGTCCTTCCCAACTATTATCTTCCAGTTTGTTTGGCTAAAAACTTCTACTAGAATATAAAATATTGGGCTATGAGGACATGTGCTCTTCTGATGAATGCTCCTTTATTATAACTTCTTCTATTATGATTGAACCTATGATTAACCTGAGACTATGTTCTATTTCTTTTCATAATTCTTCTTCTTCTGATAATACCTATTCTTGTAACTGCACACTACATCTATCATCTATCTTCTCTACTTCTACATTTTTCTCACCTTCTTCTTCAAACCTCTCATCTTCATCTCATTCCTCATCACTTCACTCTATTTGTCAGAATTTATCATATTCTTTATTCATACTTATTTTTCATCTCAAACATCATGTCTTATTACTCGTTTATCATCTAATTTACTATCACTCTTACCTCTACACCCAACTACCTAGGTATTATTCTATTTATTCCATCTATTTTATTATTGTAGTTTATTTTCTAAATCTAGACTTTTATTTTAACTCTTCTTCCCTCATGTCTCAATTCTAGATTTAAATTCAAGCCTCACTTACTTATCTGACCATAATTCACAATCATGTTGCACAACCCCCCCCATATGCTCAAATCAACTACTTCATATTGGCTGGAGTAGGCACCATGCCCTTATCCACAACCAGCATTTTCATAAGGAGAAGTATTCAATGCAAAAAATTCCCTCTAATTCCTTAGACAAACAAATATTGTGCAACTTCAAATGGTATATATCCTTATACAAAAAAATTAATGATGTATCAATCTATCATGGCAGCAACCCAATAGTCTATTTTTCTTGTCCAATTGATTTCTAATTTCTATAATTGGTCTATCTTTTCTTCAGTCTAAGTAATTATTTATTTCATTCTAGGATTAAAGAAATAATACGCAAATCATGTCAACCAATTAGCTAATAATTCAGGTAATTTTCTCCAAATAATTTTGTATATCTCTCCATAGATATGCTCTTGAATGATTTCTCATGTGCTAAGACTAGTCCATTTAGATTCTTCTTCTATGAAATTTCATACGTTTTTGTCTAACCACATCTCAATGTATCTCTACCCTAGTAACCATCTTAGGATAGTTTTCTCTAAAAGGAGTTTTCCATGATCACAACACCATTATTAGTAGAGGTTCTTTAAGCATCAGAACATGCTAAAGATGAGGATGACTAAGTTTTACTTAAATTCATAGGATAGTGTAGAAAATTCATATTTAAGGGGGGAAAACAAAATCATAACAAAGATGAACTATTTATGTGTTAGAAAGGAATTATGAAAAAATATTAATTCATTGATGTTTTTAGAGCATTTAGAGTAAATTAGACAGAAATAAGCCAAACATTAAACATGAAAGTGCATGTAAGGAAAAAAATAAGAAACACAATAAGTAACCATAACCAAATAGTTTATATTGATTTCTTCAAAGGTTGAACTATTTTCTTCATAAAAACATACATATATATAGTCATTTGTAGTCTCTAACTATTCAAATTATTCTTATACTTGGTTCCAAACGAGGATTATATTCATCTTTTATCCTATTACAAGTCATGGAGGATAGGACAAGATATACATATATCTAACAACTGAATACATAATGCATGAATATTAGAAGAATATCTTGTGTAGCTTTACTATTCAATTTCTTCTCCCTAAATTTGAAGATTACCACCATGGCTTATCCATCTCATAGGTGTCTTGGATAAGATCTTACCATCTATACCCAACTCATAGACCATCTTCAAATAGTCATCTATCCTTTAGGTCTACATAGCCTAATAGCTAGATACTTAGAGATAATTGTAGTTATTCATGATAGGGAAGATTTGTATGAATCATAGGATTGTATAGAGTCTTATCCATGCCTAGTAATCTTCCACACTAATGTCATAAGTGCCTCAGGTTCTTTTAGTGTTTTAAAGGAACTACTTAGTTGTAACAAGGTCTCTTAGAGGCCACACAATGGAAATAAGTTTTGTCAATCATTGTTATATGTATACTAATCCTTTCAAAAATGTTTGAAACCATGAAAACATAATTGTACATGAATTTATAAGTATTTTGAGTATATCATTATACGTTTACATGGGTTTCATGAAGTTTTCAATAACTTTGGTGACCTTGAAAAGGTCTACCCACTTGTACTCTCTTTATAGGCAAGGAATAGTCCTCATCTAGGTCTATTATGACTTAAAAACTTGTTATATAAACCTATATGCATCTAAAAATGTTTTAGATCATGGAATCTTTATCTAGGCTTGGAGGGTCTCCTCCAATGGTTAAGAGATTCTTATCTCTTCAAACACCATGCAAATTAGTCCAAATGAGCAATTTCAATCTACTTTTCTATACGTATATTCTTCACACATGCCAAGAATCTAATCCGTTAGTGTTAATGAGACCTACATAGGTCATAAATATTCTTCCAAGGAATTTTTGAGTGCATTAAAGCCACTGAAATGACTTTTCCTTTATCAAGCTCTTTAAAGGGTAAAATTAAAAGTTTTAGGTGTTTACCTTATTAATGATTGTTGATAAAGTTGAGGACCTCAACTTATTAACTAATTCCAAAAATTTTGAGTATGGTAACCTATTAAAAAAATATAAAATCTATTTGTACCATGTTCTTGATGGACAAACTTACAATGTGAATAAAATGCCTTCTCAAGCTTGGTAAGACTGTGTGTAGGGTGAGAGAGTGTTTTGGCTCAATAGGTCCTTTACTTGCATGTCTTTTAATTTTAAATGACTAAATAAGATCTTAAAAATGTATTATAATTTATATAGTTGGTTACCTAATCAGTTTTTCACCTCAAATGGTCCTAAAACCTAGTTTGTCCAGGCTTTAATTTTACAGTTAGTTTAGTCATTTTGACCCTAATGGTCTTGTTTTGGTGTTTTATCCTTTTGAAAATAATGAAAAACACTTTAGAAACCAATTTAAATTTATTTCACACATTTTAAATTATACCTCAAATCCTACCTAAAAAAATTATATATTCTTCATGTTTTTTATGTGTAAACCTGTAGGTCCCTTTTAGGCATAATGCTTTCTCCAACATGTCTAACTCAACCTGATGATCTATTTTCATTACAAAGAGTCTAATCCCCAAAAAAAAAAAAATTAAATCCTCACTATTATTCCTTACACTTTTCATTATCTCTCAAATTCCAAACTTGACTTAGAACCTACATTTCTCTTTACATACATATGTATATGTCTGCAGTAATACCCAATCATACTTATCATGAATATTCAGATTGGTTCCCTTATATTTTAACCCTTAAATTTATTGGGATAAAACTAATAATGTTTTATGGGGTGTTTAATAAATATTATAAATTGTTATAAACTCTCCAAATGATCATGAGGCCTTCAAACACCTTAAAATAGGAAATCAAACCTGTAGCTCTACATTCCACACTTAGGCTTCATTAAATCTCATTTTTAAAGCTACTCTCTTACATGAAGTTATGAAAAATTATATTTTGAAAAAAGGTATATTTTATTTATGTTTTTATATGTATCTCTTCCTTTCCTTTATTTTAACAAACTAGTTTCAAACATGCATCATTTTTCCATTTAGGTTTAAACAATCCACTATCAAGTTATTCAAGGAGAGTTTTAAAAGATATTTATATCATGGGAGTTATATATGGATCCAAGGACTATGTATATACTTTATCTATATATATTTTTTCACTTGTTTAAATAATTTATACACTTCATCATTCTATTATAGTATTGTAAAACCTTATTAGATAGTAAGATGTCCTCCCTTCATAGGCCTCTCAATACCATCTTCATGTTAGAGTATAGTTTGGTACATTTTAGACCTTGGGATAATTTTTAATGAATTTTTAAAGTCATAAGGAGGTATTAATATGGATTTAATCCATACCAATGAGTTAAAAAATACACTTAACTCTTTCGTGGACACCAAAACCTTTGTGCTCAAGTCTATAACCTACCTAGTATGGAGGTTTCTTGCCTTTTGACTACTCACATATGCCAAATGATGGTGGATGGTGATATGGGAGGATTTTGAGGATCCTTTTTGATATTTTAAAACTTTTAATTTACATCCCTAAAATTTAAAACACACTCAAATAAGGTAAAACCATGCTTGTGGGGTTTTAGAAGGGTTCAAGGATCTGTAAACACTACTAATGATTGTTCATAAAAGATAAGCCTTAAATATATAAACCAATTCCATAATTTATAAGGTAATTAGGGTCCCCTTATTTTCCTAATAGTTCTAGTTCCAACTCTCTCTCTCTCTCCTTCATCAACTAATGCAAAATCTATTGACTTTCTTGTGCCTATAAATGACCCAAAGAATTGAACTAAGTTTTTGCTTTTCTTAGACCTCTATAATATTATTCAAGAATGATCTAACCTTGATAAACTTGGGTAAATGTACCATGTACCTATAATATCTTTAAAATGCATTTTCATCTTATTTTGATAGCTCATGAAATGTGTTTGTAATAGTTTTAGGCTATCATAACTCTTTCAAACTTAAAACTATCATTTCTAGCTTGTACCTGATCATATCCACATTAAGATCTTCTCATGGGGTTTTAAGAGTGTTTTGGTACATATAAGACAGTATACTTGACCTATAGATGCTATTACAAATATTGAATCACATTGATCAAGAATGAAGAAGCTTTTGAAAAGGCTTAGACTATGTAAATTAACACATAAGACTTAAGGTTTATTTAATGACTTAATTAACATGATTTTCTATCCATTTCAAGGTTAATTTGATTGATTTAGACAATATCACCCATGACAATGAACGTTTGTACAAGAAAAAGGATTTGAGAATGCCTAGACTAAGCAACCCATTAACCTTAACCTCTCCAAAAAACTAAATTTATGCTAAGCCATCATATATTGACAAAATTACATAACAAGATGACATATCAAGTGTCCTAAGCTACCAAACTTAAAAATAAATTACATGAGACCTTTGAAACACTCTAATACCATATAGATATATATAAAGGATCCATGAAAGGCTCAGATTATTGGGTAGGTATATTATTGATTGGAATATCTTGTTATTTGACTAAATAATTTATGTGATTCTTGATGAGTTATGTATTCAAGAAGAGTAAATATTATTAGCCTACTTCTTCTCTTTGTTTATTTCTCTATGGTTATTCTCGATTCACCCCATAGTGTTATTACCCTTATTGTTAGGTTGTGGAGCTAAAAGCTTCACCAGGATGCAAATAGGAGAAGTTATGGAGGATGAAGAGTTGCAGAGTGTCACAGACGCCGGCGTCGGCAGGTAGGAGATAGAAGGCAACTGACATCGGTCTTGATCGGCTGGCATCGGTGATCCCCAGGTAGACAGGGACCAACGTCGATCACCTATGGTTCGATCTGTGAGTATATTACGGGCAGTTGGGTGACAAACCAAGTGTTTGCATGTTTAGAGCTATTTTTAGACTGAGAGCTATAGATTTAATTATTGTACTATTGTCTAATTATTGTTTGGATGAGATCTATATAATAGACTCATGCTTGTATTATAAAATTGTGCTAGAAAGCCATAGAGCTTTTAGAGAGAGCTAGTGTAGCTCCTCCTAGTTCCAAAGGGGTGCTGAGTGTGTATGATCAGGGAGAGTTGAAAGGTCTGCAAGGTCAAGGAGCTGATCCACCGGGGTACTGGTTGAGGAATCATAAGGACTTGGTGAGGCAAGGACAAGGGTTCTTTAGGGGTGTAGAGATATCTACATGGTGAGTAAGGTCTAGTGATTTGTAGGTAGCAGCAGAGAGTAGGGGATCTACTTGGAGTATGGTTGTGTACTTGGTGAACTGGCAGCGTGTTACTGAATGGTTGGAGAGGTGAACATCAATTATGTATTGGAGTTGGTTGTTGGGACTAAGAGAGAGAGGGAAGAAGGTCTTGAGGCATGGCAAACCTTTGAGGTGGAGGAAGAAGTGGCATCTTCCTTATTGTATATTCTTCTGAGTGATTATTAATACAATTATGTATTCTCTCTCATATTCCTGTGTTGTTTCATATTTCTAGTTACTTATTGATTCTAGTATAATTCTGTGTTTAGTTGCTAATACAAGAAGTAATCATATGTGCTCTAATTGGTAGAGCAAGATCCTGACTAAGTAGGGATCGGAGCATGTTTATTGTTCCTAGGTTCCCTGACATGTGGTATCAGAGCTTTTGGTTGGGTTAATAACAGGTGGTTTCAGATCTGGTAGTGTTTGTTGATTACAAGTTACTCACAGGGGTTTCTAATTGAGTGGGAGTATAGCAATGGCAGAAGGAAGTAAGCTACGAATGGAGAAAATGAATAGCACGAATGGTCTGATTGATGGAAAGAAAGAGTAGGTAAATAAAGTTTGTTGGTTGGTTGTAGATCAACAGGGAGGAGTAGATGTTGCAGGTGATGTTGCACAGGATGTTCTAGATAAAGTGGAATCTTGGTTCACAGATTCTTTTGCCTCTTTCCATGTAGTTTGAAATAGAGCATCTTTTCATGGGTATGACTTTGGAGAGATTTATTTAGGAGTTGGAGAGCCTTGTCAAATTTTTGACAAAGGGGAAGTGAAGCTAAAATTGCAGATGGACAACACATAGTGGTTGAAGAAAGTCATGCAGGTACCGGTCTTGGAGATGAGTCTAATTTCTTCAGGAAATTTGGGTGATGGGAGATGTACTGTAACTCTCACAGTGGATACACTTGAATTATACGGTGGTAAGAAAGTAGGTATCCTTTATCTATCTACCTATATTACTAATTCACCTTCTGTTGTAGAGATGTGGCTTCATGGGCTTTGTCACATATGTAGGAGGGGAATGCAGGTTCTGAAGCAGAAGATAGATGTTTTTGACAAGCAAAAGAATTGGAAAGCCTTGGTGTTCATGGAGGAGATGACGGACAAAGATCAGGTGAGGAAACTGAATTATTCTGAGGAGAGCAAGGTTGATTTGATTAATATTTTTATCCATGGAGAGCTCATGGGTAAAAAGTTATCACTCACAGACGAACACAGGTACCAGCGTTGGTCACATAGTAACCGACGTCGGCAACAAGAAGACCGACGTCAGTCATTATTAAATCAACATCGGTAGTAAGGATATCGGCGTCGGCCAGGGAGATGACATCGGCAGTCAGGGTCAGTGCAAGGAACCAACATCGGTCAGGAGCAGACTGGGAGATGGCCGAGATCGGGCACTGGAACAGATATTAGGCAGACAGCAAGCTGTCAACAAGTCTCAAATGCTCATGTGGAGGTCAGAAAGGGTAAGTGAACCTCATATTCATTGTTCACCTTCTTTATATTGCTTATTAATGGTCGAGAACCAGGAAGATGTGAAGAGGCAATGCAGGTAGAGTCCAGATACAGTGGGAGCTTGGCATGGATGAGGAGTGTGAGTCCTTGGAGAAAAACCAAACAGGTATTTGTTGGTAGAGTTGTCAGCTGGAAGAAAGCACTGAGAGACGGAATGGATTCCCATTTTAGAGAAGAGAGTGGATGGATACAAGAGATGGAAGGCCAAGGTATAAGGTCTTGAAGAAGCTGTAGGACAGTGGTACAAGTTTTGACAGGTGGATGACTAAGCATGGCTTCAATCAAAGTCAGTGTAACTATTGTGATTTTATTCTTACTAGGTGGATGATGAGTCGCAACATTATCCAGTTATTGTATGTGGATGGTTTGCTAGCAGGTTTTGTACATACAGGGATTTGTTGAGCTAAAGGGTAAGGTTAGTTCAGAGGTGTGTCATGGGAATTTGGAGCAGCAAAATTCTTTGGCATAAGAGACATGGAGATTTTATCTTCAGTGGGAGCTGATGTGAAGATGGTGTTGGTGAGGTTCATTATGTAGGATGCAAAATCAGAAAGCACACCAATGGTTAGACAGTTCAAGCTTAGCTTGAAACAGGGTTTGAAATCACATGAGGTCTATTGTAGACTTGAGTTTTCCCAATCAGTGGGGGTTGTCAAAAAGTATGGATCCAATTCAAGGAAGGAGTATTGGAGGACAGTTTAGTGGGACTAGCAGCAGGGATTCTTGTTATGCAGGGTCAAGTTCTTCACTACATGGATGTGTAGGTTCGGATGTGGCAGGTTACTTGAATGACAGGTATAGCATCACAGTTGTGTGGTGGTTGGTCTTCAGGATGGATCTTGAAGAGGGATACAAACTAGGAAATAGATTAGATGGGCTACAAATACAGGTACAGGTGTAGCTATTTATCTCCAAGTGGGAGATTGTTAGGTTGTGGAGCTAAAAGCTTCACCAGGATGCAAATAGGAGAAGTTATGGAGGATGAAGAGTTTTGGAGTGTCATAGATGCCGGTGTCAATAGGTAGGAGACAGAAGGCAACCGACGTCGGTCTTGATCGGCCAGCGTCGGTGATCCCCAGGCAGACAAGGATCGACATCGGTCACCTGTGGTTCGAGCTGTGAGTATATTACAGGCAGTTGGGTGACGAACCAAGTGTTTGCATGTTTAGAGCTATTTTTAGACTGAGAGCTATGGATTTAATTATTTTACTATTGTCTAATTATTATTTGGATGAGATCTATATAATAGACTCATGATTGTATTGTAAAAGTGTGCTAGAAAGCCATAGAGCTTTTAGAGAGAGCTAGTGTAGCTCCTCCTAGTTCCAAAGGGGTGCTAAGTGTGTATGATCAGGGAGAGTTGCAAGGTCTGCAAGGTCAAGGAGCTGATCTACTAGGGTACTGGTTGAGGAATCATAAGGACTTGGTGAGGCAAGGACAAGGGTTCTTTAGGGGTGTAGAGATATCTACATGGTGAGTAAGGTCTAGTGATTTTTAGGTAGCAGCAGAGAGTAGGGGATCTACTTGGAGTACGGTTGTGTACTTGGTGAACTGGCAGCATGTTACTAACTGGTTGGAGAGGTGAACATCAATTCTATATTGGAGTTTATTGTTGGGACCGAGAGAGAGAGGGAAGAAGGTCTTGAGGTGTGGTGAACCTTTGAGGTGGAGGAAGAAGTGGCATCTTTCTTATTGTATATTCTTCTGAGTGATTATTAATACAATTGTGTATTGTCTCTCATATTCCTGTGTTGTTTCATATTTCTAGTTACTTATTGATTCTGGTATAATTCCGTGTTTAGTTGCTAATACAAGAAGTAATCATATGTGCTCTAATTGGTAGAGCAAGATCCTGACTAAGTAGGGATCGGAGCATGTTTATTGTTCCTAGGTTCCCTAACACTTATGTGAGATTTTGGATTTATGGTACTCCTCCATGATAGTTTTAATTATTGTATTATGCTTACCTGGATAATGTGATTTCATCATGAAAGACTTATAATGTGTAGAAAGGTCACATTCTTAATAATGGAAGAAGGGTTAGGCCTCTCATGTATGACATGATGGTATATTGCCTAATCCCTCTCACGAATCCTTATATAATTTATATCTCTTTATTTGTATGTCTAGTTGTTTTTATCCATGGGTGTGCCTTATTATGCTTTTATGCTTACATAAATAGACTTGAGGTTGGTAACCTCTTGACTTAGAGATTCTTGGTTGTCACCTTGTGAGTAGATATCTCCTTGACCCCAAGACATCTTTATTATTATTTTTATTTATTTAACTTACACCATGATGTGAACATGCATGGAATTGGGAGTCCTACTTGGGGGTGGATAAATCAGTCGCTTGATGATGGAAAAATCTTGGGAGATGATCCCACCTTTTTTTGGATAAAGTTTCACTTGGAGTGAAGAGGAGTTTATCTTCAACTATTGACTAACTATGTCTATATCTAGCTTATATCCAAGGATTAATTATTTTCAATGGCACTAAATATATTTATGCATTAATGATTTATTTTGATCCATGTGAGGGCCACTATTGTTCTAAATTTTATTAGTTGAATGTTCTGGTTGTTACTAAAAAGAACTATTTTATAGTTTGCTTGTTTTATCAGTTTATTAGGTCTTTTGTGAAGGATCCGTGTATAAAATGAAACCCTTGTGGATGCTTATATATTCATGATTGAATTTGTTTAGGGTGAAGGTAGGTGATATATTTTACTTATGCTTTGAAACATGGTGAGATTAACCCTTTAATAATATGGATTATACTTAGTTGTCCTAGATCTAGTTGGCCTTTTACGCATTGACCATATCTTTTGATGTGAATGTGAAGAGCTATGGGAATTATAGTGTATCTAAAATGAGTGTAAATTAGATGTAAATCTATGAGATTATTATTGGGAATAATAATATAGCTTTTTGAAATAAACTAAACATTGATGTTTTCTAGTATATTTATGTTAGTCATGAATAAAGACTTATGTTGTCTTTGGGTTGAATATTTTGTTAAAAGAGTTAGAAGATGGTTATGAATTTTGATTTAGATCCTTGGGGAGGATTCTTTATATAAAGTAAGCTTTGTGTCCTTATGACCTTTTTAATAAAATGTTTTGAGTTATATGATTCAATCTTGTTGAGAACATTCTCCTTATTCTATTTTGTACTCTCCTTTAAACTTGGAAGGTTTATGTATTCAATCTAGATTATACAAGGATGAGTTGAATTCAATGATTAAATTTTATGAATTGATATTTGGTATAACATATTGATATTTAATAGATTTTTTTAAGCTTTTAAGCTTTTGGCGGAGTGGAGGATGTCTTTTGAAAGAAACCCCTTGGCCTTAGCAATGCATTGTTGTATGTTTCTTCCTTTCCTTCATCTAGATAATTTTAAAATTATTGTCTTTATTAAGATTAAATATTTTATTTTATTACACTCTTATAATATGTTGTTCAATCTCTTATACTTGGCATAGTGAAATGGGTCCCTAAAATATCCTATAAGTATTGTATTGGGATGATCAAATCTATTGGCTCATAGGTTACACAGTAACATAAAGGTGTGACTTGATTGAGCTGTATGTTCATATCTTGTTAATCAAATAAACCAATTAGAATATTGGTTTAGTTTCATAATAGCAATTTAGACCCAGACTTACCTTGTTGATAAAAATGACTATAAGTTCATCCTTAGATGTTTGTTGAGTTTTATCTTGAGCATTAACTCATAGCCTTGTCGAACTATTTTTAATAGGTTATTGTTTGTCTGGCCTTAATTACCTTAGTCATTTATCTTGACTTTTGCCTTAGCCTTTAGCCTTTAGTCAAGATATCATGTGAAAGTATTTTCCTTTACCATAATTTATTTAGAACTTCTCTTAGTATCTATTTCATCTGCTTGATCTTGGCTTAGTCACTTTTAAGCTAAGCCTTTTCATTACTTTTGCCTTAGCCGATTTACCCCCCTTGGCATTTTGTTCTCGATTTTACCTCAATCATTTTTTTAAAAAATTGAGTGGTTCATATGAAGCCATGTGTCATCCTATCACTAACCTAGGAGTGAAGTCAACTCAGTCTATGGTACATAAAGTGTTAGGCCAAAGGAAGAGTGGGATGTACCATGTGGCACCATCCTAACAACCTATGACCCCAAAGATGATAGTATTAAGATTTTTACCTCTAGGCAAGTGGGTGAGTAGGATGTTTCCATGTGACATCATCTTGGTGACTTGAGATCCTAGGGAGGACCTTATATTATTCAAGGCCTCTAGGCTAGTGAGCTATCAGGATGTTACCATGTGGCATCATACCAATGACTAATGATCCTAAGGAAGATCATGAATTTTGTAAAGCCTCTAGGAAAATCAGCTCATAAGATACTACCATGGGGCATCATATTGTCAACTTGCTATCATAGAGATATCCATATTGGGATCAAATATTAAGGATAATAGGTGAGCAATATTTCACCATGCAACAAAATGTTATTTCTCTATGATTCTATAGGCATCCATATTGGGAGTGAAACCTGTAGGCCAGTAGGCTAGGAAGATGTTGTTGTATGGAACAATCCCACTACTCTACATCCCCAAGGTAGTTATGTTATCCCTAAAAAGTAGCATGGTAGTGAGTTACCAAACTGTCACAATGTGGCCATATATTGAAGATCGAAACCTCATGTGAGTTTACCTTAGAATTTAAGCCCCAATTTTACCAAAGGCTTGAGAGCTTGTGATGCTACCATGTGGCTACATCCTAAAAATCATAGGCTAAAAAGACTTGAATTTATAATTGGACCTAAGGGCATGTGATTATGATGTGTGGTATAAACACAATCCCCAATAGTGTCAATTTGAGCAAACCTAAATCTACCTCATGGTACCTTACCATGCCTAAGATGACTTGTTTCAAATTTGATGGTCATCTCGATGTCAATTATGCAAAAAATGTTGAGGTGGGTTTTTTAAAATGAATTCAAGTGTGATGCCAAATGATTTATGATGCATTAATTTATAATGAATTATGGTAGTTACAAGATTCACCTTGATATATTTCTTATCTTGCATGGATTCTAGTATCCATCCATGTTTGATGGTGGTTATTTAGTTGTAATCATTTGTTGTATTTGTCTTTTGGAGAAAACAATGGGAATGACATTTTGGTATCATAACACCAAGTTAATATCTAGGATCTTTGGGGATGTTTTGTATATATTTATCACATTTATAACTATGATTAATTATGATTTGTATCAATTTAATATGGTGCATTCTACTTGTTTTAACTATGGAGTTGTTAGTTTTTATGTATGAAATTATTCTAGGAACAATGGATAAGGGGATACCTTAGTCTTAATTTAAATTGGTTAAGAGAACCAAATTTTGTTATAATCCCTATTATATTCATTTTGATTATTCTATAATAACAAATCAATAGACCTATGATAAATTATTATATTTGAAAGGAAATGGTCCTTCTTTTTAATAATCCATAGGTTGTGTGTGTGTGTGTGTGTGTGTGTGTGTGTGTGTGTGTGTGTGTGTGTGTGTGTGTGTGTGTGTGTGTCTATCTACATATGTATGTGTATGCACATGTTTCTTGCCTAATTTGAATGATTGGCTGAATTAATTCACTTTGATTATGTGTGTGTGTGTGTGTGTGTGTGTGTGTGCGTGCGTGTGTGCGTGCGTGTGTGTGTGTGTGTGTGTGTGTGTGTGTGTGTGTGTGTGTGTGTGTGTGTGTGTGTGTGTGTGTGTGTGTGTGTGTGTGTGTGTGTGTGTGTGTGTGTGTGTGTGTGTGTGTGTGTGTGTGTGTGTGTGTGTGTGTGTGTGTGTGTCTGTGTGTCTGTGTGTGTGTCTGTGTGTGTGTGTGTGTGTGTGTGTGTGTGTGTGTGTGTGTGTGTGTGTGTGTGTGTATGCACATGTTTGTTGCCTAATTTGAGTGATTGGTTGAATTAATTCACTTTGATTATGGTGTTACCATGCTAATAGGAGGTTGTGAATTTGGCTTGTAATTCTTGAACTAATACTCAGATGATATTAAAATTAAAATAGTAATTATGAAAAGGTTTTAATTATTTCTCTTTTGATATTGTGAAATTCCTTGGATACATTGGGGTGTATGTTTGGATTGTGGGAATGTTATAGAGCATGTTTCCTTGATGTTAAGAGCATTGGAACCACTTGAGGAACCTTGGGATGGTAAAAATATGTTTTTTAAGTTATGACTTGTGAAATTAATAAATTTAATAATGTATTATGCTAACCAAGATAAGTGGTAATCTTACATTTTGATTATTAAGTTAAGTCTCCTTGGAATAAATTAAAGAAGGAATGTCTTCACATAATTATTATTTCATGAAAAAAGCATGTTATTTTTGGATAGCTTTGGGCTGATAATAGCCTCATTCATATACATGAGCACATAATTACTCATATTTTCTATTTATGAGTACAAGAAAAATGGTTACAATTAAATCTTATTGGTTGTGAAGCATCTGGAATGGATTAAGGTAACATTACATAGTTTTGATATTATGATCAATAGGTGTGTTTTCATTTTAAATAATACTAATTGGTAATATAGGTGTGTTTGCATTTTAAATAATATAGGTTTGTTAATAAGCCTAGATGAAAAAAATATCATGTTGAATTATTGAGAATTCATGTAAAATAAATGAAAATTTTGGAATTAGTCCTTTCCTTCTCTTATTGATAACTTGTTAATTTTAATAACAATAACTACTAACTACCTTTGGCACTTGTATAGCACTATGTGTCTATAGGAATCTGAAGATGGTGGCCATAGAGGTGCCCCTCTCTTGAAATGACATCCCTACATTACTCTTAAGATAAGCATTAGGTGGGACCTAATTGAAGGTGGAATTATATCTAAATTTTCATGATAAATTAGGTAAGGCCTGATAATGTAGATCATAAACCAAAACACTATCTCCCTTTAACAAACTTTCTCTCTCTTCTATCTTGTTCTTGTTACACCTCTTGGCAATAGCTCATAAGTTTACATTTATTAATAAGGGTTAATGTATTTAATACCTATTTTTATGCTTCAAAACACTAAAAACATGCTCATCATAGTCATTTAATAACCTTCATTCAATCTACACACTTTTTCAAGCATATAATTCTTCCTTTACTTAACTCTACACAAACTACACACAATCCTTTTAGCCCTATTTTTTGGATTATTAGATTTGTACAGATTTTTACCTTCACAAATTTGAAAATGAAAAATTAATGCAGATACCATTTATCCTCCTTTAGTCTTCCACAAACTTTTATGACCCAAGTCCTCCCTTTGATAAATCTTTGATCTCTTTATAGGTTTCTTTTAGGCCTATTAGGCCTCTCTCTACCTTTTCACTACATAGTCAGGTTAAATCCCTACATAAAGGTAATAAAACAATATTAAAAACCATTAAAATCCATTTGTATACATGACACCCTAACTTTATACATAATTTTATTTTTTTTAATAGTTTAATCTCTTGTTATGCACATTTTAGTATAAAACCCCTAGACAAGGTTATTACTAACCTGAGAGCAAAAAAAATTAAACTGTGAGCATTATGATGAGTTTAAAAGACCAAAAAAAGGTTTTTATGGTCTATCTATCCCTGAGGCATCTTATCAAAGTGGTTATTCTTACTTCCCAATCCTTTACTAAAGTTTTCCAACCTAGAACTCAATTGATTAAATAGGAAATAGTATATCAACAAGTCTATGTTTCTATAGGTATGAATAAAATATAGGGATAAGAAAGATAGAGTTTCAAGAACCTTATAATGTTTTATAAACACTTACCAAATCATTTCCCAAGAATTTACCAAATGATTTATTTATCTTTCCTTTCTTGTAAAAAAACGTTCAGTCCAACCAACATTTCTCTATGCAGGAAACAAGGGTTTGTTAGAGCATATATCTAAACATCAAAAGTTTTCCTCACTATTTCTTGAATGTTAAATTCATACGTAGAAAAAAAATCCTATTATTTATCTTCCAACAAAGTTAAGATACAATTACATAGTTATTCATTATCAACAAGACAAGTTTAGTCTGTAAATAGGAACAACTTTCCAAATAGGGGGTTTACTCATGAATATATATGATCAGCAAATGTTTTGAACACTATCCTTGTAACACATATAGTCTAAATTTACATTCAACAATCCTTCAATATCAATATAAAAAACAACATAATTCCATTTTTATCATTAATTTCAAGTGATATAGTCTACACTAAAACTAGAAAACTCATATACATGGGTCTATAAAAGAATCTACAAATAGGGATTCTTCTTTTCCTTATCTTTTGAAGTTTCTCCTCAAACTAAAATTATTATCCTTCAATCACACTTTATAAATAATTATCAATCTAAATATTTCATTAATAAACACTTATAGTCAATAATAAATCCATGACCTCAAAATAAGGTCTATATATATTCATTTAACAGACGTTACAAAACTTCCAAAACCTCCTTCATACAAACTTGTTCATCCTTCATCTTATCTAACGGAAATTAAATATAAAATGCCAAAAATGACTCCTACACTCCTAAAAAGGATGCATAATTTATTCTTGGCTCTTTTTCCTTAGAGAGGTCTTTTAGTTACATTATATTTTCTTGATTTTCACATAATATAAAGTGTCTTTAACCATAACAATAGAATGATGAACATTTTAAGGACATCTTACAATGGAAAAAACCCTTATACATGTTTAACACATTTTTCCACCTTCACTAATGCATAAAATTCCTTGAAGAAAGCTTGACAAGATTCAAAATTTCAAAGAGGAGTTTTGGTAGGAAAACCAAAATTCAAATCTATGCTCCTTGGGACTATCTAGTATCCACATACGAACAACTTAGGACCTACATAACCTATTAGATACCTAATAGACCAACTTAATACAAAATTGAAACAAATTTAGGGTCCTTATATGATGCTCCTACATCATACTACCAAACTATAAAAATGTTTACCATAGGAGTTTGTTGATGCACTTGATGTTTGCTTCTATTTGACTATAATGAAACTTCTTATAGAAGGTATCTATTTTTACTTGCCTCTCATAGAGGTTAACATGTTCTTGGGCCCCACATTTAGGCCTTCTTTGCTTCATCTTCTTGAATAGTATACCTACACATAATACAAATCTATTAATAAAAACACATATATTGTTGTCTTCTACCTACCTTAAAGGTGTATACCACTCCTCTACTTTTTCAAACTGATTCACTTTCTCCTTATCTCCATCATCAACCACTGCTGAAATTTTGTAATCTTCTTTCTTCATCCATGCGTCTTGTGTTGCCCATTCCATTTCATATACAACATAGTCTTGGTCCTTGCATGCCTCATATGTATTTAAACTCTTGGTTTGTTATTTTACACCTCTATTATAGCTACTCTATCTCATTTATATGCAAGTATTGTATGTTATTTTTCACTATCTCATCTCCTTAATTTGGTATTATTACATGGTCATCTTGTTCATGGACTTGTTGCATATTTCCCAACTCTTTAAAATTTTATTCTTGTTCAAGACTCTCCTTTAAGAATTTGATATTATATTTCATTCTTATTTTAGCTGCCTATTCCTTACCTACATTTAAATTGTAAAACAATTCATTAGACATAAAATTTAGAGCCTTCATGGCTCTCTCTTGGTCTATCTCCTTCGACATTTCAATCTCCAACTTCTTAGCTTGCTTGATGTCATTCCCAAACCATTTATTTTACATATTAGCTACAATATCTATCACTATTATGTTGTCTTCTCTCTCAAATACTTGGTTTCCCTACTTGTTTTGCCTTTCCTCTTGCTTGAGCACTCTCTTAGGTATTATGTCTTGTTTCTTTTGAGGAATATTTGTTTTCACCTAACATTTTGGTTAATTCTCTCTTATGTCCATATTTTTGGACTCACCACTCTTTATTCTAACCACCTCAATACAACTTACATTTGATTCTTCCTTTGGTTCCTTCACCAAACCCAAACTCTTCATAGCTTGAATCCAATATTACTTTGTTGCCATCATCATTGTCCTCTAATCTCTTCTTTCTTCTTCACCCTTCAATGGGACAAGAATGTGTATCTCCCCATGTTGCTTGATGGTGTATGTATTATCTTGACCATAATGAATATCAAGTCTATCTAATTGGCATGGTCTTCCTAACAATAAATGATAAACATCTATGGGCATAATATCACACAAGACTTTATCTTTATATCCTCATATATGGAATTCAACCCAACTTTACTCACTTACCAAGATTTGATGTCCCTTTTGAACCCATGAAACCTTATATGGTTATGGATGTGTCATCCTCTTCAATCCCAACTTTTTTATTATCTCTAAAGACACAATATTATTAGTGCTTCCTCCATCAACGAGTAAATTATATACCTTACCTTTTTCTTTGCACCTACTTTTGAATAATATTCTCCTTTGATTTGGATATTTATCTTGATTTATCTTCTATAATAATATTCTCCTAATGAGTACAGACTCATTTATTTCATGTCTCTTTCCTCATTTTATTCTATTGTACTATATTTCTACATACTTCTGCTCATGCTCAATGAACACTCTATTGCCCTATGTCCCTCTCTATGATAATGCCAACATTATCCCTGAAATATTTGTCTTGGTCTACTTATCATGGGGCCTTCATCTCTTCTTAATCTACTTCCTAAAAATGTTCTAATTTCCCATGCATGGTGTTTTACTCCCATGCCTTCTTAAACTATTGCTACCTACATTTGTGGTCTCACGTAAACCACCTCTTCTTTTCCCCTCTCATTTATCCTTAGTTGTAATGGTGTTACTTAACCTTATTGACTATGATCTCCTTATTCTCTCTCTATCACTACTCTTTTTACTCTCTCTCTAAGATCATCCTTAATATCCTCAATCCTTATGACCAATGGGGAAATCAACTATGTCACTCGGTCTACCATATTCTTGACCAAATCTTCTTGATCTTAGTTAACTCTCTCCATAGAATTCTACTCTTGATTCTCTATCTTAAAATTCACCTCAAAAATATTTATGTCAATCCCTTCACAATATAATAGGAATTATTTACTCACTCATACCAAAATGATGCAAATCATATACCAAAACACTATCTCCCTTTAACAAACTTTCTATCTCTTTTATCTTATTCTTATTTCACTTCTTAGCAATAGCTCACAAGTTCACATTTGTTCGTAGGGGTTAATTGATTAAATACCTATTTTTATGATACAAAACACCTAAAAAATTCTCATCACAATCATTTAAAAACATTCATTAAATCTACACACTTTTACAAGCATTTATTCCTTCTTTTACTTAACTCTGCACATACTCCTAACCATATTTTTGGGATTATTGGCTTTGTATGGATTTGTACCTTCACCAAATTTAAAATTGACACTTGATAAAGATACCCTTTATCTTCCTTTAGTCTTCCACAAACTTTTATGATCCAAGTCTTCACTCTAATTAATCTTTGAGCTCCTAATAGGTTTTTATTAGGCCTATTAGGCCTCTCTCTAACTTTTCACTAAATAGTTAGGTTAAATCTACACTAAAATGTATCGAACAACTAAAAAACCATTAAAATCCATTTTTATACATGACACCTTAACTTCATACAAAATTTGATATTTTTTAATGATTTAATCTCTTGTTATCCACATTTTAGTATAAGAACCCTAGATAGGGTTGTTACTAACCCAAGAGCCAACAGAATTAAAATGTGAGCATTGTGATGAGTTTCAAAGACCTAAAAAATGTTTTTAAGGTATTTATAAACCTGAGGCATCTTATCCAAGTGGTGACTCTCACTTCCTAATCCTTTTCCAAAGTTTTCCAAGCTAGAACTCACTTAATTGAGTAAGAAACAATATATCAACAAGTCTATGTTTTTGTAGGTATGAATAAAACATAGGAATAATAAATATTGAGTTTAAATAACCTTATAACATGTTATAAACACTTACCAAATCATTTCCAAATCATTTTACAATTGATTTAATGATCTTTCCTTTCTTGGAATAAATGTTCAGTCCAACCAACATTTCTCTATGTAGGAAAAAGGGGTTTGTTGGAGCATATATCTAAACATCAAAAGTTTTCTTCACTATTTATTGAAGGTTGCATCATTAAAAAAAAAAATCCTATCCTTTATATTATAACAAATTTAGGATACAATTACATAGTTATTCACTATCAAAAAGACAAGTTCAATCTACAAATAAGAACAACTTTCCAAATAGGGGGTTTACTCATAAATATATATCTGATCAACAAATGTTTTGAACACTATCCTTCTGAAACATATAATATAAATTTAAATTATAAAATAATTCAATAATAATATAAAAAACAACACAATTCCTTTTTGATCATTAATTTCAAGTGATACAATCTACACTAAAACTAAAAAACTCATATACAGGGGTCTGTAAAAGAATATGCAAATAGGGGTTCTTCATTTCTTTATCTTTTGAAGTTTCTCCTAAAACTAAAATTATTATCCTTAAATAACACTTTTTAAATAATTATAAATCTTACTCTTTCATTAATAAACACTTATAGTCAGCAATAAATCCATGACCTTAAAATAAGGTCTATATATATTCATTTAACAGAGGTTACAAAATTTCTAAAACCTCATTCATACAAACTTGTCTATCCTTCCTTCATATTCTCAAATATAAATTCAATATAAAATATAAAAATTGACTCCTACACTCCTAAAAGGTATTCATAATTTATTATCGGCTCCTTTTCCTCAGAGAGGTCTTTTAGTTACATTGCATTTTCTTGATTTTCACAAAATATAAAGTGTCTTGAACCATGATGATAGAATGATGAACATTTTAAGGACCTATTACAATTATAAAACCCTTATACATGTTTAACACATTTTTAAACCTTCACTAATTCATAAAATTCCTTGAATAAATATTGACAAGATTCAAAATTTCAATAAGGAGTTTTGGCAGGAAAACCAAAATTCAAATTATAGCTCCTTGGGACTATCTAGACTCCACGTAAGGACAACTTAGGACCTATAGATTATATTAGAAAAATAATAGACCAAATTAATAAAAATTTGAAACAAATTTAGGGTCCTTATAGGATTCCCCTACATTACTTTATTTTAATGTCAAATCACACCTTAATAGGTGGTCAATATATTCTATCTGTAAGTATGACTTCCATAGAGGCACAGAGTACTAGCTACTAGATAATATCCTTTTATGTAGTGTAATTGTTCTATCACCATCCTATATATTATTCCTAAAATCAATAGTATCATTTTCTGTAGTGGTATTGGTGTAGTGCCTTCCTACATGCTATTACTTGTAATCAAACAATAATGAATTCAGCATGATAAATCAGTTAGTGGCTCCACAATGAGTCTTATCGGTGATTATTGGTGGGACTAATGACCTATTACCTCATTTATTAACCCCTTTTTTTACTCCCTAAGTCACATAGGGATCATATTGTGATCATATTTTTTTTAAATGTGCTTGTTGAACTTCTTTTAAGTTCTATAGGCTTTTTATTTTATTACTTAAAACCCAACATTGTTTTCTTATTGATTTCAAATATTTCAAGATAAAGGCTGATCACGGAATTTTTTGATGAATTTTATCTATATTTTATTTAATTTATTGATACTACTTGGTCTCTTATTTATTGATTTTACACTTACATGATTAACTAATGATTCTTCATGTTATTGTGATGCTTTCTTATTCTGGTTTTATGTGTTAGTATGTGCATATTTATCATTTGAAGTTAGTATAAAGGATATGAAGTAGATTTAAAATGATAAATAGTGGGTCATTATGGGGATCTATCATAAATTCTAATATTCCATCCTTCCTCACCCACAAGATGTGGTGGTCTTAGATATCGAGGTGTCTCAAGAGCACTGAGGTGTCTAAGACCACCACATCTTGAGGGTGAGGAAGGATAGGATCTTAGAATTTGTGATAGATCCCCATATGACCCACTAGATATCATTTTAAATCTACTTCTTCAAATTTATACTCACTTTAAATGATAAATATCGAGGTGGTGTCTCTTTACTATGTATTGTGTTGGCTAATAGATGAGTGTCCTAATGGCCCCTACATGTCAAATATCTTTTTAATTTTATGTATTTCATTAGCTGATCTACAAGTGTCTTGGTGGCACCATTTTTATCTACTATATCTTACTCTTAGTGCACTAACATGCCTAGGGATGTCTGTGCATGAATATCTTGGTTGGTGGACTAGTGTTCTAAGGGATACATAATAAATTAATAACACATAATTATTATCAACATGGAAGCATATCAAATCCATCTTATACAGGGGAAAATGAAAGTTTGTTTGATTCCCCCTTGACCATTGATAAGAATAAATAGAGTGAAACATCCTCTTGTTATCCCAATATTTTGGCATCATTGTTACGATATAATAACTTGCCTACTAAAATTTTATTCATGATTACTTTTCTTCACTCAATTAATCATTTGAATGCTCACTTTTCTTGTATCTAGGGCTGAGATCCCCCTAAATATTAAGTTGAATGTGATACTTAGAATGGTAGGCTAAGATCCTAAGAGTATGATGATATATAAATGTATGGTAGTAGGTTCCTTAAAACCTTACATTAATGGCATGGTATATTGGAAATGGGAGAGGATCCCATGTTGGTATTCTTCTATAGTAGAATGGATTTGATGGGAGGCATTTTCCTAGTGTTCTAATTATTTAGAAGATCTTATGTGTTTCAAATAGCACTAGCTATAGTAAATCAACATGGCCTTGTATGCTTCTAATAATAATATATGAGATACTAATGGTAATATCCTATTTTAGTAGGATTGTATTGCTATGATTTTCAATTATCATCCCTCTCTAAAAAATAATTTCATATTCAAGCAACACTTGAACTCTCATGCTTATAGCAAAATAAAAATGTGTGCATCTCAGTAGATTGAGATATGTATGTTTTGTGGCATGATTTATATCAAAGTGAATTTCCTCATCCATAAATTAATTTCAATTCAACCAACACCCAATGCACTCAGTGAAATACAAAATGGAAACATAACCTGTTAAGCACACACTTATACAAAGAGAGAGTGAATCAGTATAAGATAAAATTTTACTTACTAAAAATTTAATATCCACAATAAGAACATTCATATAAGATCTAGTAACTGAGAAACACAATATTTATGTGTAAACACTTCTTGGTAATAAAACCACAAAAAAAGGTGCTTGGATCTACTATCCAAATCTAGCCCAAATAATAAAATCCTTTTGTAAAATTTGTAGGCGCCAACCTAATGGATACACCAATCCCCAATACCAAGCACCAACTTAGAAATAAACACTAATATATTATTTATGAGGAATAAACCTTCACATAAATAAAGATCCACATTTATAATGTTGCTTCTTCAACGAATGATGGTCATTTTAAATATCCTTCAATAAAAATATGCTTTGACTTGAAAGATAAAAAATATTTTATTTCTTCCCACTTCTCTCACATCACTCTTCACCACTTTAATAGCCTTTAATGACTCTTCATGGAGAGTGGAAAATTATCCAAGGAAGATGTCCCTTCATTTTCAAGTGGGATGCCTTGTCCCCAAATTTGGGCACCAAAAAAGGGATTAGTCAGCCATTTATTATGCATTTAAAAACATTCAAATTACAGCATAATAATTAATGAATAATTTTCCTTTAATTAATCATCATCACATGATTTTAATTAAATTATTGAAATTATTTCCCCTTTGACATCAATGAAAATATTTCCAATAATTTCCCCCTTTATCATTGATTACAACCTTGTAAAGAAATAATTTGTGAATAATACAAAAACATGTTTAGAGATAATTCTCCCTCTTACTATAATTCTTCCCCTTTAAGTAATTCTCCCCCTTTCTATAATTATCCCCATTTGACATCAATGTAAAATATATGTTCATTACTATCACAAAAAAATATTCATCAACTGATCTTTCTCTAAGTTGTCTTATGGATGTGTATCACTAAAGTATCCATAGAGCTGAAATATAATGTAGTGATTAGCTCCCCCTAAATTGATGTTTCTCTTTAAATAACTTAGTAACTAGATGAAATATATATCACTCCCAATTTCTTATTGATATACTCAAAATTCTCTTTTAGAAGGGGCTCCATGAAAATATCTTCGATTTATTCTTTTGTGGTAATGTATTCTAACTTGACATGATGTTCTACTACCTATTCTATTAAGATATAATACTTGATATGAATATGATTTGAAATTGGATTATCATATTCTACCTTAAGCTCTTTCAATGTTTTCTTCATCCAAAGATATTATGTGAAACATGATGTTGTTGTTATGTATTCTACCTCTACTGTGGATAAAGAAATATAAACCTACTTTTCTCTAATCCAAGACACTAAACTATTGTTAATAAAAAATGCTCCTCCACTAGTACTCTTTCTATAATCAACACTTCCTACCCAATCTACATCTTTATATGCTTTTAAAGTGAAATATTTACCTCTTGGATACCAAAAACCATGGTCCAAAGTGCCTTTTAAATAATTTGACTACTTTCACATGAGTTTATTTTGGTGTTTCTTGGAAACATGTTACTAAGCATATTTTTTCATGATGTATGGCCTAGATGTTGTTGTATATAGTATGTTGTTAATCATTTATCTGTAGGGTGTATGATTTTCTTCAAGAGATTCATCATCCTTGATTAACTTATAGCTCATGACCATGGGTGTGCTAACTAGTTTGCAATATTTCATTTTAAACTTCTTCAACATCTCCTTTACATACTTGGTTTGTGAGATAAATATGCCTTTAACATATTGAGAAATTTTTAAACCAAGGAATAATGATAATTCACTTATCATGGACATCTCAAACTCTTTTTACAAATCCTTTGCAAACTCTTGGTACATTTTTCACTATTTATAGAAAAATTGATATCATCTACGTAAACCACAATCATCAATGGATTTTTACCTTCAGTATTGATGTAGAGAATACTATCATCTACTCCTCTTTTGAAGCCTTATTAATGTAGATATTTTTCAAGTCTTGAATACCAGGCTCTTGGGGATTAATTTAGTCCATAAATTGCTTTCTTCAATTTGGACACATAATCCTTATTTTATTATAATATGAACCCCTCTGGTTGTTCAATGTATACCTTTTCCTCTAATTTTACATTGAGAAAGGCATATTTAACATCCATTTGATAGACTTTTAATTTCTTGAAACAAGCATATGCCAAATATATTCTAATAACTTCTAGTATTGTAATAGGAGCAAAGGTTTATTCAAAATCAATACCTTTAATTTGAGAATATCCTTTACAAACCAACCTTGCTTTATTCCTTATCACTTGGCCATCTTCATTTAGCTTATTCCTAAAAACTGACTTGGTACCAATCATATTCTTATCTTTTAGTCTTGAAATGAGTTCCCATGTCTCATTCTTTTCAATTTTATTCAAATCTTCTTCCATTGCATCAATCCAATGCTTGTATTTGATATATCATGCAAAGTCATTATGATCTATTTTAGATAAGAAAGAGATGTTTACTTTTTTAGATGAACTTACTAATCTTATTTTAGTCTGTACTCCAATATCTTTATCACAAAAAATTTGACTTTCTGAATGATTCTTATGGACAAATATAGATGGTGCATCTGTATCTTCTCATTCCACTTCTTCTTTTTCTTTTTTTCTTCTTCCTTCTAGTCTAGTTCCTCTAGGTGATCCATTTCTTGTACATTCTCCTTTTGACAGCTTGTTTCATCCATTTTTACACTGTCACTTTCAACTCTCTTTTGTAATATTTTATTGTAACTTATATAAGCCTTATTTATTGAGGAGTATTCAAGGAAAATTCCTTCATCAAATTTGGAATCAAATTTGCTAAATTTTTCATCATCTCTCTTAATGTAACACTTACTTCTGAAGACTTTGAAGTATTTAACTAATACTTGTCTATGCTTCCATAATTCATAAGGTATTTTACTATTATTTAATATAATTTTCCATTAGTTTATAATTTATACTATTGTGTTAATTGATTCTCTCCAAAAAATTTCTAATAGCTTAAATTCATTCAACATTTTTCTAACCATTTCCTATATGGTTTGATTCTTCCTTTCTATAACTCCATTTTGTTGTGGATTTCTTGCAGATGAGAAATGTATCTTTATTCCATGATGCTCATATAAGTATTCAAATTCATTTGAGATGAGTTCACCTCCTTGATCTGATCTCAAGCACTTGATTTTTAAATCAGTTTCATTTTCAAGCAAGGCTTTAAAAGTTTTAAACTTCTCAAACACCTCAATTTTTTCTCTCAAGAAAGTAACCCATGTCATTCTAGAGTAATCATCAATGAAAAACATAAATTAGTTGTCACCTTGAAATATTTGTATTCTTGTAGGCCTAAAGAGGTTTGTATGGACCAGTTCTAATGTCTTTATTTTTGAGTAATACTTTGACTTGAATCTTGCTCTTGTCTATTTCTTGTGCTAACACTTCTTAAAAAGAGTGTTTGAAGGTTTAGTAATTTTTGGCATATCTTTTATAGCTTGCTTGGTGTTTATTTCTACTAAATTATAAAAGTTCATATGGCCCATTCTTTTATGCCAGAACTAGCTTTCATATTTTTGTCCCATATAACATGTTTCTCCCTTGATTTCACTGAGCATGTATAAATTTTTTGTTCTATTTGCATCAGCAACTAATTCTCCTATATCTACCTTCTTGATCTCACATCCTTGAGTATAAAATGTGAAGATGTGTCTTTGGTCACACATTTGACTAACACCATGAAGATTATGCTTCAAACCTTCAATATACAAGACATTTTATGTCTTTGTCTTTACATTATCAAAACTAAGAGTACCTTTTCTAGATATATTTTTATACCTTTATCTCCAAACTTTATAGTCCATTTACTTCCTTCAAGGAAAGATACTTTTGTTTCCTATCATGTGTCTCAATCACCCACTATATATGTACCATTTTTATCCTTCATTTTGTACATGAAATTCAGTTTCACAAGCATACATTTCTCTTGCTTCTAATTATCTTACAGTTATTTCCTTTTCCAAACTTTTGTAGATTTTCCTTACTATTTAGCAGGGGCATCCACTTTATTGATCTATTTAAAAGGTTCTACAAGTTTACTTAAACAATATCATGTTATATGACCATAATTATTGCACTTATAATATATCATATCATTCTCATAGTAATCTAATAAAGGAGCAAATGAATTATGATATCTACTTGAAAAAACATTAAAACTTCTATTTTTGTTCCATCTATAATTATTTCTCGCATGTGCCTTACAATATATTGATTTATGAACAAACTTATTTCATACAAAGTAATAACCATAAAATAAACTTATGTACTTGATCATATGAGACTGTCTTGGAGGGAATGATCTTCTAAAAAAATTTATGGGGAACTTATCACCTTTATTGTCTTTGTGAGGAACCTTATTTTTCTGAGGAATATTATACTCTTTTTCTTTTTTATTTCATAATATATGGACTCCTTGAGTGTATCTATGTTACTTCTAAGCTTTTTTGTATTCATCTTCTTTGTTGGGTTTGTAGCCTTTCAATTTTTATCCTTTTTAGTAATCTTTTGGTTTTTCATAACCAAGACTGGTCTTAATAAATGATGACCTTTAGAAATTGACTAAATCATCCAGTGTTTCGGTGATATTTTCAAACTTTAAGTTATTTTTCTATTGGACAGTTGTCTTCTCTTATTCCTTTTTTAATATAATAATCTCATATTTTAGCTTTTCATAGTCATCTTCCTTTATTTTTAACTAAGCTCTCACTTCCTCCTCTATCCTTTTTGCTTCTTCTAGTTGAATATTTAGACTGATGATAATTTATTTTGATTCTTCAAAGTTTTCTGAAATTTTTATTTTTGGATCACCATCTTCTTCTTAATATTCTTGTAGCTCAAACTTTTGTTTTAGATTCTTTTTCTTAAGCTTCTTGATTTACCTTAAGGCATAAATGAGTTCTTCTTCAAGATCCACTTATCATTCATTTTTAACATTTTATTCCTCTTCTAAATCCATTTTTTCTTTTCCTTTTCTCACAATATTGTCTTCACCTACCAAGACATCACTCCTTATTTCTATTTCCATGAACAGAGTTTCTTCTCTATTTCTATCTGAGATCATTTCATCGCTCTCCTCAGCTGAGCTACTATCCTTTTTAGAATAGAGACTTTTCTTATGCTTATCAAAGTTCTTCTTTTCATATCTACTCATATTTTATTTCTTTTATTGATGATATTTGCTCCCTTTCTTTTTATTTTGATCTTTTTTATCAACACTATTATCCCCTTCTGCATGTGGACACTTAGAAATTAAATGTCTTGTTTTTATATAGTTAAAACATTTGAAAGGTAACTTACCTTTGTATTTTCCAGATCATTTCTTAATATTTTTAATAAATAGGGATTCATTTACATATTATTCATTCCTTAAGTTATAGCTTGATTCAGGCTCTTCATTCTTCACTTTCTTTGACACTTTAAAGTTTGCTTCTCACTTTAAAGGCTTCTCTTTTTAGTAGTCATTTCATATGTCATAAGGATCACATGCAACTCATATATTATTAATGATTCCAGGTCATTTATTTCTTCAAAAAATGACCTTAGCATCAAATCTTAAGGGAAGTGAACTTATCACTTTTTTCATGATCATTGATTCTTCAATTTCTCCACTAGTCCCTTTGATGGTGTTGACAACTTAATCCACATAAAGAAGATAGGCTACAACATTTTCCTCATCTTCCATCTTCAAACTCTCAAACTATCTTCTATGGGTTTGGAGCTTGGCCTTATTAATTTTGTTTTCACCTTCATATATGTTTTTAAGTTTGTCTCAGATTTAGTTTGCTAAGTCAAAGTGAATTTATTGACAAACTTTGATTTTGACAAGACACACAAAATCACATTAATTGCTTTAGCATTATTTTCAATATCCTTCTTTTTGGATTAATTCATTTGTCAAATTTTTAGAGCTATGTATCTAGTCACTATTGATTTCAAAATATCAAAAACAAGAGCCATCAGATAAGTTTGCATTCTTATACTCTAGATTGCATAGTTTGTTCCATCAAACAACACAACTTTATTTATGGAAAAACCTTCTTGACTAGCCATGTCTTCTTCTAAGATATACCTTCCAGTATTTATAATGTTTCTAAAGTAACCTTGCTTTAATACCAATTTTTAAGGACACACTTATACTAAGAGGGGGGTAAATCAGTATAAGATAAAATTTTACTTACTAAAAATTTAATATCCATAATAAGAGAATTTACATAAAACCTAATAACTAAGAAACATAAAATTTACATGGAAACCCTTCCTAAGAATAAAACCACAAATAAAATATACTTGGATATATTATCCAAATCTATCCCAAATACTAAAATCCTTTTATAAAATTTGTAGTCCCCAACCTACTGGAGACATCAATCCCCATTTCCAAGCACCAACTTAACAAGTGACACTAATATTTTCTTTATGAGGAACCAACCTTCACAAAAAAAAAGTTCAACCTTTAGAATGTTGCTTCTTTAATGGATGATGGTCATTTTCAATCTCCTTCAATAAAAATCTACTTAAAATTGAAAGATAAAAAACATTTTATCTCTACCCACTTCTATTACATCACTCTTTACCACTTTAATAGACTTTAATGCCTCTTCATGGAGAGTGGAAACGTATTCAATGGAGATATCCCTTCATTTTCAATTGAGATGACTTATCCCCAAACTTGTGAACCAAAAATAGGGTCGTCTAGCCATTTATAATGCATTAAAAAACATTCAAATTGGGGTGCCATAATTAATGAATAATTTTTATTTAATTTTCCTTTAAATTAATCATCATTAGATTAGCACTTGACTATAATTAAATCATCAACATTAATTCCCCTTTGAAATTAATGACAATATTTCCAACATAACCTTGAATAAAGCAAGACTTTGATCTAAAATTGGACCATTTCCATCTCTAATTTAGAAATATTCTACTAATAAGAAGTTCAAATTATTTTAATCAAAAAAAATTAAAGCATCCTTATGAATTGATAGCAAGAAATTTTTGTTATGTTGAAATGTTAACCATAGTATTGCAAGAAATCATGGGAAATGGAGAGGTAGTTCCTCCTTATTGCATAAAGTTTTTTTATTCCAATATGCATGCTAAATATTTTTTTGTGACATTGGGCGATGGTGGTATTTAATTAGCACTTCATGATGATAGCATATCAAAGTCCTTCTAAAAAGGGCATTGTGAGTGGTTATTTAATCCCCCCATGAATGTCCTAATGGTATCTTGACAAAATCCCTTCTATGTTGGGCATAATGGAAGGTTGTTCAACTCTTATATGACCTATGCCAAGAAAATTATGTTAAGAATAAGACTTGAATAAATGGAACTCATGACTTATGCTGCAATATCTAAAGTTATTATGTCACACCATTATTAAAACCAAAAAGAGAATTAGTATCAAAAGGAATGATGATCTAGGTTGAGTAAAAATTTAATTAACTCAAAGGGATATTAGAAGTATAAGAGGAATAACATGTTTGGTTCCATATAGTATTTGATATTCATATTTGAGAATGCCCATTTGGGGATACAACAAATAACTCATATTGTGGCCTACTCGAGGTGGCACATGGGTAATTCGAGATGATGTTCCAATAGATAAACAAATTTATAAAAAAAATTGGAGGAATAAAATAGTCCTACATCAAGGATGATGCCCTTTTAAAGGGGGAATAATGTAATGTCCCTCATGATAAAATAAGGTGCACAAAATCAATGATGAGACTACCTAAAAGGTGCTAATTACAAGGTGAGAGAATCATGCAAATGGTAAGAATTAGCTAATTAATGCTTGAACTATTATTTTATGTTATAATTGAAATTATACATGTATTAGGTACTACATGAATATCACTCCATAACCTTATGAATTTCTTGGTAATTTAATTACATTAGTCTAAATTGAATGATCTAACATGCTATAATTATAAGCTTCAGCTATTAAGATAGAAAATTTCATGGGTATAATAACTGTGTAGGAATAGGTCAATCCCAATGAAGGTAAAATGACTTTACTAGGCATTATTTCATCATGTGTGATCCCACCTCTAACCGTAATCTTGTCTTTGACCTTGATTGATCCTAATTGAATGCCTTGTATGCCACTAGGCCCCTTATTTAGTCTTGGTGTGTCTAATTAGTTTGTAATCATTATTGGGTTGGTCAAACCACCTTTGGTTAGTCATCTTCAATGATTTAAGATAAATTATACAAATGTAAAGATTGCCTTATTAAAAAATTATAGACTTGTCCATTAATTTCCTTTACCTTGAGCCATGCATAAGGAGGTGGATTTTATTAGAATAAACCATATAAATCTGCTAGAGCTACCATGTGCCATTATGGACTAGAAAATAGATTGATATTAAGAAGGCATGGGCTAGCCAATAGGATTGGTTGGTTGATCCAAGGAAAGAACATATTATTTAGGTATAGTTCTAGTTTTGGCTTTAAGGTACTAATGTTGTCATTGATGTGAAAGTCAAGTTGAATATCCTTCATGTCAAAAGTTAGAGTTGATGGCATGCTTGGTGAAGTGGTGTGTGATAAATAAGTTTTTTTCTCTATCAAGAGAAAATTTTAAGGAAACCTAGTATTGGTTTTTATATTTGATGACATATCAAGATCATGTTCAAGACACAAGGGAAGCATCTTGATTGAGCTTTAAGTATTAAGGAGCATACAAGGTAAGCACGTGCATCAAAAATACCTTGTATTATATATGAGGTCTTGTTACAAAATTTTAATGTTAGATATCTTGAAAATTCTATTGAGAATAGACTTGACTTCAGAAAATCATGTTTAAATAATGACATCATTAAGAGCTAGCTTGTTTGTGTTTAAACTCTAAGTACTAAGTATCTTGAGTAACTTGATATAGTTCTAAGATAAGGTGTATGAATCATAAAGCCTTGTGATTTGGGTCATTATATGCATAATAAAGTGTTCTAATATGTTTTAACAATGAGAAATAGATAAAAAAAACCCTACAGATAAGTTTCAAGGACTAATTTTTAGGCTTAAGACCTAGTGAATTGGCATAAGCATAGTAGCATGATGTGTTGAGCCATATGAGACTTGTGTGAGAAATTTAGGTATCATGTGATCATGTAATGAGGTCACATAACATATTGAAGAGGTGTTTAAGATAATTCAAGAGGTTTCAAGACATGATGATAGTCTAAGTATGACTAGGAGCATAAGTCCTAGTATAAAAAGTGACCTACAATGGCCTAATGAGGGTTAATATCATTTACAAACATGTAATAGATATTTATATAATTTAAATATGTGTTATATGTTATTTTAATTATGTGTACAAATTTTTAAGACAAATCATTAAGGAAAAATCATGAGAACCTGTGATAATGTTCCCTGTGTGTATAGAATAGGGTGTTACAAACCCAAAAAGAGATTTATTTTAATACTTGTCACATGAAAACTTTACATGAGAGCCTGATAACTTCATATAATTTTATTAAGGTCCATATATTTATTTTTATAGTATTGGTTTTGGATATGAGGGCCAATCCTTTATGAATGATTGCTAAGAAGTGAAACCAGTCAAAACCCTCTCAAAACCCTTATAATGACCTGATAAAAAAGATATAATAATTTATGGATCATAATGGTAATTTTTACCTAATTTTATTGTTATCACATGTAAAGGACTCTTTAAGGTCTCATAAAATGATTTTGGTTTTTCTTGATAGTGAGTAAAAGCTACAAGAAAACCCTTATTTTTAGGAATTTTGATGTAGCAGGTAGGGTTGACCAGGTCAAAGCATGAAAATTAATGGAGTGTGATTTTTAATAATTTTATTTTATTCCCATGAAATTTTTTGATTATTTTTATAACCAAAAATTTATATATCGGTCATGGAAGTTAGCCTATCGTTAAACTGGCCTAATGAGCAAAATAGTGAGAAAACTAAGCAAGAATGAGAATGAGATTAGGGATTGGTTGTAGAGGAATATGGATGGATCATAATTCATGGGGAAATTATTAAATACCTATCCTTAATATCCTATTGGTTCAAAAAAAATTATTATTCCCATACTCAAGAAAAAAATTGTCATCAAATTGGTATGTCTAGCACAGTGAAGTTTGTGTAGAGTGAAGTAGTGAGATTGGTCTATAAGACCAATATTTATATATGAACATGGAATATATATTTTTATATATGATATAATTATGATAAATTTTCAAAAAAACCCATTTTAATATCACAAAATTATTCCCATAGGTGTTCTATGACTTGATTTTCTTGACTATGTTTTTGGTACTACAGGCAACGTTTTGTGTGTGTGTGTGTGAAAAGGATGTTCCTAAGTCATTTTTTAAGGATAAAAAATATATAATACATTATAAATATATAATATTATCATTTTAATGTGTTTTTATTCATTGTAATTCCATGTTCAATTTTGGAGAGTCAAATGTTTTTGACTTGAGGCCTTTTGGCCTATCTAGTGAAGAAAAATTAATTTGGGAAAGTTTTTTAATTCATTATCATATTAATATTATTTTTTATGTGTTGTATGTTTCAAATTTATTTTTTTTGTTTAAATTTTCATGACATAATTTTTGGTAGTGAGAAGGCATATTGGTGAGTAGACCTAATTAGATGGTCTAAGGAGTGAAAAGAGAAAAATGGTGTTGGTAACATAAGGAGATATTAGGATGGATATATTAAAGTGAAATATTAATTTTTTAATCCATTATTTAAGTCTTATAGTGTTCAAAGGAGGTCCTAGTGAAATGTGTGCTTAGGGAAGGCCTAATTGCATTAGGTCTCTATTAGGCCTAATGGTGGTTTAGCCCTTAAGGGTAATGACTGACCTATGTAATGTTTTTTTCACTTATAAAACGTGTGTAGTGATATATTTAAATGATAATCCAATTATTTTTAGGTCCTTTTGTGACCAATTTGGGTATGATAAAGAATCAAGTATAAAGTCAAGGCCAAATAAGCAAATTTTGACTAGTTAGAATATTGAGCTATTGAGCAAAGGATATATATTTTTAGAGAATAGATAAAGGGTTTAAATATAATTATAAATATAATTTTAACATTTAATTATCATTTAAATATGTTTCTATATGTGTTGATTAAGGTAATTTGACCTAATTCTACTAAGGAGAAGGCTAATTGAGTGAGAAGTCCTAATAGGTTGTTTGAGTAAGAAAAAAGTATGAGAAGAGAAAAAAATAAGGTCATCATTAGTTGAATAATAAATGTATTTCTAAGTTTGATTATATATTAAAGCTATCTTAGTTGGATCTTGGCTTCCTATGGGGTTGGAGCCTCCTTATAGATTCAATCTTGATAAATACACTAGTTGAGTTAGTGCTTAACTAATTGAGGGGTTGGTGATCCTTGTGAGGTTGGTGCCTCACTAAAAACTTGATTAATTTATTATAATATAGTATTATAAGTTGTGTATTAGTGTTTTCTCAACCCCTATAGGGCTTTCCACATATATCTCATGTTCTTATATTTTTTGCTTTCATATATGCCTTTGTATGCATTAATTGATATATGTATGTGAATGGAAGTTTCCTAAATATTAAGTGAAATTGGAGGACTATTTTAGTATAATTTATTCACCTCCTCCCTCTCAATGGTTGTATTTACAACATATACACATGTCATGTTCTAATTATATTTCAAGGAGAGAATGCCTATTTAAGGAGGGTTGATATCTGAAAAAAGGGTTTGGAACCTTTGGCATAGATGGCCACCCTATGGGAATAAAAAAAATGAAGAATCAATAAGATAAAATGTAGAGGTATAGTCTCATCTAGTTATAACCTATATAAATGATCCATACAAGGGCCTGGATCATTGGGTAGGTATCTTATTGATCAAAATATCATGTTTTTTAAACTAAATGAAGTTGTGTGATTCTTAATAAGTTATGTATTCAAGAAGATTAAGGTCACCTGGTCTACTTCTCTTTGTTTATTTTTCTATGCCTATGCTTGAGTCACATGATAATGTTAAGACCCTTATGTGGGAGTCTATTTTTGAGGTAGTGTTCCATGATAGTTCCAAATATTGTATTCTTCTTATCTTGATATTATGATTTCATCATGTAAGACTGTAGACATATAAAATGTCCAAATTGGTAACTTGAGAGTGGCTTATGACATCTTATCCATAGGTCTTTTTTGCATGCTCTTGTGACCCTTCTAGACACCTTTTTATTCATTATCAGTCATGCATAGCCTTCTAAACAATCATTCTAGCTTAGCTAGACTCTATTTCCAAGGCTAATTCTATCCCTTCAGGTCTCAAGCCTATAGGATAGGAGTGTCATACCTAGACAACATCAAACCCTAGGGTGCCTCATTTTCAATGCTCATATCTAATCATAATTTGAGCCCAAATAATCAATTTCATCTGATTCCTAACCTTCATCATGTCAGCCTAGCATGAATACATTTAACCCATGACTAATATTTCCCTATAAAAACTCTTTCAAAGTTCATTTACAAAGGGAGGTGATAAATATTACAAATAAAGCAAGAATACAAGCAATCTACTAAGGAAAATTCCCCTATTCTCTGTATATAATCACCCAACATAGCTACAAACACATTTAAACTCTCATACAAGTCCCTAACCACCTCAAACACTCTCAATTTGGTACTTTTACATCTACATAACACCATTTCACAAAACACATTTAAGTGGGAGAACCACATATGGCTTGATCCCTCTTCAAATTATTGGTATGTAGGCAGCATGCCCAAATAAGGGGTGTGGATCACATGTTCAGTGCATCTTACACAAACTAACCCCCCTCTTTCTCAAGTTTTAATCAAGCATAATCAAGGTCTAAGGTTTTAATATTAAATAATATCTATAATGAGATCCATCAACATTCAACACTTAATATTTCATAAGTTGACTCATAAAGGGACAATGAACAAAACCCACAAAACTTAGATCTTTATGACTAGTTTAGACTGCAACGGTAGGAGTGGACTATAGCGTCAAACCCTGAAGTGTCTTATTTTTGGTGCTCCTATACTTTCACTAAATGAAATCCATATTCTAATTTGTGACACTATCTGAGTCCTACATAGCCAATTTTAGACCCTATAATAGTTATTTTAGCCTATCTCAAGCTAAGTTATAATTCTCCTAATTTATTGCTATTTTTAGAAAGTTAAAAAAAAAATTATAAAAATCAAGACTATAATTATTGTAATATTATTTACTAATTTATTAATCTAGACCATTAATTAAAATATATATTAAACTCCATTATTCCCAAAAGAGTTAAATCATTTGGTGAACTTGACTTTGTTTGCGCACAAATACCCTTGAAACCCTAGAGAAAATTATTTGCTAATTTTAGAAATATTTTTCTAATCTTTCCTACATTTATAAATCAACATTTCACATTTAATTTTTAAAAATTACCATAGTAAATTTTTTAAAATTATTTCTTTCAAAACCTTAGTTGCCTATACTAGGTCCCAGTATTTTTCCAATATTTTTTTGATTTTTCCTGCATATTTAAATCAAAAATTTTCATTTAATTTTTAAAATTTACCATATTAATTTTGAGAAAATAATTTTCTTTCAAACCCTAAATGAATATAATATATCCCATACTTTTTAGGTATCACCTTAAATCCAATTTAGATTTCACATTAAAAAATAAAAAATAGATCTCACTTATTTCAAAACTTTTCTTGCAAACAATAAGGAGTCCATACTCAGTCATATCATGTATATGAATGATTAATTTTACTATATGTTAATTCAAATATTCATTCTATCCCTCTCATGCTTACTTTTTATAATAAGGGGTGATATTAAACAATTTATTGCTAAACATGTTAAAATCCTTTTCCTTCAAAGCAATGTTTACTTTTCTATAATACAAAGTTTTATTACTTATTTTCAATGATATCTCTCTATTATGTGTAATTAAATTAAAACTAAAATCCTTACATACTTAGAGGATCCATTTCATAAGCTAACAACCACCTGTCAAGTTTCAATGTCATATCTTATGCACAAGAAAGAATTTCCTTTTCCTCATCTCCCTCAAAAGGGTGATAGCTACTTCCCTCTAACCAAGTCCATACTTTCACCCCTCCAAAAGTTGAGGTAGCTTATACTATTGTTCCTAATGCATATATTTAACACATGTGCTTACATATTCAATTAGAAACAACTAGGTTTTGCATTTGTGAGACTCTAAGACATCAAATCACTAGTATGAGCAAGTTAATTTTAGATTTACAAACATAGAATCAGATATTACATGAAAAGATCACAACATTAGAAAATTATATTATAATACAAAATCCCCAAAAGCACCTTAGTGAAAATAATGTATATGCACCTTCACCTATTCAATTGGTTACAAATAATGTTACATATCAAAATAAGAAATCACAACAAAGTAACTCTATAATTAGTGATTCAAAAACCATTCAAAAATTAAATACGAGTGCAAGTGAGGTACTAATGGAAATTATTAAATATAAGTTGATCAAACTACCTCCTCTATATTCAAAAGGAGATCTAGATATTATTTTTCATATCATATAATGCATGGGCATCACATAGATTCATGTTTGGCATTGAAACTGTAGAGTAAATAATACTCTACGTTTCATTCTGATTTTTAGTTGCATGCTACAAAATTTTGTTCTCGCATACTTTAGTTTGAGATGGAAAAGTTTTGAAATATAACATGGGCTCTAATTTCATTTTGATTCATTTTTGTCTAAGTGTCGAAGTCAAGCGAAAGTTTCCAAGTGTCATCGGCTGAGGCATCTTTCATAATTTTTATAAGTTGGTCGGGACATGCCACGCATCTCATAGTAACTTAGTGGAACGTGACAAGTGTCACCATTTGCATTTCATATCAGCATCCACATTTCAAATCTCTTTTAAGAGAAAGGTTTCAATAAGCTAAGTATTAGGATCAGGCAGAGGGCACCAAGTGGCAATCGTAGAAGGTTTCAATTTGCTTTTCTAAAAGAAATGAAAGATGCCACGTATATCAGCTAAAGAGAGTGGAAGCCACCACATGTCAACCTCCAAATTTTATTCATTTTGTTTCACTGATATAGTAAAGACTGTGGTAGGTCTCAGGTTTTGTTTCTGGAGCAAGCGGAAGCTGCCAAGTGTCATTGTCTGTGTAATTTTAACCATTAAGGCCTGATTATTTCTATAATATAAATAGAGCGATGCGGAGACCATCACGTGTCAACTTCTACAGGTTTCTCAAAAGGTGGCTAAAATTAGCAAAGATCACCACATATCCCTAGTTAAGTAAAGTGGATATTGCCATGTGTCCTTTGTTGAGGCAAGCAGAAATCGCCACCTGTCCCTATGCCTTTTTTAAAGTTGCTCAGGTGAGAAATGTTGTGGGTCTTATTTTCTGTTAAGTTGTTAAAGTTTCAAAGAAGCAGATTATGATAGGTGTCAAATGTGGAACACTCCTGAGTAAAGACACAAAAAGAGTATAATTTAATCAGAAAGTGTCGTGTGTCTTAGGTAAGTGCTGTGAAACACGCCAAGTGTCATTTTTTGGTGCATCCTAAATGAAGAGAAGGTTTTTTAAGAGTTTTTCAAGGAATTGGCCAAGTGTCCTCTTTTTTTAAATAGAAGGGAGAATCCTTTGATCTATTTTAGCCAACGAACTACCAGAAGACAGAGTGTTTCAGAATCTAAGAAATATCTTCTATTAGACACTTCTAGTTCGGTTAGTTTTTAGTTGGGCCATTAGATTGGGAACACACAGACAATCTAGAGTGAATCCAAGGCTATAAATATGGGTACAGAGATCACCATAATAAAAATGGAATTAGATACTTAGAGAGAATTTTCTGAGAGAATTTGTCAAGAGTTTTAGACTTTCTAGAGCTGTGATTAGGAATATCATTTGCCTTTGTTCTATTTTCTTAAGTTGGAAAGTTTATGTAAATGTGCATGTTTATGTGCCTCTTATGTGACTGGAGAATCAATAATAAGATTGAATCATGTGCCTTTATTGATATTTTTTGTCATTACAAAAGTAGTCTAAGCTATGTTGTCAAGAGTTTTAGACTTTCTAGAGTTGTGATTAGGAATATCATTTGCCTTTGTTCTATTTTCTTGAGTTAGAAAGTTTATGTAACTGTGCATGTTTTTGTGCCTCTTATGTGACTGGATAATTAATAAGAAGATTGAATCATATGCCTATGTTGATATTTTCTATGTCACTGTAAAATTAGTCTAAGTTGTGAGCCTATGTTTCTATTATTTTCATCTTTTACATTTATCATGCCTTGTTTGCTCTTAAATGTAATTGAATCTTACATATAGTTTCACTATGCTTAGATTAAGGGTCAAATTACATTCAGGTGCATTGCCATAGTTAGATTTTATTTCTTTTCATTTGTGTTTCTGTTAAAATTCCTATCCATTTTCCCAGTATATGCTTGATATAAAGAAGAGACCAGCTTCTTAATAATTTGGAGGTTGTTTCAAGTCGCAAGTCCCACATCTTGAAACTTCCCATTGTTAGTGTTAGAAATAAGCACAATTTTAACCATCAACAATTTTTGGCATCCCCAATGGGACACCATCTTGAAGTTTCTTTTAAGACCGTATGAACCAAAGAGCTACAAGGAGTCAGAGTTGTGGATTAGTAACAAGATCTAAATCTTCTATCGTCACCGATTACCTCAAAGAATCAAAGTCAAGAAGAAATAATTGTTTGGTATGTATAGTTCTGTTACTCAGAGCTATGGGTCTTATGCCCCTTCATATATTTTTAATCAAGATTAGGTTGCTTGTGGAATCACATCAAGCAACAAGGATGCATATGGTTATGATTTTTGCCCTTCACAGGTCCAATATGACCAGCCTCAGCCCTGTCATGAGCTATATCAATCTTATGCCCAGTCTTCCCAATATATTACATCTCATACTGAACCTAATCTCATTTCCACATTCAAACAAGCATTGTTGGGATATACAAAACATGTATTAGAGCTTGACAACAGAAGGGAATGTGACCAAGAAATTCCTAATCATGTCATCCATCAAGTAAGAAATGCAATAGATCTGGTTAAAAGTGAATGGGCTCCCATTGAAAGAGTAAATTGGCAAAGGCTTACATATGAGATGTTGGATGTGAGTGGCTTAATTGCATCTTTGGAAGAGAAGTTGAGTAGTCATAAGAGGAAGCCTTACCAAGTCTATAAACTTGCATATCCACTACCCCAAGTTTCATATCAGACATACTTAACCCTTGCTCAAGAGCCATGTCAAGCCTATCATGGTTCTTTCCCCAATCATGTTGAGGAAAGTTCTGAAATAGCAAATCTGGCATTTAAGGCCAATCTTGATAAACAAATTGAATTGGCATATCTTCAAAAATAGAAATCTATGTTGGCAGCAAGGGAATTGGAATCCAAACCCTCACTTCCCCTTCACCTTGCAACCCCATCGTCCCAAGAGAAAAGTTCTAGACCTAAGGTCATGAGTTGGGAACAAATAATGGAATCATGGGGTAGAAAGAAGGAGAAAGACATTATCCAAGAGTGTGAGATGCAAAATGAGGCTAGTCCCTTTCAAGTCTCTCCCACCCTTCCTCAAGAATCTTCTTATTCTTCATGGCAACCTTCATGCACTCCCCATTTATCTGATGATTCCTATGAGCTCCAAGCAAGACTCGTTCAAGAAAATCTAGCTAAGTAAATTGAGGAATTAGAGGGGAAAATGAGATTGCTTAGTGAAAGAGAGATAGAGATTTCAGACCTTAGAAAGGAGCCTACACCAAAAGATACCTCTTATACCAATCCTTAGGTCCTTCAGCATGATGACAAGATTCGAAGTTGGAAGAAATAAAATCATGAACTAGCTGAGAACCTTGAAGAAGATAAAATTGTTGATTCTTTCCAAGAGAAAAGTTCTAGACCTAAGGTCATGAGTTGGAAACAGATAATGGAATCATAGGGTAGAAGAGAAGAAGAGAAAAGTTTTTCTCAAAACCTTGAAGAAGTCGAGGCTGCTCTTACTCATGGTGATAATCAAGCAGAAGATCCTACATTTGAACACACCCCATCTACACCCCTCCAAGAGAGCTATCAAGCTGCATCTGATATAGATGAAGTGATGGACAAATAAAAAGAAGAGAATCATTCAATTCAAGCTCAAGAATTATCTCCTCTTCCACATATGTATAACCATCAGTCTTCTTCTTCATCCCTTTTCAAAGAGGAATATATTTTGGAGGAAGCAAGTAAAGAGGAGTATACTCAATTCATGGCTATTCAAGAAGATTTCATGAGTGCAGATGAAGAAGAAATCACTATAGGTACACCCTTTGATGAACCATAGGACAAGTCACAAGCTTTTACCTCTATCTATGATGAAAAAGAGATAATTTCTAATCATGTTTTAAATGACTTGTTTGAAGTCATTAGGGTAGGTTACACTATTCTTCAAGAAGGCTGTGAGCTAGCTTCAGGGGGAGAAGGCAGCATTGAGACTCAAATAAATATGAAAAATTGTTGTAAACTATCAGGCTTATCCTTTTAAGAGGTTGGTAAATTTGAAGATGATATTTTTGAAGTCATTAAAGAGGATGATCATGCAATAGAACCCAAGCATGAGGCAGAAGGAGATAAGCCAAAAACTGATATATATCAAAAGACACAGGGTGGAGAGCCAACAGACATTTATTTCTTGATGAGACATAATAGCATAAAGAATCAGCATTCAATAAGCTTTAAAGAACAAGAAGAGTATGTATATGTTGGGGACATGTTTGACTCTGATTCATTTGGATGCAAGCAAATTAAGGTGGCAAATAAGAAGAGCAAGTCATCAGAGTTTCATACCATTCAATCACTTGTTTGGCATCATAAGTTTTTGTGTCATAAAGGATACTTCAAAAATATTCCCTTTGATTTGGGAGGTAGGCAAAGATACTTGGTTAATATAGTTATATATTTTTCCCTTTCCGTATTGCTTTGTTTTCCCATTTTTGTTTTCCTACTTTTCTTTTAAATAAGTGTTTTTTGAACACATAGTCAGCAGCTCAGAGTTTTTCAAAATTTTCAAAATTTCTCAATACATTTAATGTCTCCCAAATCTTTAGAAATCCCCAAGGTACCTTGCACTACCACTTGCATAACGTGTTTTCCTCGATGTCCCATAAAGATTGAGTAAGATTTGCTAACGGTTATATGAGTTTAATGCCATTTTGAGACATGATAGGTCAATAAATACCTCTTAGAAAGAGTTAAAGATTATAGTTTCTCAAACATTCCTACATCTATGAGAAAATATCTTGCTACTTGCATTTTTGGTTCCTAGTAAACTTGCTTCAGCGAAAGTGCTTTCTATTTTGAGAAAGTTCATACCAGTTATCATAGAATAAATATAGAGATGGAGGGACCACAATCTTCATAACAAGGAGCTGGGATGTATGAATCCCTTGATAAGTTTCTTGTAATCAAGTCATATGCTTCAGCTCCCACGCAACCATTGAAGACCTATCCACGGACTAGAATCCCTGAATTTGGTCAAGCAAGTGATCTAGTAAAGATAAAAGATTATGTAGATGGAGTCATAGACCCAATTCTTCAAAGAGAAAGTAGCAAAACTCTTAGAGAAGGGGCACATCAAAGGTGTCTTTAGAGGGCTAGAGTGGAGAAATATGAGACATTTTCCATGAGGATATGGACTTCACAACTAGCACAATTCATTGTCCCAACTGTACATCCATGCCCTGACTTGGTCAAACTATACGCGGACTTATTCCATGCACCTTCAAACACTATACAATAGGGACCATAAATGATGCAAATCACACTACAAGATATCAGGGACATGTTATCCCTATATCATGATAAGATAGCTACATTTCCCACTATTGCTAAAATGCAAAGAACGTAGGCAAACATCAATACCCAATTGAGGTTCTTAAGATCTGAATTGGAAATGGGTGATGATGATACTATTGTGCCTATACTCCCTATAGCAAGAGCCCAATTCGCACAAGCTAGACAAGATGCACTATCTATGATGTCTTTCATCTTTGAAATGAAGGATGATATGGCTGTCTATAGAGAACAAATGGCTATCCTCTTCAGGCTGAAAATTGTCGACAAAACTTAGGAGTATCGGCTTAACTTTTCTGAATAAATTATATACTCAATGGTGGAGCAATTGGTCCATTTCAAATCAAAATAAGTTTTTAGGTACTCCTATTATTTGTTTTACCTCATACTATATCATAACTTTGAAATTTTTGCCCAACATATGCATCTTGATATGTATGACACAAGTTTTGATCTCCAAAGGACCACTCCTGTGTCTGCATGGACACATATTTTGTCAAAAACTAGTGACCCATATGAATTTTTGGAATTATTTTTTACCCCTAATTTTTGTCACCTCATCCCCAAACTAGTTATGAATAGACTATTTCCAAGAGTTTCAAACCTTCTGGCCAATTGCCCAATTCCTTGTGATTTCTATTTTGGATCCCACCATACAATCATAAGAGTCCATGGTTTTTGTGGGGAACCAACGTTGCTACCTAAGATTTTGACTCTTAGCTTAGCATTATTAGAGGTCACCAAGTAGGTATCTACGGTAGATAATGAATATTGCTCTAGGAAGAGGAAGAGAAAAATGTATGACCTCCCAAGGATGACAACCAACATGGTATTGGAAGCCAGAGATGTTGAGATTGTGCTGCTTAGAAAGCTAGCCTTCCTGGGTTTCCTACTAGTCGAAGACAAATGGGTATATGACCTAAATGGTTTCATAGCTTCTTGGATAAGGACTAATAGGGTTGCAACTAGAATTGCACATGAAGGCCACCCCTTTTGGGAGAATAGAAAAAATCCTAGGGAAGATACTCCTAGATTTTATGTTGAATTAACAGATTTACCCCTTCCAAAAAATAGGCCATGGGAAACATTATATGTTAAGCAGAAGGATTTTGACCCTAAAGTCAGAATGACTTATGGCTTAAGAAGAGCATTAAAGAATAAATATTGGGATGCTGAGAAAATAGAAGCCTATTGGAAATATAGGCAAGAAATTTGTCAGACAACTCATTCTTTTGGGAACATGGACACAGATGAGAGATGGGAAGAAATATGGGATGAGTGCCATTTGTCCCTTGTATCTAGCCCTGACATAAGAAATTTGCTGACACAAGGTGTAGAGACAAAAGCTAAAGTAGGATCAAGCCAAGAGTCACATGCCTCAAGGCAAACTGTAGCTACAGTAAATATATCAGTTTGGCCCCAATCTCTTAGCATAATGGAAAAGCAAAAGAGTGTGGTGCCTTCACCACCAAAAGTTTCCCCATCAACATCAGTTATTGAAATTCCTAGTTCTCCACAAGCATCGTTGATGGTAGTAGTAGATGTGGAGGGAAAAGAAACATAGCCAAAAGAAGACACACCCAAGAAGTGAAAGAGGGTGCAGTTTTAGTTTGATTCAGAAGAGGAGGCAAACCCTCCACAATGCCAATTATAGAGTAATATAATTGCCCCTTAGGTAAGTATTATTCCTCCTTCTCCTTCTCAATCTCTTTCTTCTCCTATTTTTATGATGTTTCCATCTAGCCAGATGACATCCCCTGCCACCTCTGTCATTCCCATTTCTCACTTTGCCCCATCTATCCCCACTCAAGCTTTAACGTTACCTCACTTGTCCCCTTCTATTCCCAAGAAACTTTCCCCTTAGATTGCCCATAGCCAATAATTGGCTATTCAATATGGTTTGTCATAGGGACATCCTTTTGTGGGTGGGCATATTACCTCTCCTTCTACCTTCTAGACCTAAGCAGATGCTGCTAAGAAGGCAAGGAAAGCCCAAAGAGACAAAAAGAAGATCAAGGAAAATAAAGCCTTGGCTACACCCCATCTACAGTCATAATTTGACCCAATTCAGTAGCAATTAATGGTGACTCATTTGTCACCAAATGTAATCAAGCCAACTGAGCAGATGTAGTCAGAAGACTACATAATGAATGCAGTGGCCATAGATATGTCCCTGTTCAAGCCACTAGACAAAATTGAGCCACTAACTGAATCCACTTCTGTAGTTGCTAAAGATTACCTGAAGACATCAAGGAGGCTACAAAAGATGGAGGCTGATTTAGCTAAGGAAAAGGCAAACTATAATAGTTTGACCACAAAAATCAATAGAAAAGACAATGAAATAGAGAATCTGAATAAACGGTTGCAAGATATTATTTCTCTTTAGACTCAACAAGCAGTCTAGGCTCAAAATGATTCCTTAAAATTAGGGCTAACACAGGTAAAAGATGTAGTGACAACCCTAAGGTGGGAAAAATTAGCATTGCAAGAAAAATGTGAGGAACACCTATTACAGGTTACCCAATTACAACAAAAGCTACTAAGTGAACAGAATAATACCATGGCTATATAAGCCCAATTTCAAGTTGAGCAACAAAGAGTAGAAAAATTGATGCTAGAGCTGGCCAATAGGCCAAAGAATGTCAGAGTGTTAAGTCTAGTGAAGGAGATCTATGAATCAATGTGGAAGAGAATATCTTTAGAGATTATTCATCTCAGGCCTTCTCTCACCTTCTTACTAAATGCACAAAAATTATGCGAAAAGGTGGAGAATTTAGTTTCAAACACTCTGGCTACAGTTTTTGGGAGAGTATTGGACTCTGAAACATTGCTACAAAAGCTTTATGATGCAATGGATAGAACATTGTTACCAAAAAGAATTGAGAACAGAATGGTCACTACTAAGCGAGTGAATGAGGTTCTCAGTTGCAATTTTGTAGCCATCAGTTGTATAGAGCTCCTAGATGTCATGAAAGAAGGATTCAGTGAAATGAAATGGTACATTGAAGATTTAGTGTAATTAGGTCTTCCTTCTCCATTTCTTGATGACAACACAATGTTAATGGTTGATGAAATTGAACCTTTGTTGTTGGCCAAATAGAATGATCAGACAGTTTTTCAGGATTTAAGGGATGATTCATCAATCCCTAAAGTAGAAGCTATTTTGATTCCTATTTCCCAACTCAAATTCAAATTGAAGGCTACAGTTCAGATTTTGTAGAATTTTTCTCACAAGGATATTATTAACCTTGATTTAGCCTTCAATGAATTGCAAAATAAATAGGATTTATCTGACGATGAGTGGTTCGCATACCAAACAACATTGTTGAAGCTGTAATTTTGAAATTTTGATCTAGCGGGAGTTGTGGTTTATTTTTTAGCAGGCTCAAAAGTCCTTGGGGTCACCAATAACTGTAGAGTAAAAAATACTCTACATTTCATTCTAATTTTTAGTTGCATGCTACAAAATTTTATTCCCACATACTTTGGTTTGAGATGGTGAAGTTTTGAAACAAAGCATGGGCTCTAATTTCCTTTTGATTCATTTTTGTCTAAGTGTCAAAGTCAAGCAGAAGCTACCAAGTGTCATCGGTTGAGGTACTTTTCATAATTTTTATAAGTTGGTTGGGACATACTACGTATCTCATAGTAACTTAGTGGAATGTGACAATTGTTTGCATCCACATTTCATATCAACATCTGCATTTCTAATCTATTTTAAGCGAAAGGTTTCAATAAGCTAAGTATTAGGATCAGGCGGAGGATGCCAAGTGGCAATCACAGAAGGTTTCAATTTGACTTTCTAAAAGCAATGAAATATGCCATGTATCTTAGCTGAAGAGAGTGAAAACCACCATGTGTCAACCTCTTAATTTTCTTAATTTTGTTTCATCGATATAGTAAAGACTGTGGTGGGTCTTAGGTTTTGTTTCTAGAGCAAGCGGAAGCTACCAAGTGTCGTTGTCCATGTAATTTTAACCATCAAGGCCCGATTGTTTCTATAATATAAATAGAGAAACATGGAGACCAGCACATGTCACCTTCTGTAGGTTTCTCAAAAGGTGGCTAAAAGTAGCGGAGATTGCCACATATACCTAGTTAAGTAAAGCAAAGATTGCCATGTGTCCTTTGTCAAGGCAAGCAGAAATCACCACCTGTCCCTATACCTTTTTTAAAGTTACTTGGGCAAGAAATGATGTGGGTCTAATTTTCTATTAATTTTTTAAAGTTTTGAAGAAGCATATTGCGAAAGGTGTCAAAGGCGGACCACTCCTGAGCAAAGACACAAAAAGAGTATAAGTTAAGTGGAAAGTGCTGTGTGTTTTAGGTAAGTGCTGCGGAACATGCCAAGTGTCATTTTCTGGTGCATCCTAAATGAAGAGAAGGTTTTTTAAGAGGTTTTTAAGGAATTGACAAAGTTTCCTCTTCTTTTTAATATAATGGAGCGTCCTATGATCTATTTTAGCCAATGAACTACCAAAAGATAGAGCATTTTAGAATCTAAGAAATATCTTCTGTTAGACACTTCCAGTTCGGTTAGTTTTCAGTTGGGCCATTAGATTGGGAACACGCAAACAATCCAAAGTGAATCCAAGGATATAAATAGGGGTATAGAGATCACCATAATAAAAAGGGAATCATATACTTAGAATTTTTTGATAGAATTTGTCAAGAGTTTTAGACATTTTAGAGTTGTGATTAGGAATATCATTTGCCTTTGTTTTATTTTCTTAAGTTTGAAAGTTTATGTAAATGTGCATGTTTCTATGCCTCTTATGTGACTAGATAATTAATAAGGAGATTGAATCATGTGCCTTTGTTGATATTTTCTATGTCATTACAAAAGTAGTCTAATTTGTGTTGTTAAGAGTTTTAGACATTCTAGAGCTGTGATTAGGAATATCATTTGCCTTTGTTCTATTTTCTTGAGTTGGAAAGTTTATGTAATTGTGCATGTTTTTGTGCATCTTATGTGACTGGAGAATTAATAAGAAGATTGAATCATGTGCCTTTGTTGATATTTTTAGTGTCACTATAAAAGTAGTCTAAGTTGTGAGCCTCTATTTCTATTATTTTCATCTTTTACATTGATCATGTCTTGTTTTCTCTTAAATGTAATTAAATATTACATATAGTTTCATTGTGCTCAGATTAAGGTTAAAATTACATTTAGGTGCATCGCCATTATTAGATTTTCTTTCTTCACATTTGTGTTTCTGTTAAAACTCCTATCCCTTTTCCCAGTATACGCTTGATATAAATAAGAGACTAGCTTCTTAAAAATCTGGAGGTTGTTTCAAGTCACAAGTCCCACATCTTGAAACTTCCCATTGTTGGTGTTAGAAATAAGTGCAATTTTAACCATCAATAGAAACAACATATACAATAGATAATTTATAATGAGGACCCTATACAAGGTAAATCAGTCAAGCAAACTACAATGACACAAGAACACATTCACAAAGGGTCAAATTCATAAATAGTACAAAAGTGGTTACCAAAGCATAACTCAAAATAACAAAAGGATCAAAAATAAAAATTAGAGCAACAAACAATACCACTAGCACATGTAAAGCACAAAAAATATACAAATCTACCTCTCCAAAATGAGGCTCAACTTTCAAATCAGTATGGGTTTGGCCAAAAAAATCTACAATAGTTTGATTATCAAGGTCAAGGGTTAGGCAAGCATGCTCAAGGCATCACTACTCCTATTTTAGAAATTGATAATGTTTGTCACTAAGGTTTGGGATTTATTAAACGTCCTAAGGCAAATCATTCACAAACACAATTTATCAAAGGAAAATATCTAGATACAACAAGAGTCAACACTAGCATTCCATTGGTTTAGAATCAAAATGATAATGATGAGTGAAACAATATAGGTTATTATGTTTTCTAAGATATCGACAATGAATCTAGATATTTAGAGTCATATTCATAGCCATTCCCTTGTGCTTCACAATCACACACAATTCCTTTGTTTAATGTAGGACACCATGACAGAGAGTCTCTCATGAGACTCATCGGTTAGTATCATTTCTTCTCATTCTTTTTTATACATAGTATCCTTATGATTTATTGTATATAGCTTCTTTTAAATTACTTGTACATAGTTTTATTATGATTTATTATATGTAGCTTATTTTAAAATATCAAAAACAATATAACAGGTCAAAATACACAAACATTCAAATATGTTAAAAGTAAAAAACATTCAAATAACTCAAAATACAAATACATTCAAATAACTCAAAATACCAAAAATATTCAATAAATCAAAAACACCAAAAAAATTTCAATTGTATTCATTATCCATGCTTTACATTTCTACTACCATGCTAGACTTACATTTTGTTGTTTTATGCTATTGTATGTCAATTTATCTATATTATCATGCTTCACTTGATCTTCTTTGAGTGTGTGTAGTAGCACCCAAGTCCTTGATTACTTCACTCTACCCATTGAGGGGGCATCCTACTTCATATATTCAAGACATACATCGATATATCTACCCATTTGGGTCATCTTACTTCTACATTTGACACATACATCAATATATCTACCCATCGAGGGCATATTCTACATGACTACACCATCCAGGTTATGTCATTCCTCCACCACACACTCTAGTTATCATGTTGATGTAAATTACTTACTAACTTACATAGATTACTATATTGACATTTACTAGTATATAGCACTTGTGTATTTCTTAGCATCTACCTAATCTTGTACTACATGTTTTGCATACTTTCATTACTTGATTTCATTAGTTAGATGTGATTGTATTTCCATCATTTACATGTCTTCCTTTCTTGCTTTGCATAGTTGGATATGATTTCATTTCTCAATTCATTTTTTATTTCTTATGTGCACCTTATGACATTTACTAATGTCCTTTTCTTACACTCTTTTATGTGATTGTGGCTCTCATGTCAACCTTACTTGATTCCAATTATATGTGTATGTGGAATTTGAACATGTCTTATATGTTTGCTTTCCTAGTTTGAGTGACATGTGCCCATGTCCCTTATTTTCTTTCCCCCTTGGCCACTTTTTTTGCTTATTGCATCTTGCCTTTACATGTGTGTTGCTTGTTTGCTTCTCACTATTTGCAATGCCATGATCCACATCATACATTAATCTTACTTTCTTGGATGTCATGATGGACATCATGCTCCATCCTTCCTTGAAAAATAACAAATAACAACTAACATTTCTAGTTTTAATTCAATATGATACACATGCTATTACATTTTTACATCTATCTAGGCATACTCAAGTTGATCTAACAATCTCCAATATAAATTATGCTATGTCTTGATACATCTTATCAATTATCATTATTATATCATGTATTTCATAGCATAACACGCTTGTAGGGATATTTATTCTAAGGGAAGTCATTACATGGTCTTCATTCCTACCCTCAAAATAGGTGGTAACAAATAGGGGGTTTTTCATAGAGATAAAAGCCTTTATCGATTAAAAAATTAGTTTTTAAAACACTCATAATAGCAACTAGAATCCAAACTAGGCAGAACAGACTAGAAAATAGTGACAATGATAGAATAGTGATCAAAAATAACAAAGGACAAGAGTGACATACTTGAACTATAGTGCCAGATAGCAAAGTGTCATGCTTTTTATGCTCTTGTCCAAATAGCAAAAAACCTAATTTGTTTAGAAATAGGTGGAAAGGTAAGTTTAGTTATAGTTTTGTCAGCAACAATTCAATTCAAATTGGGAAATTTTAATATAGTTTTTCTTAGAGAATCCAGATATAGGGGGAATCATGTGTGGCATGATGGATCTCACTTCTAGTTTTAGGCTAGGCAGTTGGTATAACTTCTAGATCAGAATCCATGTTATAGACACTAGTGATTGGGGGCAATGTGCACAGCACATTATATTTTTTTTTTTAGTTCAGTACATTATCTAGGCATTATCAATAGTTTCATGCCTTATTCCATCTATAGGTGGTTGGAATCATTCCTAAGTGGATTCCATATAAGCATAGTTCCTAGTTTTAGAGTGAATTTCATACAAACCTAATCTCCACCTCTTAAAGTGGCCAAGATTTACCTAATTTCTAGTACACATTCAATTATCCACACTACCTTGTCATATTATTGAGCATTCATGGGCTTCAATATCCATCTCATATGACACACATTCATACTAGTATCAATTCATAGCTTCACTTAGTAGCCAATGATGGAGCCAAAGGATTAACTAGCCTTTGTATTCTTAAGCCACCTACTCAAAGGGATTGGACACATAGTCCAAACATTAATTAGAACATGCATGATCACATAGCTTCACTTAGTGTGAAATGATGGAGCTAAAGGACCAACTAGCCTTTGTATTATTAAGCCACCTACTTACAGGGATTGGACACATAATATAAACATTGATTAGCACATACATGATTAGATAGCTTCACTTAGTGGGTGATGATGGAGCCAAAAGTCTAGCCTTTGCATTTTTAAGCCACTCTTGAGTAATTGAGCACTCAACTCTATTTATGATATTACTTTTGGTACAACACATATCCAACATCACTCAGCACCACTCAACATCATAATATGTTTTGTATTGGTTCACATACCCGATGAGGTGTATTCATTCCTTTTTCTTCCTCTCTTTTTTAGCCAACTTTTGTATGTTTTTATTTTAGACATAGTGTGTCTAGTAAGACCTAATCTACTTCTTATTTTCCATTTATAGATTTACACTTCATAATGTACTCTCTATACACACACTCAACATCACACAGCTTAATGGGCTTCACCCTTATAGGTAAGTTTGGGTATGCTTCTTATTTTTCCTTTATCCTAGTTTTTGCTTTGTTGTATCACTAGAATAAAGAGGGGGTAAATGTAGTCATATAAAATGTCCAAACTGGTAGCTTGAGAGTGGCTTGTGACATTCTATCCATAGGTCATTATTGCATGCTCTTGTGACCCTTCTAGACACCTTTTTGCTCATTGTTAGTCATCTATAGCCTTCCAGACAATCATTCCTACTCAACTAGACTCTATTTCCCAAGCTAATTCTATCCCTTCAAGTCTTGAGCTTGTAGGATAGGAGTGTCATACCTGGACAACAACACTAGACCCTAAGGTGTCCCATTTTTTGTACTCTTATCTAATCACAATTTGACCCTAAATGGATAATTTAATCTGATTCTTATTCTTCATCATGTCAACCTATCATGAATACACTTAACCCATGACCAATAGTTCCCTATAAAATCCCATTCAAAGTTAATTTACAAAGGGAGGTGATAAATATTACAAAGGGATGTGATAAATATTACAAAGCAATCAAGAATACAAGTAAACTACTAATGAAAATTTCCCTATTCTCTGCATATAATCACCCAACATAGCTATAAACACATTCAAAATCTCATACTAGTCCCTAGCCACCTCAAGCACTCTCAATTTGGTATTTTTTCATCCACATAACACTATTACACAAATAAAATTTAAGTGGGAGAACTACATATGGCTTGATCCCTCTTTAGAGTATTGGTATGTAGTCAACATACCCATACAAGGGGTGTGGATCACATGTTTAGTGCATCTTACACACGCTAACCCCCCCCTCTTTCTCAAGTTTTATTTAAGCACAATGAAGATCTAGGGTTTTAATATTAAATCAACTCTAAAAGGAGCTCTGTTAACATTCAACACTTAAGATTTCATAGGCAGACTCATATAGGGACACTGAACAAAACATAGAAAACTTAGATCTATGTGACTAGTTTGCATAATAGTGGTGGGAGTGGATTATAACATCAGATGCTGAAGTGTCCTATTTTTTATGTTCCTATCCTTTCACTAAATGAAATCTAGGTTCTGATTTTTGACACTATCTCAATCTTGCACAACTAGTTTTAGACCCTACAATAGCCATTTTAGCCTATTTTAAGCTAAGTTATAATTTTCCTAATTTATTGCTATTTTTAGAAAGGTAAAAAAGACAAATAAATTATAAAAATCAATATTATAATTATTTTAATATTATTTATTGATTTTTTAATCTAGACCCTTAACTAAAATAAGAATAAAACTCCATTATTCTTAAAAAACTTAAATCAAAGACATCTAATGTGTAGAAAGGTCACATTACTTATGATGGCATAAGGGTTAGGCCTCTCATGTAGGACATGATGGTAGATTTCATAATCTCTCTCATGAATTATTATATAATTTATATCTCTTTGGTTTCAATATTGTTTGTTTTTACCCATAGGTGTGCCTTGTTATGCTTTTATGCTTATTTAAATAGACCCAAGGTTGGTAACATCTTGACTTAAATATGCTTGGTTGTCACCTTGTTATTAGTTATCTCCTTAACCCTAAGACATTTTGATTATTATTTAACTTACACCATGATGTGAAAATCCCTGAAGATGGAAGTCCTGCTTGGGGGTGCCTATAGTAGTTTTTTAATGATGGAAAAAGGTTGGGAGGTGAGCCCAGCTTCTATTGGTCAAAGTTTCACTTGGAGTGAAGAGGAATTGTCTTTATCTATTGACTACTCGTGCTTTGTTGTTTTCTATATCTAGGTTAGAGTCAAAGATTTTTTTTTTCAACTAAACTTATTGTATTTATGTATTAATGATTTATTGTGAGTATTGTGAGGGCCACTATTATTATAATTTTTATCAGTTGAATGTTCTGGTTATTACTACAAATAAATATTTTGTATCTTGCTTGTTTTATCATTTTATTAGGCCTCCTTATGAAGGATCCATGTACAAAATTGAACCCTTATGGATGCTATATATATATATATATATATATATATATATATATATATATATATATATATATATATATATATATATATATAATGTTGAATATCTTATAAATTCTTGTTCATTGCATCTTGAGTTTCTTGTAAAGGTACTATGTTAAAATGAACCATATAAATATATATTTGAACAATGGGTATTGGGTGAAGGAAGGTGATATAGTCTGCCTTTTCTTTGCAAGACTAACATATAAGTGATGTTGCTTTTATGAATCTATTTAGATTAACCCATTCATAATATGGATTATACTTAACTAGCCTAAATTATATATATAATGTTGAATATCTTATAAATTCTTGTTCATTGCATCTTGAGTTTCTTGTAAAGGTACTATGTTAAAATGAACCATATAAATATATATTTGAACAATGGGTATTGGGTGAAGGAAGGTGATATAGTCTGCCTTTTCTTTGCAAGTTTAACATATAAGTGATGTTACTTTTATGAATCTATTTAGATTAACCCATTCATAATATGGATTATACTTAACTGGCCTAAATATTTTTGGCCTTTTAAGCATTGACCATCTCTTTTGATCAAAATTTGAAGAGCTAAGGTAATTCTAGTGTATCTAAAATGAATGTAACTTCGATTTAAATCTATGATATTTTTATTTGGAATAACAATATAGCTTGTTGAAATAGACTAAACATTGATGTTTTCTAGTATGATTATGTTATCTTTATGTTGAATCTTTTATTAAAAGATTTAGAAGATGGTTATGACTATTGTTTTAGATCCTTGGGGAGGAGTTTTTATGTAAAGTAAGCTTTGTGGCCTTATGGCCTTTCTAATAAAATATTGTGAGTTATATGATCAAATCTTTTTGAGAATAGTCTCTTTATTCTGTTTTGGACTCTCCTTTAAACCTACATAGTTTATGTATTCAATAAATATTTTATAAAGATGAGTTGAATGCAATGATTAAATTATATGAATTGATATTTGGTGTTAAATATATATTTCATAGATCTGTTGAAGCTTTTAGTATTATGGTGGAGCGGAGGATGTCTTGTGAAAGAATCCCCTTTGCCTTAGTAATGGGTTGTTTCATGTTTGTGCCTTTCCTTAATTTAGATCATTTTAAAATCATTTCAGTTATTAAGATTATATATATATATATATATATATATATATATATATATATATATATGTATATATATATATATATGTATATATATATATATATGTATATATATATATATATGTATATATATATATATATATATATATATATATGTATATATATATATATGTATATATATATATATATATATATATATATGTATATATATATATATATATATATATATATATATGTATATATATATATATATATATATATATATATGTATATATATATATATATATATATTACACTACTAAGATATTGAAAAATATATTATAAGAGTGTAATATATATATATATATATATATATATATATATATATATATATATATATATATATATTACACTCTTATAATATATTTTTCAATATCTTAGCCTTGGCATAACACAATGGGTCCCTGAAATATCCTAGAAGTCTTATATTAGGATAAGCAGATACGTCAACTCATAGTGTATGTAGTAACATAAAATTATGGATTGATTCAGTTTCCTATTTATATCTTGTTAATTAACTAAACCAATGATAACATTTGTTTAATTTCATAATATCGACTATGACCCATAATTGCCTTGTTGGTAAAATTGACTTGAAGTTCAGCTTTAGATGTTTAATGTGTTTTACCTTGAGTGTTGGATCATAGCCTTGTTTAACTACTCTATGTAGGCTATTTTTTATCTCACATTAATTACCTTAGTCATTTATTTTGTATTTTCCTTATCCATTAGTCAAGCTACTATGCACAAGGATTTGCCTTGGCTAAACTTTTTTTAGGGCTTCTCTTAGCAACTACTTTGTCGACTTAATATTACTTTAGGTGATTTTAAGCTAGGCCTTTTTGTGTCTTTTGTCTTATCGTATTTTCTCCCTTTTTCATTTTATTCTCAATTTTTCCTTGGTCATTTTTATTACTTCTATTACTGGTTCATAGGAATCCATGTTTAGAACTATAAATATAGCAGACAACCACCCAAAGATAAAGGTAAGTCAACATACATAGTAGATTCACTTTTTCATTTATTTTCCTTTAAATCATTTACTTTTAGTTATTTTATTATTTAAAATGATATAACTTTGTTTAGCCTCGTCATTGTGTGTTTCTATGTTCTTTTCCCAAAGCACCATCCCCTATTGCACCTGAGTGACAAATGATGAGCTTTGAGTCGAGTATATGTATACACATAATATTTTCAAAATTTATCAATTATTGATGCTTTCTATCTTGAAAGAACCCATCAAGTCTCAATCTCTTTGAGTGCATTCCTTTCAGGGTATATTAAGAAAGGGATGAGCAGACTATTGGTGCTTCACATGATTGTTTTCCATTATTGTCAATTGTTATGAATCCAACCAACTCCTAAAAACATTCCCCTAAGCTTTGCCTCCTATTTTTCAACCTCTTATAGTTATTCACCATCTTCATTATCCCCTTTCCCTAACCTAAACCCCTTTTTGGTAGTTTACATAACTATGTCAACCACATCAACCTTGTATTATTATTTATAAAACTTACTAAGAACTAGGTCGGCCATGGCTAACATAGTTCATAACCTAGTTAGTTTCTACCAATTATAATATTAGGCTAACCTAAAACTTCATAAGGGATTAGGGTTATATCCACCTATATAAACACATTCATTTCACCATTTTTAGAGATACAGTAAGAATTATATATTCATTTGTGCTTCTTTACAATCTTCTCCTATGCCATTCTACTTGAGGAGTATTAGCTTAGGGTTTTTACTTGGAGAAGAGTCTTATCTTGTGGAAAAATATAGGATTCTTTAAACTTTCTTAGTGATCCTCAAAAACCACAATAACCTCTTATGAAGCACCTTTGGCTAAGGGAGAGATTGAGTCTCAGTGAGTTCATTTTCCAGGTAAGTATCTCTAACTTTGATCCTCTCTTTAGTAGATAGAAGTATCATTAGTAATGGCTTTTGAATATATTTCTCTCTCCATGCAAGAGGATTTTACCTATACATAGCTTAAATAGGATTCTCTTATGCATGTTTACTTTTATTGTTTATTACCCCCACTTTATGCCATAAGCTTTGGTGAGCACTAGATTATATTTTGCTTTACTTGATATTATATAGTGAATATGAAAACATAGGACCTAGTTAGGGTTAGTACATAGTTTTACTTGATTGGAGGCTTTAGAAACCTCCCTAGTGATATTATTTATGGTAAAAGATACCTTGATTAGGTCTAGAAGATCCATATTGATCATGACTCTAATTATCTAATGTATCCCCAATCAAAAGTGTAAGTAGGATTTATCTTCTCTGAGCTAGGATTGATTCATAGATCTACTAAATTTCCCATTACATACAAGATGATGTCACATGGAAAAATCCCACAATTCTATAATTTTAGAGGTATCCTTATCAAGAGTGAAGCCCCTAAGACAATGGGCTAGTAGGATGTTATCATGTGGAATAATCCTAATGTTCCAAAACCCCAAGGTAGTCTTACTAGATTTTTAGAGTGGTAGGGTAGTGAGTTAGTGAATTATCATAATTTGGCCATCTCTCAGATCCCAAAACCTTGAGTGAGTTTACCTTGAGGTTTAAGCCCCAATTATATTGAAGGCCCAACACCTGTGATGCTACCACATGGCTGCATCCCAAAACTCACAAGCCAAAAAGACTTGCATTTGATAATAAACCTAAGGGCCTATAATTGTCATGCATGGCACATCTACAATCCTTAGTATCATTGACTTGAGAAAACCCAAAGCTACCTCATGGTGACCTCCCATGCCTATGATGAACTAAGTCAAATTTGATGGTTGTCTTGATGTCAATTATGTAAAAAAACATTTAGGCAAGTTTTTTAAATGAATTTAAGTGTGACGCCAAATGATTTATGATACATTACTACCAAATGCATTATGGTAACTACAGGATTTACCTTGATATATTTTTTAGCTCAAATGGATTATGGTATCCATCCTTATTTGACAATGGTTTTATGGTTATAATTGTTTGGCATATTCATATTTTAGATAAAAAATAGCATGATAATGGACATTTGAACATGTCCTTGTATGTACTATTTCTTAGATTTAGTGGCATGTGCCCATGTCCCTTGTATTTTAGCCCCTTTGCTTACTTTATATACCTTGTGTGTTTTATATGTATGCGTTATAGCCATGACACTTATCTCTTAATTTTTGTACACTCTATTTTTAAATGCCATGAGTGACCTCATATATATATATATATATATATATATATATATATATATATATATATATATATATATATATATATATATATATATATATATATATATATATATATATATCCCCTTTTTGCTTGGGTGCCTTCATGGACATCATGCCCCATTCCCTAAGTAGTTAGTCAATTTATTACTCATATTTCATATTCATATATATTATTTTATCTATCTTGATAGACTTGTGAATGTTGGACCTAACATACATCATACTTTACAAACTTATACTCAGATTATCTTACTTTGTGATGTTATGTATTCACATTATATTGGTTTATTATGTAGATATCATATATGCTCTGGCTAACACACATCTTAGAAATATTTTTATTTTTAGGATAGTTCTTACATAAGTTTAATAACTCCCCTCAAAAAAGGGTGAATTTACAAAGGTTTGTCACAAAGATCAGGTTATCTAAATCAGGGTTTTTTTAGTGGAAAATATTCATTAATCTATGATTATTCCATTTTTCTAAGTCAATATTTATCAATTTTTGTGGAGTTGTCAAAAGAGTGGGATCACCTAAATTTTCAAGGTTGAAGTTAATTTTGGGGTAGGTTCACCTACATTTCAATATAAATTTACTCATATAAATGTAATTCATCAGTAACTCAAAATCTAATTGAGAGTCATTCACCACATACCATTGGATGAAAACCACCTTCAAATTCTACTATTCCAATCACACACCATCAAATGATCATATTTATGCAACCTACCATCAAGAGATAACAAGCTATCATTGGGTGACAGTAACCTATCATCAGGTGACAATAACCTACCATTGGATGATAACAAATAATGTAACAACAAGGTGTAGTAGGGATTTATGAGACATTAGGAAAACTTTTGGTAGTTTCTATTTAAAAAACCTTGGTTGTAATTTTTAATAGCAGTCTTAATAATTAACATGTTCCAAGCTCCAGCAAGTTATGTAATGACTTTTTTGTAATATAATTATTTAATATTTTTAACTATATTTTCATTTACTACACTTTAAGTATTGTTATATGACCACAAGATACCATCACATGATCATAGGTTGCCATCATATGACCCTAAGATGTCATCAAATGACCATACGCTACCATTAAATGATTTTAAGCTACATTTAGATGATTTTAAACTACTGATGGATGACCACAAGCTAATATTAGATGACAATAAGATATGGTTAAAAAATTATAGGATATCATTGGATGACCATAGACTACCATCAATTAGACTTTGTTTGCTTAATGGTAGCCTATAGTTGTATGACACTAACTTATGGTCATTGGATGATAGCCTATGGTCATCTGATCATAACCTTCCAATGGGTGGTTGTAGTCTACTATCGTGAGTCCTTATTTATCTATCAAACATATTTTTTTGGTGTCAACAATCTTCACTTCACTGTTAATCATCTTGCATCCATGACTCTTTAGGCTTGATTGTATGGCTTTTACTAAAAATGTTAAGGCATCTAGGAAATTTAAACAACAAAATAACCTATTATCTTATTTTAGCTAGACACCAAACATAGGTATAAAATTTTTAATTAACTAGTGTTTTTTATTTATTAACTAGTGGTTATAATTGTGTGGCACATTCATATTTTAGATAAAAAATAGAATGATAATGGATATTTGAACATGTCCTTGTATGTATTATTTCTCAGATTTAGTGGCATGTGCCCATGTCCCTTGTATTTTAGCCCCTTTGCTTACTTTATATACCTTGTGTGTTTTATATGTATGCGTTATAGCCATGACACTTATCTCTTACTTTTTGTACACTCTATTTTTAGATGCCATGAGTGACCTCATATATATATATATATATATATATATATATATATATATATATATATATATATATATATATATATATCCCCTTCTTACTTGGGTGCCTTCATTGTTAGGTTGTGGACCTAAAAGCTTCACTGATGCAAATAGGGAAGGAGGGTGCTGAGTGTCACAGTTGCCAGCATCGGTTAGGCCAACTGACATCAGTCAAGGGTAGACAGGAAGGCAACCAACATCGGAAGTATTCGGCTGATGTCGGTCATCTCCAGGCAGATAGGGACCGACATCGGTCACCTGTGCGATTCAGAATTGTGAGTGTTACGAAAAATTTGTTAACAAACTGAGTGTTTGCATGTTAAGAGCCAATTTTAGACTTGAAGCTACGGATCTAATTATTGTAATTAGATGTCTAATTATTGTTTCCATGAGATCTACATATTAGACTCATGGGCTGTATTATAATTTGTGCTAGAGAGTAAGAGAGGAAATATTAGCTCCTTCTGTGTGTGAAGAGAGCAAGGTGTGTTCCTCCTAGTACCACAATGCCAAGTGTGGGTGCTAGTTTGGAGAATCAAAAGGATTCTTCATGTATGTAGGATCTTAGTCAGCGGGTGTGCAAGGCCACATTTGGAGATCTGCATGGTAAGTAAGATCATTGATTTGCAAGTGTATGTGTGTGTGAGGTCTAAGGTTTGCAGGTGTGTAGAACCAGGTTGATCTATAGGTGGCAGCAGAATCAAGGTGACAGCAACACAATAGGGAGCAAGATCAGGTGGGATCTACTTGGAGTACAGTGTGTACTCGGTTATAGAGCAAAGAGGAAGGCAAGGTAGTTCCTGCCATAAGTAAGATCATTTGAGTTATAGGGTGTTGCAAGTTAAAGGGAGATCTACTTGGAGTATGTTGAGTACTTGGAGTGCATGGAGCACTTGTGGAGTGCGTGGAGCACTTGTGTACTGGAAATAGTGGATACTGACTGGTTGGAGGTGAACACCAACTCTGTGTTTGAGTTGTGTGTTGGGACCGTAAGAGAGAGAGCTTTGAGGAAAGAATTACTATACACTTGAGGTGTGGGAAGCCTCTGAGAGGTGTGAAGAAGAAGTGGCATCTTATTTATTGTATTCTTTTCTAGATGAGTATTAATACAATTGGGTATTGTCTCTCATATTCTGTGTTGTTTCTAATTTCTAGTTACTTGTTACTTCTAGTTAATTTTGCATCTTAAGTTGCTTGTATTTGTTAATCAATGGTGCTTCCATGGGTTCCTAACATTTGGTATCAAAGCCAAGTTGTTGGCTCATAGCTTGATACCACTAACAGTTGGTATCAGTGCTAAGGTTGCAGGGAGTAGGTTTTGTATTTGGTTACAAGTCACTCTCAGGGGTTTCTGATTGAGTGGGAGTATAGCAACGGCAGAAGAAAGTAAGCTAAGAATGGAAGAATTGAAAAGCACAAATGGTCAATTATGGTCTTATGGAAAGAAAGAGTAGGAAAATAAATATTGTTTATTGGTAGAAGATCAGCATAAACGAATTGAAGAAGTAGATGTTGTAGGTGTTGTTGCACAGGATGCTCTAGAATGTTCCTTGGATAAAGTAGAATCTTGGTTCATAGATTTTGTTGCCTCTTTCCATGCAGCCCCAATTAGAGGGGTTGGTGAGCCTTGTCACATGGTTGGCAAAGGGGAAGTGATGCTGAAATTGTAGGCGACCAACACATGGGTGTTGAAGAAGGTCATGCAGGTCCTAATCTTGAAGATGCGGCTAATTGTTTTAGGAAAGTTGGGTGATGAGAGATGCACAAGAAGTCTCACAATGGATGCACTTGAATTAGCTGGTGGTAAGAAAGTAGGTATCCTTTATCTATCTACTTATATTACTGATTCTTCTTCTATTGTGAAGACGTGTCTTTGTAGGCTTGGTCACATGAGCAAGAAGGAGATGCATGTTCTTAAGCGAAAGACAGATGTGTTTGACAGACTTAAGAACTAGAAAGCCTTGGTATTTTTAGAGGAGATGACAGATAGAGATCAGTGGAAAAGGCTGGACATCTTTGAGTAGGGTAGTTTTGACATGGGATTGATTCAAAGAAATCTTGCAAGTAAAAAGTCATCACTCATAGGTGAATACAGTTACCAGCATCGATCAAGGGGAATCGACATCAAATAGATAGGTGCTGATGTCGGTCATGTGTAGACCAGAGCTGGTGGTGTCAGGTAGGGTGGCTATTAGCGTCAGTTAGGGAACTGACATCAGTGACTAGGTAAGACCGATGTTGGTCAAAAAACTAGCATCGACAAAAAGGATAGTCGCATGAGATCTGACGTCAGTTGGATGCAGATTGTGTGGTGACTAAGGTCGGTCACTATAACAGATTTTGGGTAGATAGCAAGCTGTCAAGGAGTCTCAAACACCCATGGGGAGGAATGAAAGGGTAATTAAGCCTCAAATTCATTATTCCTCTTCTTTATACTTGTTGCTTACTGTAGAGCAAAAAAGATCCAGAAAATAGTGGGAGCTTGGCATGAACAGGATGCAGAACCAAATAGGAGATTTGGTAGGGTTGCTAGGTGGTATGAAAGCACTAAGATGAATGGATACCTTAGTTAAAGAATAGAGAGAATGGACACGTGAGATGGAAGGCTAGGTCATATGGTTTTGAGGAAGCTGCAGGATAGTGGTAAAGGTTTTGACAGGTGGATGACAAAGCAGAGCTTTAGTCAATGTAAGTATAACCATTGTGTTTATCTTACCAGGTGGATGATGATTGCAACATTATCCTATTACTGTATGTGGATGGTATGCTAGCTATCAAGTTTGTACATATAGGGTTTTGTTGAGCTAAGGGTAAGGTTAGTTCAGTGGCATGTCATGAGGAATTTGGAGCAACAAAATTCTTTGGCATGAGAGACATGGAAGATCACAGGTTGATTTTGTCTCAAGTGGGAGCTAATGTGAATCAAGTGTTGGCAAGGTTTAATACACAGGATGTAGAACCAGAGCACACCAAGGGCTAGATAGTTCAATGTCTAAAATCACATGAGGTCTAGTATAGACCTGAGTTTGCCAAAGCAGTGGGTGTTGTCAAAGAGTTAGGAGCCAATTTGAGGAAGTGGGTTCTCAGGTATTTGAGAGGGACCAGCAGTAGGGATTCATGCTATGCAGGGTCAGGACTTCACTACATGGGTTTGTAGGTTCAGATGTGGCAGGTTACTCAGATGACAAGAGGTGCACCACAGGTTGTGTGGTGGTTGGTCTTCAGGGTTGAGCTTGAAGAGGGATACAAGCTAGGAAACAGATTAGATGGGGTACAGGTATAGGTACAGTGTAGTTATTTATCTCCAAGTGGGAGATTTTTAGGTTGTGGAGCTAAAATCTTCACTGATGCAAATAGGGAAGGAGGGTGTTGAGTGTCATAGTCACCAGCTTCGGTCAGGCCAACTGACGTCGATCAAGGGTAGATAGGAAGGCAACTGACATCGAAAGTATTTGGCTGACGTCGGTCATCTCCAGGTAGACAGGGACCAATGTCGGTTGCTTGTGTAAAATAGAACTGCGAGTGTTATGGATAGTTTGTTAATGAACTGAGTGTTTGCATGTTAAGATCCAATTTTAGACTTGAAGCTACAGATTGAATTATTGTAATTAGATGTATAATTATTGTTTGTATGAGATCTATATATTAGACTCATGTGTTGTATTGTAATTTGTGCTAAAGAGTAAGAGAGAAAATATTAGCTCCTTCTGTGTGTGAAAAGAGTAAGGTGTGTTCTTCCTAGTGCCACAGTGCCAAGTGTGGGTGCTGGTTTAGAGAATCAGAAGGATTCTTCATGTATGTAGGATCTTGGTCAGCAGGTGTGCAAGGCCATGTTTGGAGATCTGCATGGTAAGATAGATCATTTATCTACAGGTGTATGTGTGTGCGAGGTCTAAGGTTTGCAAGTGTGTAGAACCAAGTTGATCTGTAGGTGGTAGTAGAATCAAGGTGACAGCAACACAATAGGGAGCAAGATCAGGTGGGATCTACTTGGAGTAGAGTGTGTACACGGTTATAGAGCAAAGAGGAAGGCAAGGTAGTTCCTTCCATAAGTAAGATCATTTGAGTTGTAGGGTGTTGCAAGTTTAGGGGAGATCTACTTGGAGTACATTGAGTACTTGGAGTGTGTGGAGCACTTGTGGAGTGTGTGGAGCACTTGTGTACTAGCAGTAGTGGATACTGACTAGTTGGAGGTGAACACCAACTATGTGTTTGAGTTGTGTGTTGGGACCGTAAGAGAGAGAGCTTTGAGGAAAGAATTACTATACACTTGAGGTGTGGGAAGCCTCTGAGAGGTGTGAAGAAGAAGTGGCATTTTCTTTATTGTATTCTTTTCTGGATGAGTATTAATACAATTGGGTATTGTCTCTCATATTCTGTGTTGTTTCTGATTTCTAGTTACTTGTTACTTCTGGTTAATTCCGCAAGTTGCTTGTATTTGGTAATCATTGGTGCTTCCGTGGGTTCTTAACATTCATGGACATCATGCCCTATTCCCTAAGTATTTACTCAATTGATTACTCATATTTCTTATTCATATACATTATTTTATCTATCTTGACAGACTTGTGAATGTTGGACCTAACATACATCATACTTTACAAAATTATACTCAGATTATTTTACTTTGTGATGTTATGTATTCACATTATATTGGTTTATTATGTAGATATCATATATGCTCTCGCTAACACACATCTTACAAATATTTTTATTTTTAGGATAGTTCTTACATAAGTTTAATAACTCCCCTCAAAAAAGGGGGAATTTACAAAGGTTTGTCACAAAGATCAAGTTATCCAAATCAGGATTTTTTGGTGGAAAATATTCATTAATCTATAAATATTCCATTTTTCTAAGTCAATATTTATCAATTTTTGTGGAGTTTTCAAAAGAGTGGGATCACCTAAATTTTCAAGGTTGAAGTTAATTTTGGGGTAGGTTCACCTACATTTCAATATAAATTTACTCATATAAATGTACTTCATTAGTACCTCCAAATCTAATTGAGAGTCATTCACCACATACCATTGGATGAAAACCACCTTAAAATTCTACTATTCCAATCACACACCATCAAATGATCATATTTATGCAACCTACCATCAAGAGATAACAAGCTATCATTGGGTGACAGTAACCTATCATCAGGTGACAATAACCTACCATTGGATGATAACAAATAATGTAACAAGGTGTAGTAGGGATTTGTGAGACATTAGGAAAACTTTTGGTAGTTTCTATACAAAAAACCTTGGTTGTAATTTTTAATAGCGGTCTTAATAATTAACATGTTCCAAGCTCCAGCAAGTTATGTAATGACTTTTTTCTAATATAATTATTTAATATTTTTAACTATATTTTCATGTACTACACTTTAAGTATTGTTATATGACCACAAGATACCATCACATGATCATAGGTTGCCATCATATGACCCTAGGATGTCATCAAATGACCATACGCTACCATTAAATGATTTTAAGCTACATTTAGATGATTTTAAACTACTGATGGATGACCACAAGCTAATATTAGATGACAATAAGATATGGTTAAAAAATTATAGGATATCATTGGATGACCATAGACTACCATCAATTAGACTTTGTTTGCTTAATGGTAGCCTATAGTTGTATGACACTAACTTATGGTCATTGGATGATAGCCTATGGTCATCTGATCATAACCTTCCAATGGGTGGTTGTAGTCTACTATCGTGAGTCCTTATTTATCTATCAAACATATTTTTTTGGTGTCAACAATCTTCACTTCACTGTTAATCATCTTGCATCCATGACTCTTTAGGCTTGATTGTATGGCTTTTACTAAAAATGTTAAGGCATCTAGGAAATTTAAACAACAAAATAACCTATTATCTTATTTTAGCTAGACACCAAACATAGGTATAAAATTTTTAATTAACTAGTGTTTTTTATTTATTAACTAGTGGTTATAATTGTGTGGCACGTTCATATTTTAGATAAAAAATAGAATGATAATGGACATTTGAACATGTCCTTGTATGTATTATTTCTCAGATTTAGTGGCATGTGCCCATGTCCCTTGTATTTTAGCCCCTTTGCTTACTTTATATACCTTGTGTGTTTTATATGTATGCGTTATAGCCATGACACTTATCTCTTACTTTTTGTACACTCTATTTTTAGATGCCATGAGTGACCTCATATATATATCCCCTTCTTGGGTGCCTTCATGGACATCATGCCCCATTCCCTAAGTAGTTACTCAATTGATTACTCATATTTCTTATTCATATACATTATTTTATCTATCTTGACAGACTTGTGAATTTCGGACCTAACATACATCATACTTTACAAAATTATACTCAAATTATTTTACTTTGTGATGTTATGTATTCACATTATATTGGTTTGTTATGTAGATATCATATATGCTCTCGCTAACACACATCTTACAAATATTTTTATTTTTAGGATAGTTCTTACATAAGTTTAATAACTCCCCTCAAAAATGGGGGAATTTACAAAGGTTTGTCACAAAGATCAAGTTATCCAAATTAGGATTTTTTAGTGGAAAATATTCATTAATCTATGAATATTCCATTTTTCTAAGTCAATATTTATCAATTTTTGTGGAGTTGTCAAAAGAGTGGGATCACCTAAATTTTCAAGGTTGAAGTTAATTTTGGGGTAGGTTCACCTACATTTCAATATAAATTTACTCATATAAATGTACTTCATTAGTACCTCAAAATCTAATTGAGAGTCATTCACCACATACCATTGGATGAAAACCACCTTAAAATTCTACTATTCCAATCACACACCATCAAATGATCATATTTATGCAACCTACCATCAAGAGATAACAAGCTATCATTGGGTGATAGTAACCTATCATCAGGTGACAATAACCTACCATTGGATGATAACAAATAATGTAACAGCAAGGTGTAGTAGGGATTTGTGAGACATTAGGAAAACTTTTGGTAGTTTCTATTTAAAAATCCTTGGTTGTAATTTGTAATAGCGGTCTTAATAATTAACATGTTCCAAGCTCCAGCAAGTTATGTAATGACTTTTTTGTAATATAATTATTTAATATTTTTAACTATTTTTTCATTTACTACTCTTTAAGTATTGTTATATGACCACAAGATACCATCACATGATCATAGGTTGCCATCATATGACCCTAGGATGTCATCAAATGACCATACGCTACCATTAAATGATTTTAAGCTACATTTAGATGATTGTAAACTACTAATGGATGACCACAAGCTAATATTAGATGACTATAAGATATGGTTAAAAAATTATAGGATATCATTGGATGACCATAGACTACCATCAATTAGACTTTGTTTGCTTAATGGTAGCCTACAGTTGTATGACACTAACTTATGGTCATTGGATGATAGCCTATGGTCATCTGATCATAACCTTCCAATGGGTGGTTGTAGTCTACTATCGTGAGTCCTTATTTATCTATCAAACATATTTTTTTGGTGTCAACAATCTTCACTTCACTGTTAATCATCTTGCATCCATGAATCTTTAGGCTTGATTGTATGGCTTTTACTAAAAGTGTTAAGGCATCTAGGAAATTTAAACAACAAAATAACCTATTATCTTATTTTAGCTAGACACCAAACATAGGTATAAAATTTTTAATTAACTAGTGTTTTTTATTTATTAACTAGTGGTTATAATTGTGTGGCATGTTCATATTTTAGATAAAAAATAGCATGATAATGGACATTTGAACATGTCCTTGTATATATTATTTATCAGATTTAGTGGCATGTGCCCATGTCCCTTGTATTTTAGCCCCTTTGCTTACTTTATATACCTTGTGTGTTTTATATGTATGCGTTATAGCCATGACACTTATCTCTTACTTTTTGTACACTCTATTTTTAGATTCCATGAGTGACCTCATATATATATCCCCTTCTTGCTTGGGTGCCATCATGGACATCATGCCCCATTCCCTAAGTAGTTACTCAATTTATTACTCATATTTCTTATTCATATACATTATTTTATCTATCTTGACAGACTTGTGAATGTTGGACCTAACATACATCATACTTTACAAACTTATACTCAGATTATCTTACTTTATGATGTTATGTATTCACATTATATTGGTTTATTATGTAGATATTATATATGCTCTGGCTAACACACATCTTACAAATATTTTTATTTTTAGGATAGTTCTTACATAAGTTTAATAACTCCCCTTAAAAAAGGGGGAATTTATAAAGGTTTGTCACAAAGATCAGGTTATCCAAATCAGGGTTTTTTAGTGGAAAATATTCATTAATCTATGAATATTCCATTTTTCTAAGTCAATATTTATCAATTTTTGTGGAGTTGTCAAAAGAGTGGGATCACCTAAATTTTCAAGGTTGATGTTAATTTTGGGGTAGGTTCACCTACATTTCAATATAAATTTACTCATATAAATGTAATTCATTAGTACCTCAAAATCTAATTGAGAGTCATTCACCACATACCATTGGATGAAAACCACCTTAAAATTATACTATTCCAATCACACACCATCAAATGATCATATTTATGCAACCTACCATCAAGAGATAACAAGCTATCATTGGGTGACAGTAACCTATCATCAGGTGATAATAACCTACCATTGGATGATAACAAATAATGTAATAGCAAGGTGTAGTAGGGATTTATGAGACATTAGGAAAACTTTTGGTAGTTTCTATTTAAAAAACCTTGGTTGTAACTTGTAATAGTAGTCTTAATAATTAACATGTTCCAAGTTCTAGCAAGTTATGTAATGACTTTTTTGTAATATAATTATTTAGTATTTTTAACTATATTTTCATTTACTACTCTTTAAGTATTGTTATATGACCACAAGATACCATCACATGATCATAGGTTGCCATCATATGACCCTAGGATGTCATCAAATGACCATAGGCTACCATTAAATGATTTTAAGCCACATTTAGATGATTGTAAACTACTGATGGATGACCACAAGCTAATATTAGATGACTATATGATATGGTTAAAAAATTATAGGATATCATTGGCTGACCATAGACTACCATCAGTTAGACTTCGTTTGCTTAATGGTAGCCTACAGTTGTCTGACACTAACTTGTGGTCATTGGATGATAGCCTATGGTCATCTAATCATAACCTTCCAATGGGTGGTTGTAGTCTACTATCGTGAGTCCTTATTTATCTATCAAACATATTTTTTTGGTGTCAACAATCTTCACTTCACTGTTAACCATCTTGCATCCATGACTCTTTAGGCTTGATTTTATGGCTTTTACTAAAAATGTTAAGGCATCTAGGAAATTTTAAACAACAAAATAACCTATTATCTTATTTTAGCTAGACACCAAACATAGGTATAAAATTTTTAATTAACTAGTGTTCTTTATTTATTCTCTTGTGTTAAAGTTAAATAATAATTAAATGTATAAAACTATTTTGCATGTAGAATCCATTGATAAATCTAAAAAAAGACATACTTAGGTATGAATCTAAAATACCAAATAGAGGTACTAAATTTTAAAATACTATATTTTTAATTGATTAAATATTCATATAAAGATGCAATAATAATGACAATGTCTACAATAATATTGCATGAAGAACCCATTGATAAAGGTATCAAAGATATACCTAAAGTGGAAGACACACCTGTGTATGAAATGCAAAAAATAGGTATTAAATTTTAAATATTATTTGATTTAATGATTTTTATTTATTTGTACTTTTATATTGTCATTTATGAAAAATTAATGTCAGACAACCTTTTTGGATGTATAATTCAATGATTAAAGTATTAAAGACTTATATAATGCTTTTGAATATGTTTTTCCCCTGAAATAAGTCACTCAAAAAGAAATGTCCATTATCCCACTAAATTAAATTAAAATTAAATGACATCATAGGTAGTGGTGTATATGATGAGTTCCTAACATCAAATGAGATATTTACTCACCTAACACAATCTTTGGATGAGATTGCTATGCAGCTAAAATGATCTCCAATTGAAAAGACACAAAAAATATGTAGAAAAATAAGAATACATGGATAATTAGAAGGTAATTTAAATATGAGTGGGCATCTAAATACCCATTCATTGAACTTTTAGATCCAAAAAATAGTAATAACACACCAGTAAAATGCAAATGCATAATATGCAGTTAGAAATTTAGAAAGGACCACAAAATGCAACTCAAGTTGGATATAATTGAGAAATATTGTGGAAATATCAGTCATTAAAAGACAAAGATGGAAACATTAAAAAAATAGTGAGATGGAAAAATGAAAAAGAGTGCATGCATCAATGCTATGCAATAGAGTACCATAATCATCAAAAACATCAATGATACCTCATTGAGAAAGGAGGAACAATTAAAGCTTAATTTGGAAAATTTGCTCAGTCGAATTTGTTGGGTGAATATTTTTTCACCAAAAAAATGGTAATAGAATGTTACTTTAAACCAAATTTTGATGAGATAAAATATCTCCTTGAGGAAAGGGGAGGCTCTCTTCTTATTGCTAACTAAAACAATAAGTAACTAATTACACATATTTACACTAATTTTATCAAAGTGAGTGTTATCATATCATCCAATTATCTTTTTTAGAATTGATTTTCACTTAAAAAATTATAATATAATTCATTTTGTTCTTTATAATATATTATGAAAAAATAAAATTACTTGTTGGATCAAGAATAACTGATATTTAGATTAGTTAGACGTAAGAATAACTAGAATATTACCAGCAATGTAATGTGAATAGATGGAACAAAGTGCAGCCCAAAGTATTCACCTTATTTCCAATAAATATTAAATCACCAAATAAAATAACTTTCAGTCAAAAGACTCCACAATAAGTCACTTCCAATAATGAACACAAACCTAGTAACAATATTGTACCTCAAAAGACTTCAAAATCAGCTTCCTAGCACCTTCCAATTTATAGAAATTTACACCAAAATCTAATCAAAAGAACAATAAAATGTAATGGAAAATATGTAAGAACATTTCCAATACACCAAAATTTTATTCCAACACAAAGATTGAAAGATCACTTAATTTTCTTATATTTATGGAATTCAAGATTTACAATTTGAATACAAAGTTTCAAATATTGCTTCTCAATTTAGTTGCATTTATCTTCTATGGACCTGGTGATCATGCATTTACAAAATAGAATCCTCTTATTTATATAGATTAGCTATGAAAAAAAAATGTAGAAAGCATAACAACTTTGACTTATTCTTGACAGAGTCCAATTTTACTTAGGACTGTGTACTTTTCCTACATATAAATTACATACAACAAAGTTGTATATGGAAAACTATGAAAATAAACTACGTGTCCATAAACATAGGAATTTATTCCTTTTTATTCTTCTCTATATATGCATCATATTTCTTCAAGGCTACTTGATCCTCATTGTTATTTGGACCTGATGTATTTCTAGAGATGGGAAGGACCCTTGTAATGGAGTCCACTATGTTGATTGGCATGCCCTTGTTATTCTCCAAAACTCTTTGGAATTTATCCATTATAACTTGGAATTCAACCATCTTATCTATGGATTCTAGCTTTAATGTTCCTATTTTGACTTTTTTGCAAACCAAGGAAGTGAACTCTTGAACAACTATTTTTGTAGGAAGGATTTTTTGAATCATTTTTTACCTGACAAGGAAGTTTTCCAACCTTGTCTAGAAGGTCTAGCCCCTTGTTAGTGCACATGTCTTGGGATTCTTCAAGATCCTTAATTATATTCTAGAAGATTTCTTTCTTTTTTTTTCATTACTTCCCTATATTCTACAAACATTTTCTTATTCAGGATCACCTTTTACTCAATTAGAAATTCCAACTTGAAATGATGTAGTTGGGTCCATGTATGAAAATCATTTTTTATTAACTTCAAGTCTTAAGAGAGTGTGTCAAGTGTCTATTGAATTTATGCCTTCACTTCACTCAAATTATTCAACATCTCAATGGCAAAATGCAATTTTTGAGCACCTTACATTTACAATATCTCTATCTAGGCACTAACTACCTAACCTTGTGACCCAATATTTCCTACCTATTGAATAGATTTTTTAGTGGCATCATTCCCAATGGCCTCTATTGGCTTAGAATATCAAGTGATCTTCAGTAGAAATGAAGTCAATTGTTTTACTTGTTCTATGATTTTATTCTTGATCACCTTATCCTTGTCATATCTCTCAATAAAAGATGTCATCACTACCTACAGATATTCCTTTGCACTTTCATGCATTTGTTTACCAAGATCTATCCATCTAATTTCATAGGTGGATACTTGGATATCTTCAATGTTTTTACCTTCTGGAGGAACTAAAACTTTGGCATACTTATTACCACAATCAAAAATCACTCTTGATATTATTTTAACCTTTTGTATTATCTTTGGCTTTACTGGCACAAGTTGAATGAAGTCAAAATCATCTAGTGACACAGCTTGCTTCTTCCTCTTGGGCATTTGAGACATCATCCAAAGGGGAAGGGTTGATGAATCTTCTTATACAGATGATATCAAATATTGGGATGTTAGGAGAGGATCAATGGTTTGTGAGGTGAGTGGAATGGAAGGGGGAATGGAGGTATCTAGTAATGGAATGGATACTGATGGAGTGGTGGTAATGATAGGTGTCATTTCAATTGGTATGGAAAAAAATTAGTTCCCATTGGCACATTAGACATGGGAATAGATGAGACATGAGTTATCAATTTTTAATATGAAGTAGACATGAACTTATCGATGTCTTGATAGGTAAAATGCATATTGGTAGGTGATCTTGATGACTTTGAATTACTAACCAAATTAGAAAGGGATCCAAATACTTGGTCCAAATTTCCATGAGAAGGCACTTGAAAACTTGTATCACTACTTGGTGAAGAAGGATAAGAATAAGCATTCTAAAGGGTCACTATAGAGGAAATTGATATAGGAGTGACTGGGGGAAGATTAGAAGACACTACCTAAGAAGCCTCTATTTGATAAGTCACCAGCTGCATTGATGCTTCACTCATGGTAGGATTTTTTTTTACACTAGTCTAAAAAAAATTCTCCTCTATGTCAGTGCCCTTACCTTTACCTTTACTTTTGATTTTGAAAACAAACTTCACCTTTTATGTAGTGGTGGGGGCATCTTCCTATTTTTTTGTCTTGAGTTCATCTCACTTCTTGGAAGTTTCTTCATTGCATTCCTCCTCTAAGCTAGTCTTCAATGGTTTTAATTTGATGTCATTCCCCTCCAACTAGGCATTGCTTTTTTAAATAATGAGTTGGAATCTATCTCTTATGGAAGTTTATTATTTTATTGACCATTTAACTAGGGGAAGAGAAGTATAAGTAACCTAATTACTCTCATAAAGAGGGTCCAATTTATTCCCATCCTCTTTCATTCTTTCAGGAATGTCAACTAGTTTCAAATTAACAATTTGATCTATAGTGATATGGATGTAGTCAAGCCTCCTCAGATCTTCCTTTATCCTACACTCAGCCTAAATATCCTCTATTCTCTACACATGAGTGTTATTTCCCTTTGAGCTTTTCTTTCATCTTCCTATAGTCAAAGTCTTCCTTACTCTTAAACTTTTTGAGAGTGATCCATTGTACTTTGGTTTCCATTGTTTTGGCCTTTAGAGTGGTAGACACTATATACCAACCAATGCTGATTGGAAAGTTGAAACTAGGCTTATGGGAATTTGACTATTTCTTGTGCACACTCATTATTTGCCAACACATCTCCATTAGAATCATATTCTCACTCAGATATCTAGGTAGCATATAGGTTTGTTCAACGAACCCTCCTACTCGGACATAGGTGAAGGTTGAGAATTTCAAGAATATACAACCAACCTTATTCACTTGCTCCCATGCTACATCTAAAACTCTCTTCTTCTCAAGTTCTTTGTCAAAAAAAAAATTTACTTGTAAAATAAAGCATCATTGACCCTTCTATAGTGTTTTAAGTTCTCCTTCAGAGTCAACTATGGATAGTACTCATACATAGGAACTTGTCTTCTATCACCATTTCTAGTTAAACCTAAAAAATATTTCATACTAGCTACAACATATACCAGATAAGAGGTCATGAATAACTTGAGAGAAGAAGTCACCGTAGAGAGTTGGTGCTAAATAGAAACACTAATTTTTTCCCCAAAAGATCTTCTATTTACCCCTCTTGATGACCCAAATGTAATGATACATCTACTCTTGAAAAATGTTTGATGTGGGTGTCCCCTTAACTCTATTCAAAAGAGTGATTAAATCCCCTACTTCCTCTAATACTTCACTATAATAAAAGTTTTTTGGCCATATAGTAATGGAATGTCAAGGATTCCTGAGCTAGTGAGAATCGATGTGCCTCTTGAATTTGTTAGAATTCTTATAATAATGCTCCTAAGCTGAGTTCATGGTAATATCTAAATATTCTTCTATGTTAGGGAGATGAAATATTTTATCAAAATAATCTTCATCAACTCGGATGATCACTTTTCCATCTACATCCTTAACTGATTTGGTCTACTTATCAAAATGGGTAGCAACTATCAAGGCAAACTTTAAATCTTATATTGATACAGGGAATACATCTTCCAAGTGAATTTTGTTATTTAAGATAGCTTGCATGTTAGGTATAATGGGGTCCTTGTTTATCCTCTATAAGAACTCCATCATGTCTATATGACCAATTTCTGTATCTTTGGTCTGGTCCATCTTGGATTCAACTACAAACATTACGACCACTCCTTGGAATTTGTATTTCATGGTTCTCTTTATGGGAGAGACTTTCATCATTGGTTGAGAAACTGCAAGAGAGAGTTCAATTCCTTCAAACTTAGCATCTTTTATCTAGCAAGAAGATATGTAGGGGTGGAAAACATTTATTCTTATGCATGTATTTATAAATCATGTAGCTTGGAGAAAATTCTATAAACTGCATGGGGGTAGTAAAGCACTTCATGTCGTTTAAATAATTTTATCTAAACTACACCCTGGGTAGGTATCTTTTATGCAATTCAGATAAAATTCTCTTGATGCCATAGGATATTCGAAGAAGGATGTAGGCTAGAGAAAATTCTTAATCCTACATAAATGGATAAGATCAATGTATAATACTAAGGTTTGGGTGTAGGTCAATGAAAATTCTCTGACCTACATTGAACTTGGGTAGAATTGGGTAAGGTTAGGTGTAGATCAGATAAAAATATCTAAATTACACCGAAGCTTGGAAGATTAGGTGAACTTCAAATAAAATTATCTAGAGTGAACCAAATGAAAGGATGGTTAAATGTACTTCAGATAAAATTCTATGAAGTGCACCTGGTGGGGAAAAACCAAGTTGATCAAAGAAAAATCTCCAAATCACACAGGGATTTCTAAAAGGTAGGTTTTGGATAACATGAAATAGGGCTTGTAATTTACACAAGTTTTTAAAGAAATGGTGATGAGTTTGAAAACATGACATAATGGTTGTGTAGGGTTTTGAACCAATAAAAATGGGGTGAAAAAATTAAACACAGGATCAAAAACAAACCATAGGGGTTTATGTTTAAAAGAGGGTTTCAAAATGAAACTTTTGTAAATAAGATAATGAGGATAAAAATGAAGAAAGAAAAGAGAGAAATCAAAAAAGACAAAAAGATCTTACCTAAGATTTATAGTAGATAGATAAATCCATAGGTAATCTAAAGTAAATGAACATGGAAATGGTGAGTGATGAGGTGTGATTGTGCTTGAAAGTGGTGAGAATAAAGGATTAACAAACAAATGGTAAAAATATTTTACACAAGATAAATATATATAACCTCTATCATTAATACCATTAATTACCCTATAGTGGTGGGCCCACCTATAGGGGCAAAGAATTTATCTAGTAATAAATGTATAGTTGTAGATAAATTATCCACCCTTAAACATTTGGGTGTGATCCATATAAAATTATTTGGCCTACAAGATTTCAAACTTGGTGTAGTCCAGAAAAAATTCTCTAGACTATAAGGGGTGAAAAACTATCAAAAATACTAACTTTTTGAAGTAGAAATCACACATGAGGATAATTTATTTTCCTTGTTTTGTATGCTTAGAGCTCATGGGATATGAAATATATAATTTTCATAGGGTTTATCCCATAGATTGAGCCTACTAAATTCAAAGATAATAGTTGGCTCTGACTAGGGAATTTCCTTCAGGCTCTTTGAAACTCTTAAGGGAGAAATAATCCTAGAACTCTAAGTACCTTTCTCCATTGGCCCATAGTCAAGTTATAGACTAGACTAAAGATAAAACAAAAATACTATATAGATATATGCAAAATTTAAAAACTTATCTATAACCTCACTGAGTGAAAATAATTAGATGTTGTCTACTATAAGGCAACATTAATGGTGTTCCATCCTGGTATGCCAAAATTAAATTATGCTCTCTATAAATTTGATAAATGAGGAAAGGTCCCCTCCATAAGGAATCAAATTTTCCATGCATTCCTTTTTCCTCTCTACTCTTAGTCCATAATAGAACTAGATCCTTGATTTGGAAATCTCATGGCTTGGCTTTCTTGTCAAAAGGTTTCTTGACTTGGCTTTGATGTTCAATAATGTGATCCACCACATTTGTATGTTTCTCCTCTAATTTATCAATAAACATAATATGCTTATCTATGGAACTTTCAAAAATTTCATCCTCAATTGCTTTAGGCAATCTAAGAGTGGGCAACTCCACTATGATAGGTATTTCTACATTCAAACCATAAAGAATTTAGAAGGAGGACATTCCAATCACTCACTTAGGAGTGATGTGATCAACTAACAATGCATTATATCATGCCTTATGCTAGGATCTCTAATTTTGTTCTACCAAATTCTTGATAATAGTGACCAAATTCTTGTTACTCAACTCAGCCTAACCATTTCCTTGAGGAAAATAGTCTGAAGAGTGTGATAGAATGATCCTATATTCAAAATAGAACTCAATTATATCCTAGGATGAGAAATAAGAAGCATTATCAGTTACTATCTATTTAGGTACTCCAAACCTTGTGATGATGTTTTCCTTAAGGAAGTTGCAAAAAACCTCTGAAGTGGCATGTTTTGTTGGGATGGCCTCCACCAACTTGGTGAAGTAGTTAGTAGTTATGAGAATGTAACTGTGACCTACACTTGATAATGAGTTCACTACACTAATGAAGTCAATACCCTACTACTGGAAAGGTTCTTTAATGCTTATTAGCTTGAGGGGTAGGACTACCAACTTGGGTTTCCCCACAAATTATTGACACTTCTCATATTTACACACCCAAGTGTATGCATCTTGAAAAAGTGTTGGATAGTAGTACCTCACCCATAAAATATTATGGGTTGTGACCAGAGCTTAGAAATGTCCTCCACATGCCAAGTTGTGAAAGGATTCCAAAAACATGCCTTATTGTGCTTTGTCTACACACTATAGAAAAATTCCATTAATGCTTCATTTGTACAAACCATTATCCCAAAGAATGAATTTCACATATTTAAGCTTGATTTTCCTCTTCTCTTTGTATGACAAATCCTCCAAACATTCTCCATATGTGAAGAAATGAACAATATCAAAGTACCACTCATTTTTTGTGCTTACAAACAAGACTATGGGAATATCTTGCTCTGTATCTCCCTTATCATTAGATAACTCTTCTAGTTTATTCTCTACCATGAGCTAACATAAACCCTTTCCACACATTGGCTTCATAGTTTTGATTTCCATATCATATTATTATATCTTATCAATCCAATTAACTTTTTTTTCCAAATTCTTACTAAGTCAGGATGGACTTTACTATAGAATCTAGTACTAATACAATGATGTGAGAGTTGAGGATGTAATACCTAAAATGATTAACTACTTTCACCACAGCATAAGCATGTTCCTCCATGGGTGAGTACTTGATCTCATGAGCCTTTATAGGATACCTCATGAAATTTATAGGAGATTCAATCCCCTCTTCATTCAGTTGCACTAATATGGTGGATAGAGTACGCTCAAAATCATAATTGTACATGATGAAATTCTTGGTATATTTGAGCCAAACTAAGATGGGATTAAGGAAAATTTCTTCCTTTATTTCATGAAAGGTAACTCTCCCTTATACATTCCAATGGAAAATTGATTTCCCTTTTATCATATCAAAAATATGGCATGTCTTCTCAATAAAATCATGTACAAATCTTCATAAGAACTTAACCTTCCCAAAGAAGGTATGCACTCCTTTCTTACTTGATGGCAAAGTAATATTCTAGATAGACTTGACCCATTTAGGATCGATCTTGATTCCTTCCTTGGACACAATGTGCCCAAGGAGTTTACCTTTAGTAACCCCAAAAATGGATTTCTTGGGATTAAGGGATATCTAATGTTGATGGAAACTTTGAAGTACTTATTTTAAATGATCATAATGATCTTGATGATTCTTTCAAAAAATAGTTAAATCATCAAGATAGACCATAATAACCATATCAAAAACATCCTAAAAATCTAGATTCATAGCCCTCTAAAAGGTGGCACCAACATTAATCAACCAAAAAGGCATTCTATGATATGCAAGGGTGCCCCATGGAGTAGTGAAGGCCATATTGTGTTGATCTTCATCGTGCACTTCCACTTGATTGTATCTCGAGAGGCCATCTAGCATAGACAACATCTTTGAACCCATTACTATTTGTAGTACTTGATCCATTACCAAAAATAGGAAATTATCCTTAAGTGATGATTGGTTTAGATTATAGAAGGCAACACATATGCAAATTTTTCCATTATTTTTTATCATAGGAATGATGTTAGCTATCCACATTGAGTGATTTATAGGAAAGATGATCTTGGCATTCAGCATCTTTTGGATCTCGACAAGGATGGTACTTGAGATTTTGGGATTGTACTATCATTGTTTTTGCTTGTGAGGCTGAGACCTAGATTTGAATAGAATATCATGTTGCACTTCCTTGGGTCAAAAAGATTTAAAATCAGCATATGAATATGCTAATACATCAATGTACTACCATAGAAGTGTTACCAACTTATCTCTTTCCTCTAATGAGCAACATTTCCTAATATTTATCATTTTGGGATCATCCTCTATTATTATATTAATTTTCTCAATTTTTTTTGATGAATCTGATTCAGACTATTGACATTTGATAAAGCGATCATGTTTATCAAAGAGTCTCTCTAGAAAAACCAATCCTTTGGGAATATTATTACCTTTCACCGATTTCCTCATTTATCTTGGAGATTAATTATTAAGGAGTAGAATCGCTCCCCTCAAAGTATAAGTCACATAAATTTTCTACCTTCTCCAAAAAGGTGATGACTTGCTCATCATTGTTGAAAAGTTTCCAATGATTGGCATTATCAAGAAAAATAGGTCAAAAGATCAATACAATGATATACTTGTTTCCATGGAAATCATTGTGAAGAATCAAGAGGGTAGTTAAACAACTAATGAATCTACCCTATCATTATATTCTATTGGGAATGATGATATATTAAAAGCATCAAATTCTTCCATTCAATCCTAAACATAATTGTGATAATGCCTTAGCCTTTCATTCTTTGTTTGATATAAATTATTGACTTGACAAATGGCTAATTCATCATCACCTTGAGCATGGAGATTTGTAATTCCTTTTTATGTGCAACATCCATCCCTAACAGCAAGGCTTCATACTCAGTAATATTATTAGTATTATCAAACTAAAACTTAAAATAAAAAGTTAAGATCTTTCTTTTTAGATATATGAGGACTATCCTAGCTTTGGATCTAGTTGAAGATCAACTACCATCAAATTATAAATTCCAAATGTCATTTGAACTTTCTACTTTGACAGTTTTAAAATGTAAAATTTCTTCATCTAAAGAGGGTGATTTATCTATTTCCTAACTTTTATCTAAAATATCATCTGATGATATTGGATATTTATTTGTGGTCAATAACTAAGTACCCATTTTAGAGGTTTCAAAAAGAATCTGAGCCTTTGGATCCTCAGTCTTTGTCATAGTATACTTCACTTGCTTCTCTATATGAAGTTTTTGCATAACACCTTTGACAAGTATTCTAGCCTCAGACCAATCCATGTTGATTTCACCACCAACATATTTTTAAAAGTTCCATCCCAATAAAACTCCATAGGAGTCTAGAACATCAGCCATAAGAATTATCATCTTTATCTATTTCTCCAAAAAAGTGGTAAATGCAAATTGTGCATCTTTAATTTGGCCTATGAGGGGTAGTTATTTAGTTTCCATTTAAAAGTAATGGCCAAAATTATTTGTTAGAGTTAACCCCAAGGTAGTAACTACTTTTGCTAGCATCACATTATCAAAGTCACCTAAATCAATAACATAATTACTGAGCTTGTAACCATTGATAAATAGGTAAATATATAAGGGCTGTATTTTTCCAGTGATGGATGAGGGAGTTACAACCAAGTTATTTTTATATGCCTTTGGTTTAGGGTCAACAGGTGCAATCTTATATGAAACTTGATTATAATTGGCTATTTTATTCTTAACAAACTTGAAGAATCATTCAATTTATTAAGATTCAATTGGAGTTATTTAACATTAGACATTTGAATTTTTATCTTCTTAGCATGGTCTATGATATCAAAAGTTGGGTATAAGGTAGCTGAGGAAGATGAGGTATTTTAATTTTCAAGTTTTGGGTTTTGGGCACTGGGTCTAGAAGTAGAAGGAGAAGAAGTAGATGTTGGAAATAGTGTCATTGATTTCAAAGGTCTAACATTATTGGTGACAAAGGCCCCATAGAATTTAATGTCTTAATGTGTTTTTAATGTTCATATTTTGGCTAAAGTGTGTTAATATTTATTAAATATTAATGAATATATTTTTTCTTGCATAAAGTCAAAAGAGGGCCCATGAAGAAGTCAAAGAGTCATGAGATAATGAAAAAAGAGGGAAAGGACGCATTTTCCCATAAAGAGTCACCTTGAGAAATTCAAAGAGTCACCAAGTGAAGACAAAAGAGGGAAGGGCACATTTTTCCATGAAGAGTCACCTTGAGGAATTTGAAGAGTCACTAAATAAAGACAAAAAGGTAAAGGATGCATTTGCTTATGAAGGGTCACCATGCGACTTTTCAAATGAAAGAATTTGAAGGGTCATGAAAATTTGGCACCATTTTTCATGTGGATTGAAGGGTCACAAAGGGTGAATTCCAAAGGTCATTTGGAAAACTATAAATAGAGGCTTGGGAAGCCATTTGTTATATGCAAGAGTGTGCATGGTTTGTAATTATTTTATATAATAAAAAAGGAGAGAATAGAAAGAGATATTGTAGATTTTTATCATTTGTTGAGAAAGTAACATTGAGAGATAGTTGTGTTTTACATAAGAGGGGTTAGTGCTCTTGTGGGTTGGTGCTCACAAATAGTTATTGTGTTGGTGCTCAACAAAGAGGTTGGTGCTCCTATAAGTTGGTACTTGTGAACTTTGTAATGTGATTTGGTGCTCATTCATATACTTTAGATTGTTCTCCATGGTTTTTCTCACATTAGATTTTTATGTAAAAATATGTTGTCTCTCTCTCTTGTGTGGTGCATGTTATTGTTTTGATTTTGTTTTGATTATATTGCATATCTTGAAAGTATGATTAAGTGGTTAAAAAAAAGAAATCAGATTAAGTAAAAGTTTTAAAATATATATGATATATTGATTCACCACCCTCTTATTATATCTTGTGCTTAGCAACTGGTACTAGAGTAGGTTCTTTTGGAAAGATTTTAATAGCTTGAAGGTAGATCAGGGAAAGCACGATGGCTGGATCACATGAAGGTTTTTATATAAATAAGGCACCTTTTTTTGATGGGACAAATTATGAATTTTTGAGCATAAGCATGAGGATTTACTTTATGGCCCTTGGATTTGACATTTGGCAAGTAGTGATGGAATATGAAGAGCCATAAACACTTGTAACTACTCTTACAAAAAAGAAGTCAAGTGAAAATAATGCTAAAGCTTTAAATGCTATTTTATGTGGTTTATGTGAATCAGAATTTGTTAAAGCTATGCAATGAAAATCTACTCGTGAGACTTGGGTAAAGCTTGAGAATATTTACAAAGGTGATGGAAAGGTTCAAAAAGCTAAGCTCCATAATTTTATAAGACAGTTTGAAAGTTTGAAGATGGAAGAGAAAGAAAATATAGAAAGTTATCTTTTATAAATTAATCAAATAGTTAATCAAATTCAAGGCCTCAAAGAAAAATTATAATAGTCAACAGTGGCACAAAAGGTTTTGAGATCTCTACCATTGAGATATGATGCAAAGATATCAGCAATTGAGGAAATGAAGGATCTAGCCAAGATAAATATGGATGAACTACATGGTATTCTTATGGCATATGAGATGCAGACCACAAAAGAGAAACACTCAAAGAGAGAAGCTACTTTCAAGACATCAAAAAAAGATAAAGCTAAGATTCGAGAATTAAGTGATAGCTCTAGTGATGAGGAAGATGACAATGAAGTTGTATTCATCTACAAGCCTAAAAATGGCATAGGTAAATATCAATGCAATTTGTCATTTAAATGTTTTAAATGTGTTAATAATGGACATTTTGTAGCTAAGTGCCCAGATAAGAAAAATGGTGATAATAAATAAGGAAATTCTACATACAAAAATAACTGCAAAGGCAAATACAAGAAGGGATTCGAGAAAAAGATTTCATATTTTTAAAGATCCTAGCTCAGTTGAAGATAGTGAGTCAGTGACTCAAATAAAGAAGAGATTTTATTCATGACCATATATGAATATGCCTCTACAAGCAAAAGTATAGATGATCAAGAAGAAGAACATGATAAAGTTGAGGTAAATCTAGAAGGAAAACTCATTTGTGCCTTAGAATAATTAAAAGCTCTTGAGAAGAAGAATAAAAGATTGAAGCTCTAGATCAATAAAAATGAAAAGGAGTCAAAGGAAATAATTGAAGATCTACAAGCACACATTGAAGAATCCAAAAAGACTAAAGAAGATCTATAATCTCAATTTAAAATTTTGAGAATAGCACTAACATGTTGAATAAGATATTAAAAAGTCAAAAATCAATATCATATAAGATAGGTATCAGATTTGAAAAGAAAAAGAGATATTTTGAAGCCCTTAAAAAAGAATAAATAAAAAGGGAAGAAGTTAAAAATGTAGAGGACAACTCAAACAAAGAAGGCTAGAAAGAATAGAGCTACAACAGACAACTAGGTCAAAGATACACAAATTAGAATAGGTTATATTTTCATGGTTAATTTTTTTATTATAATGGTTATGGTCATAAGAAAATAGACTATTGGAAAAGGGCTAAAAATTTTAAAAACAAGAAGGAAACTCATGCAGAGTCAAGTAGAAGCCACAACTCTTCTATTCCTCTATCAAGCTTTTATGAAGAGGCCATAGTATGTTACAAGTGCAATAATCTTAGACACGTAGTCTGACATTATAGAAGCGTGTTCGAGTCATAAAAGAAGGACAAAAGTTTTAAGTCTCTATTCATCAAGAATAAAGTTAAGATAGGTTCATGGAAACAAAAACCTAAAAAGTCTATGTTAGTCTAGACAGATTTACATGCAATAAATGAAGAAAAGTCATGGTTCATTGATAGTGGATGTTCAAGGCACATTATAGTAGATAAGAGAAAGTTCATAACTCTAAAGAATATAAATGGTGGTACATTAAAATTCAAAGATAATACCACTTCTATAATAGTTAGAAAAGGTACATTAAGTTTGGATAATGGTAGAACTAAGACTAAAAATGTTCTGTATGTAGAAGGTCTTAAGCATAATCTATTAAGTGTAAGTTAAATGTATGATCAGGGACACACATTAAATTTTTATGCAAAAGGTTATGAAATTAGGAGAAAAGATTTAGATATGTTGATTGTAGATGCTTAGAGGATAGGTAACAATTTATATATGTTATTACATGTCAAAGGTCAAAGATGTTGTTTGAGTCAAGTTGAGGAAAGTTGGTTGTGGCATAGGAAAATAAGACATAAATTTTGAAAATCTTATCAACATCATCAAGAAGAAAGTAGTTAGATATATTTCAAAGATTATAAATCCCTCCAATAGGATTTGTGAACTATGTCAGCATGGGAAGTAGGTCAAAAGATGGTTCAATACAAAATAATACTCAACCACTCAGATGTTAGAGCTTGTTCACACTTATCTGTGTGGACCTACTAGAACTCAAAGTACTCAAGGTGAGAAATAATTCATATTGTTTATTGATGATTTTACATGTATAACTTGGGTGATTTTTTTAAAAAAAAACTAGATGCTTTTAGCCATGTCAAAGCATTCAAGGATTTAGTTGATAATGAAACTAGTTTGAAGATTAAGTGTCTAAGATTAGATCAAGGAGGATAATTCATGTCAGATAAGTTTATTGAGTATTATGAATACTATGGGATAAAAAGATATTATTCAGTAGCCAGAACTCCATAATAAAATGGAGTATTTGAGTGTAAAAATAGAATAGTTCAAGAGATGATGAGGACAATGTTAAATAAATCAAATAAACTAGATAAATATTAGAGAGAGGAAGTAGGCACAGTAGTGCATATCTAAAATAGAGTGTTGTTGATAATCAATAGTGATAAGACTTCCTATGAGCTATGGAAAGACAAACCAACTACTATTTATTATTTTAGATCTTTTGATAGTAGATGCTTCATAAAGAAAACTAATGAGAAATTGGGTAAGTTTGAATCTAGAATAGATGAAGGTATATTTCTTGGATATTATTAAAAATTAAAGCTTATAAATGTTATAACAAAAGAAACAAGAAGATAGTTGAAAGTGAAAGTGTAAGGATAGATGAAGATGTAGGACAAAGAGCCAATGATCTGATAGACACTCCTAAAATCATTGAAGAAGATTTTAAAGAATCAAAAGAGGATGAGAATGAGAAAAAGGACACCAAAACCCCATCCAAATATGCCCAAATAAATCATAATGAAAGTGACATCATTGGGAAAATAAATGAAAGAGTTCACACTAGAATAATAATGGTAAGTGAATTTGAGAAAGTTAATTTGTCTTTGTTATCCAAAATTCAGCTTAGAAATTTTTCAAAAGCTAGACATGATGAGCATTGGGTTAAATAAATGGATGAAGAATTAAATTAGATAGAAAAGAATGATACTTGGGAATTAGTGCTTAAACCAAAAGATCAAAATATGATAGGAACAAAATGGGTTTATAGAAATAAGTTGAATGAAGATGGTGAAGTTACCAAGAATAAAGCAAGGTTAGTATGTAGAGGATATGTTCAGATTGATGGTATAGATTTTGAATAAATTTTTGCACTAGTGGCAAGGCTAGAGGATATTATAATGTTTCTTGCATATGCAGTGTTTAATAATTTCAAAGAATTTTAGATGGATGTCAGGTCTAATTTCCTAAACAAGAATCTAGAAGAGGAGGTCTACATTGAGCACCCTGAGGGATTTCTTCTTTCAAATGATCGTATCCATGTATTCAGATTGAATAAATTACTATATGTATTAAAACAAGATCCCAAAGCTTGGTATGTAAGACTTGATAAGTACTTGCAAGATCAAGGTTTCAAGAGAGGTTTTGCTAATAGTAGTATCTACATTGAAATAGAAGGTGATCATTAATTGATTATTATGGTATATGTTGATGACATAATATTTGGAGGTAACATTGGAAAAATATAAAAAGAATTTTATAATAATATGCAAAAATAATTTGAGATGTCTATGCTTGGATAATTGTCATTTTTTTAGGGTTACAAATATTTTAATCAGATAAAAAAATTCATATCTCAAAATAAATATACCAAGGAAATGTTGAAAAAAAATGGTTTTAAGGACTGTGCACCAGTTGGCACACTAATGGGTACAAATAAAAAGGTAAGTAAGAATGAAGATTAACCTATTGTAGATCAATCTTTATACAGATCTATGATTGGTAGTCTTTTATATTTAACAGCATCAAGGCCAGACATCATGCACGTAGTAGGCATGGGTGTGAGATATCAGGCAGCCTCAAAGGAGAGTCATGTTTAATTGGTGAAGAGAATATTTAGATATGTCAAGGGGACATTAGATTATAAATTATGGTATCCCATAGGTAGAACATTCACTTTGGTTTCTTATACAGATTTAGATTGGGCAAGTTGTTTGGATGATAGAAGGAATACAAGTGGAAGAGCGTTCTTCCTCAGTGATAGCTTAGTATCATGGCTAAGCAAGAAGTAGAACTTAGTATCACTTTCTATAGTTGAAGCAGAATATATTTCATTAGTGTTGTGTTGTACTCAAGTACTTTGGATGAAGCAAACTTTAGAATACATCAAGGTAAAATATGATGAACCTATCTTTATTTTTTGTGAAAACACAAGTGTTATTAATATTTCTAAGAATCCAGTGATGCATTAAATAATAAAACATATTCCTATTAAATATCACTTTTTGAGAGAGTAGGTTGTAGATCAGTAGGTTAATCTGGAATATATTAGTACTAAAAAATAGATTATAGATATTTTCACAAAGGCACTACCAAAGGACACATTTGAGTATCTATGAGAGAAGTTGGGAGTAATTTCTTTTACTTCCTACCATTGAGGATTAGAATCAATTGAGGGGGAGCTAAGTGTTATCTCTAGGATAGACCTTTTGATATTGATGTCAAAGGGGGAGAAGTACAGGAATAGGTTTAGGAATAAGAATAGGCAATATCTATATGATGTTATAGTAAAGGGGAGTTATTGTATGTTGTTTTGGTAGTATGGGTAGGTTGGTAGTAGAGGTTTCAGGATGTGGTAGTTTTAGTTTGAGGTTAACATCAATGATAAAGTGGGAGATTGTTGGAAATATTGTCATTGATGTCAAAGGTATAACATTATTGGTGACAAAGGCCCCATAATATTTAATGTCTTAAGGTGTTTATAATGTTCATATTTTGGCTAAAGTGTGTTAATATTTATTAAATATTAATGAATATATTATTGGTTATATAAAGTCAAAAGAGAGCCCATGAAGAAGTCAAAGAGTCATGAGATAAAGAAAAAAGAGGGAAAGGATGTTTTTTCCCATGAAGAGTCACCTTGAGGAATTCAAAGAGTCACCAAGTGAAGATAAAAGAGGGAAGGATGAATTTTTCCATGAAGAGTCACCTTGTGGAATTCAAAGAGTCATCAAATAAAGACAAAAGGGGAAAGGATGTATTTGCTTCTAAAGGGTCACCATGTGAATTTTCAAATGAAAGGATTTAAAGGGTCATGCAATTTTTGTGCCATTTTTCTTGTGGATTGAAGGGTCACAAAGGGTGAATGCCAAAGGTTATTTGAAAAGCTATAAAAGGAGGATTGGGAAGCCATTTTTTATATGCAAGAGTGTGTATGGTTTGTAATTATTTAATATAATAAAATATGAGATAATAGAAAGATCTATTGTAGAGTTATATCATTTGTGAAGAAAGCAACATTAAGAGATAGTTGTGTTTTACATAAGAGGGGTTGGTGCTCCTATGGATTGGTGCTCACAAATAGTTATAATGTTGGTAATCAAAAAAGGTTTGGTGCTCTTGTAAGTTTGTTATTTTGAACTTTATAATTTGAGTTGGTTCTCATTCAAATACTTGAGATTTTTCTCTATGGTTTTTCCCACATTGGGTTTCTATGTAAAAATTTGGGGTCTCTCTCTCTCTCTCTTGTGTGGTGCATGTTATTGTTTTAGTTTTATTAAATATCTTGAATATATGAGTAAGTGGTTAAAGAAAATAAATCATATTATTTAAAAGTATTAAAATATATATGATATACTGATTCACCCCCACTCTCAGTACATCCCATGCTTAATAGTAGAATTATGAGGTGTACTTACTTTTTTGTCTACCACTATGTCCTTTGAATGAACTGGTAAAGGAGTTATTATTTTGGAAATAATAACCTCTTATCATGGTTAATCCTTGGATTTAGATTTATCAACTTTTTGTTGTTGGTTCAACTAGTTTTTATAATGGGTGAAGACAACATAAGACCCACCATGTATAACTTCCTCTTGTTCATCTTCTTCTTCTTCAAAGTTTAGAAACTTGATATCAGAGTTGTCAGATTATCCTTCTTCATCTCCTATGAAAGGATTATCATCATCTTATGTAACATATTCTATCTCTAGAACATCATCATTTTTAGTTTCCAACTAGATAACTACCACATTATCAAGAGGTGCCTCCAATTCAAGCCTTACTTGCAGTGGAAAAAACTTATTCTAATTTTGATTCCTCATAGTATTGTTGGAATAATTAGAAGCATTTGGGTATGTTATTCTTGGAGTATCCTTGTATTAATAAAATTACATACCATGGGACATTTTCTTCTTAAGTGCTAGTAATTCATTTGCCAGCTTCTACACCATAAGATCCATGGTGCTAGTATAAGGTAAAGTTAAAGAGGGATTCCCTTTAGGTTTGATTGAATTATTTCTCTTTTTTCCTACCAAGATCAAATCATCTTATATTTTAGTAGCCAATCTTTGAGCATGATCAACATTAGTTATGGCTACTCCTCATAAAAAAAACTAATCTCTAGTAACTAAGAATTAACAAAGAAATACACAAAGTTCTCAGGTGTTAGTTGTGCAACAATTAGGATCATATTATTTAGCTTATTTAACTTTGCCAAAAACTCATGCATGAGATCATGTATTTATTTCTTTATTTGTGTAAGTTAAGGCATGATCATCTTATAATATCTTGAACCTTACCTCAAACTTAGCCTTAAGTGTCACCCAACTTTTGATGGTTCCTGTTACAAGATGGTAAAACCTATTAGCAGTAACACCTTGGAGGGTTTCTAAAAAAATCTTATAGAAACATCTTTGTGTTCCACTCCAAGAAATCTACATGCAACTTAAAATTAGAAAATATATTCATCTAGATGTTTCTTGTCATCACTATAGAACTTGAGGAAATTTTTCTGTGAACCACGAGGTAGTTCATAAGATGGTGGTGTCAAGTTCAACGGACCAAAAGTAGTTCCCCGTGGACCTTAAGTAGCCATTATATGTGGGTTATATGGAGGAATAAAAAATATTTTTAAATAAAAAATAGGCAAAGCCTTATGATTTTTGGAAGCTTCCCCTGGTATAGGAGATCTTGTATTGGTAGGAGGAAAACTTCTTGTATGTTGAAGAGGTGACCATGTGCGTATCAACAAAAGATCAAAGTTATGCTCTTACAACAACTCAAATGTAGGATCATTATGTATTTTTACCCATTTTATATGAGTGTAACTTTATTCTATGTAATTTTAGACTTATCTAAAAAATAAATGAATTAGCAATAGCTAAACAATTACAAACAATAAGGTTTTAGTCTAATTTCAACCAAATGAGAGTAGCTCTTAGTTACATGCTCATTCCCTAGCAAAGTTAGCAAAATTTATTGGGTGAATATTTTATCATCAAAAAAATGGTAATAGAGTGGTACATTCAACCATAGTCTGATGAGATAAAATCTCTCCTCAAGAAAGGAGAGGCTTACTTCTTATTTCTAACTAAAATAACAAGTAACTAATTACACTTATTTATACTCATTTTATCAAAATAGGTATTATCATATCATCTAATTCTCTTTTTTTAGAATTGATATTCACTTGAAAAATTATATTATAAGTCCTTTCATTCTTTACGATGTATTATGAAAAAATAAAATTACTTGTTGGAGTAAGAATAATTGATATTCAAATTAGTTAGACGTAAGAATAACTAGAATAATACCAGTAATGTAACATGAATAGATGAAACAAAGTGTAGCCCAAATTCTTCATCTTGTTTCTAATAAATATTAAATCACCAAAGAAAATAACTTATAGCCCAAAGTCTTCATAGAAAGTCACTTCTAATAATGAACACAAACCCAGTAACGATATTGCAACTTAAAAGACTTCAAAATCAGCTTTATGGAACCTTTTGATTTATATAAATTCACACCAAAATATAATCAAAATCATAATAAAATGTAATATAAAATACGTAAAAACATTCCTAATACACCATAATTTTATTCCAACATAAATATTGAAATATTGTTTGATTTTATTATATTGATGGAATTCAATATTTATAATTTAAATACAAAGTTTTAAATGTTGCTTCTCAATTTAGTAGCATTTATCTTCTATATCCCTAGTGATCATGCATTTAAAAAAGATCATGCTCTTATTTATAGATAAGAGCTATGAACAAAATTAGGGAAAACATAACTACTTTGAGTTATTCTTGATAGAGTCCAATTTTACTTAGGACTGTGTATTTTTCCTACATGTAAATTATATACAACAAAAATGCATATGGAAAACTATGAAAATACACTAAGTGTCCGTAGACACAATAATTTATTCCTTTTTATTCTTCTCCAGATATGCTTCATATTTATTCAAGGTTGCTTGAACCTCATTGTTATCTATCCCTAATGTATTTCTGGAGATGGTGGGGAACCTTATAATGGAGTCTACTATGTTGACTGGCACACCCATTTTATTATCTAAAATTCTTTGAAATTTATCCATTATAACTTGGAATTCAACCAACTTGTCAATGGAGTCTAGCGTGAATGTTCTTATTTCAACTTATTTGTGAACTAAGGAAGTGAACTCTTGAATGACTATTTCTATAGGTACGATTTTTTTAGAGTCATCTTTTGCCTAGAAAAGAAGTTCTCCAACCTTGTCTATAAGGTCTAACCCCTTGTCAGTGCACATGTCTTGGGCTTCATCAAGATCCTTAATTAGATTTTGGAGGACTTCTTTATTATTCTTCATTACTTCCCTATATCCTACAAACATTTTCCTATTTAGGATCACCTTTTGCTTAATTAGAAGTTCCAACTTGAACTGGCGTAGCTGGGTCCATGTATGAAAATCATTTTCTCTTAACTAAAAGTATTGAGAGAGCGTGTTGAGTGTCTATTGAATTTCTACCTTCACTTCATTCAAGTTATTTAAAATCTCAATTCCAGAAGCCAACCATTTAGCACCTTACATTAATAATCTCTCTATTCAAACACTAACTACCTGACCTTATGACCCAAAATTTTCTTCCTATTTAATATCTTTTTTAGTGGCCTTGCTCCCCATAGGCTCTAATAGCTTAGAAGATTGAGAGATCTTTAGTAGAATTGAAGTCAATTATTCTACCTATGCTTTGAGTTGATCCTTGATCACTTTGTCCTTGTCATATCTCTCAAATAAAGATGCTATCATTACCTATAGATCCTTTTTTATACTTTTGTGCATTTTCTTACCAAGATCTATCCATCCAATTGCATAGTTGGATGTTTGGATATCTTCAATGTTTTTACATTCTAGAGGAACTACAACTTCATCATACTTGTTGCCAGAATCAAAAATCACTCTTGATATTATTTTATCCTTTTTTGTTGTTTTTGGATTTACTAGCACAAGTTGATCGAAGTCAAAATAATCTCGTGACACAACTTGGTTCTTCCTCTTGGGCATTTGAGTGATTATCTAATGGGTAAGGGTTGATGAATCATCTTGTGTAGATGATGTCAAGGATTGGGATGCTAGGAGAGGATCAATGGTTTGTTATGTGAGTGGAATGGAAGGAGGAATGGAGGTATTTGATAATGGAATGGATACCAATGGAGCAGTGGTAATGATATGTGGAATTTGGGTTGGTATGGAAAAAACTTTGGTTCTCATTAGAACATTAGACATGGGAATGGATGAGACTTAAGTTGCCAATTTAAAATATGAAGTAGACATGGACTTATCAATGTCTTGATGGGTAAAATATACATTGGTAGGTGATCCTGATGACTTTAAAGGACTAGGAAAATTAGAAATAGACCCAAATACTTGGTCTAAAGTTCCATGAGAAGGCATTAAAAAAAGTGTATTGTTGGTTGGTGAGGAAGGAGAATAATAAGTAGTATGAAGGGGCACTATAGAGGTAATTGATACAAGAGTGACTGGGGGAAGAGTAGGAGACACTACTTGAGAAGCCTCTATTTTAGAAGTCATCAAATACACTAATGCTTCACTCATAGTAGGATTTTCTTTTGCATGAGTCTGAATATTTTTCTCCTCTGTGTCTATTCCCTTACCTTTACCTTTGCTTTTAAAAAATAACTTCACCTTCTATGTAGACGTGGGGTCGTCTTCCTTATCTTTTGTCATGAGTTCCTCTTACTTTCTAGAATTTTCTTCATCATATTCCTCCTCTGAGCTAGTCTTGAATGGTTTCAATCTAATGTCCTTCCCCTCCAACCAGGCATTTATTTTTGCAAAAATGAGTTGGAATCTATCTCTTATGGAGGTATATTCCTTTAATAACCATTGAATTGGGGAAACAAGAGCATAAGTATCCTAATTACTCTCATAAATAGGTTTCAATGTATTCCTATCATATTTAATTCTGTTAAGAATGTCATCCAATTTTAAATTAACAATTTAATCTATAGTGAGACGGTTGTAGTCAAGCCTCCTCACATCTTCCTATATCCTATACTCGGCCCAAATATCCTCTATTATATGCATGAAAGTGTAATTCTCTTTGATCCTTTATTTCATCTTCCTATAGTCAAATTCTTCCCTACTCTTAAACCTTTTGAGAATGATCCATTGTAATTCAATTTCCATTGTTTTGGCCTTTAGAGTGGTAGACTAAGTATACCGACAATGCTAATTGGAAACTTGAAACTAGGATTATGGGCATCTAATTATTTATTGTACATGCTCATTATCTACTGACACATCTCCATTAGAATCATCTATAATTTGGTTTCCATTGTCTTGGCCTTTGGAGTGGTAGACTAAGTACAATGACCAATATTTATTGAAAACTTGAAACCAGACTTATGGTCATCAAATTGTTTCTTATACACACTCATTATCTACTGATACATATCCATTAGAATCAGCTTTTCACTTGGATATCTGGGTAGTCTATAAGGTTTTTCATTGGACCCTCCAACTATAATGTATCTAAAAGTTAGGAATTACAAGAATATAAAACTAACTTTATTCACTTGTTCCCATGTTGCATCTGAAACTCTCTTCTTCTCAAGGCCTTTGTCAAAAATATAAATTTACTTGTAAAATAAAGTATCATTGAACCTTATGTAATGTTTTAAGTTCTCCTTTAGATTTAATTGTGGATAGTACTCATATATAGTAACTCGCCTTATATCACCATTTCCAGTTAAACCTATAAAATATTTCATACTATCTATAGCATATACCAGATAAGATGTCATGAAGAACTTGAGAGAAGAAGTCACCTCAGATATTTGTTGACAAATAGCATCAATGATCTATTTTCCCTAGAAGATCTTATGCTTACCCCTCTTGATGACCTAAATGTAATGATACATCCACTCTTGAAAAATGTTTGATGTGGGTATCCCCTTAACTCTACTTATAAGATTAATTAAATACCCTACTTCCTCTAAGAATTCACTATGATAAAAGTTTTTGGGCCATATAGAAATGGAATGCCAAGGAGTCCTGAGCTAGTGAGAATTTATGTGCCTCTTACATTTGTTAGAATTCTTTTAATAATGCTCTTAGTCTGAGTTCATGGTAATATCTAAATATTCTTCTATGTGAGGGAGATGAAATATTATTTCAAAATAATACTCATCAAGCTAGATGATCACTTTTCCATCTACATATTTAACTGATTTTGTCTACTTATGAAAATGGGTAGTAATTATCAAGACAAACTCTAAATCTTGTGTTGATATAAGGAATGTGACCACCAAGTATATTCCACTATTCAGGATATCTTACATGTCATGTGTAATGGGGTCCTTGTTCAACCTCTATAAGAACTTTGTCATGTCTACATGACCAATTTCTATAGCTTTGATCTGGTCTACATTGGATTCAACTACAAATATTGGGGCCACTCATTATAATTTATATTTCATAGTTCTCTTGGTGGGAGAGACTTACATCATTGGTTGAGAAACTATAAGAGAGATTTTAAATCTTCTAAAGTTAGCATCTTCCATCTAGCAAGAAGTTATGCAGGGGTAGAGAAAATTTGTTCTTGTGTTGTAGATAACAAGAAATTGCATATTTAAATTTTTTGATGCCTAAATGCCTAGAGATCCCCTAAAAATTATTAAACCTTCCTAAAACCCCCTCACCCAATTAAATCACTATTCTCATAGTCATAAATATCATTCAAAATAACTATTTAAAAGTACTATTCACCATCATTATTCACTATGGGACCCACTATCACTATTCATGATGACATGAAAAGTGACATGGCATGTGATTTAGAGGTGACATGGCAAGTGACATGGCTTATAAGTGATTTTGCTTGATGTGGGACATCATACCCCACCTAGGACCCTTCCCAAATTTCTTAATGACCTCATTCAAGCATCATAAGGGCCCCCGCTTGAAATGTATTGAATTTCCCCTTGATGCATAACTATTCAACATGTATTTTGTCTTCCCACATGAAATTAGACTTCAAAAATATACCTGCCTCTTTAAGACTTTTGGAAAGATAAAGGACACCTATTTTTGACCTTTTAGCCCAAATGGAGGCTCACCAACCCACATGGGAATCCTGACCAACCTCACCTTCAAATTTTCATCCCCCACATGAAAAATGGAACCACATTTGGTGTTCCACCCCTTTAAGTGCTTATGTGAAATCAAGAAAGGATGGGGAGAAGTCTACAAACCTCATTCAAGCCCATGTGCATGATTTCCATTCAAACATGGAGACTCACCAACCAAAATGGGAATCTGCACCCACCTCACCTTAACTAAATCATGATCCCACTTGGATAAATTCAAATTGTTTCACTATTCCTCTATTTTGGCATGTTTCTTCACATAAAAATGCTATAAATACCCCCCTCTCCTTCACCCAAGGTTAAGTGGCAAGTTAGTCTTTTGTTTTTAGCATATTGTAGCAAGTTTTTTTGGAGGAGGTCATCATCTCAGAGGTCATAATCATATTGGAGGAAAAACATATCAAAGCAATGAAGCTCTATCAAATTTTCTTCAAGCTTCATCAACATTCAACTATCATCAACATCTTCATTTCATTTCAACAACATTGAGGTAATTTATTTTGTTTTATAATTTTAGTTATTTATTTATTTCCCTTTAGCCTTCTCTTTTCTTAACCTCCATACTCTTGAGCCTTTAAAATCTTCCTCTTTATCCCATTCATACCATTTAATCCATTTGGTTGTTTCCATTTCATTTATCCCCTTCACCTCTTTTCCTTATTTACCTCTTTTCCCTCTTTTCCATCTTTACCTTTATTTTTCCTTTGCCATATTTACTTATTTGCCTCATTTATCTATTAATACCTTTGTATAATTTCATCCTTGACCATCTACCCAAACTAGTAAAACAATCCTTTTGACCCTCACCACTTTACCAAACCAAAACCATAACTTTTACCAATTGCCAGCATTAGTATTAATTAAACTATTACATTCATTTAATTATATTTTGCAAATAATTTAACTTTCTTTTATTGAGTTTAGTTATTTGATGTTTTATTATCATTTATTTTTTGTTTTTATGCAAAATATATTTATTTTATCATTCTAACTTAAGTTTTTTGAAGAAGGTGGATTGACAGCCTCCTAGAAAGCTTTCGCTTCTAGGATCTAACTCACGCTAGGCAATCCACCCAACTATTTATCTAACAAAAAAGTTTTTATGGTAGTGTTTTCTTATTTTTAGGTATTATTCCCTAAAAAAATAATAATTATCCATAATATTCTATATTTAATGTGTGCACTTTAACAAGTATTCTTCCACACCCTTCATTCCTAGTTTCTTTCTTTTCAAAAAACAAAAAAGTAAGAAAATAAAAAAAATTTGAGAGAAACATTTTGGCATGCCCGATAGGACCCTTGAGATTTATTAGGTTCATAGATGTTTTAGGAAATTTATAATTTCATTAGTGAAATTCATTTATTTTCATTATAGGAAAATTAAGATTTCCTTTTTATTTAATTAAAAAGAAACACAAGTTTTAGTTGCATTTTTAAAAAAGTTTAAGTCTATTTTCCTTGCATCTTTAAAAGAAATAAAAAGAGAAATCATCCTAATTTTGGGACTTGAATTTTCATATTATATTTATATTTAATTTAGATTTTTTTATGCATGTAAATAAATCTAAAATCTAATTTTGGATTTAAAACAAACACTTTGCATCCATTAAATTACTTGTTGATCTTAGTTCATCTAGTAACTATGAGGAACTGTAATTTTATCATAGCTTTCACTTGTATTCACACACTAATCCAAACCACTAAATAATAACAACATCAAAAAAATACTTGATACAAGAAATAATTGGGAATTCATCACCTGGTGATAACCTTACCCCCTCTCGACTATCCCACTTGGATTTCACCACCAAGGTGAGAACCAACTCAGCTCTCTAGTTGAGTATAAACTCTGGACTCGATATATCTTAGCTAAGCACCTATCACCCTTATCACTGCAAGATTGTGAAGTGAGTTGGTAGGCCCCAATACCAATCCATGTACTGAAGTTCAACATATATCTTTCTTTTGAGTGCCTAAATAACCTAAAACCAACTATAGCTTGCCTTTTTAGTACCTATATCAAACCAACTTCCCCTTCACACTCTTTAAAGAATAAGCCAAAAGTGAGTTTAAATTAATCTTAGGATAAATGCATTTTTAGTGTTTATGTTGATTTATTTGAAATATTTTTGATTACTTCTTGTTTGAGTTGAGATATTCACCTTTTCATTCCTTGTTTTCTCTTATGGTCACTACCAGACAACAACTCATAAATCAAGTTAATCAGCCCCCATCTTCTTCCACACCTATGGAATATACCTCAAACATTGAGAGTTCCCCTCACATTGAGATTTCCCCTCCTCCCTCTCCTTCTAGGGTCCCAATCATATCTAAAATATATCATAACTTTGTTGTCTTCCTTAATAACAATCAGGTGGATTTACAGCACTACTTCAATACCATGCCACACCACACCCCTTTTGCTTCGGTTTCCTCTACCAAACCCCCTCTTGGCATGCCACCCCACCTTATGGTGGGTACCACTTCAACCCAACCATTGTCAACCCACACTTCTTCCAACATCCCATCCACCCAAACCCAAACCAACCTTCCACCCCCAACCAAACACCCCTTGTCACACCCCAAGTGGGTTTAACCATACCCTTAGTCACCTACACCCCACCCACCATGGCATTGTCCTCCACTCCTACTTCCATCCTCCCTTTGGTAGAAACTAATACCTAAACCATAACCCAATCTCAAAATATAGTGTTCTCCATACCACAAACACTTCCCCCTATAAGCACTTTGGTCACTACCCACCTTTAACCAACTAACCCACTAATCACTTTGATGCCACACATAAACCCCCCAACCTCAACCTTACAATACATACCCATAACATCTTATCAATATATTCCTAACACACAAGTATACATAACTTCACCTTCCACCCAACCTTACATGACCTTACACACACACCTAACATCATCCCAACCATCCACTAGTTATTCCCATGTCACCCAACCCCAACAAAACATGTCATATACCTATCCAACCTAACAACCCAAAACATACTTGGTCAAGATGATAATGGATAAGATGACTACCCTTGAGTCATCCATCTCAGGATCACATAACCTTATCTCTTATGACCAAATTTGTAATGAACCTATCCATCCATCTGTCCCTCTCTGACCATATCCTCTACAATGGGAATTGCCAAAATTCTCTAAATTTCAAAGCAAGGAAGACCCCCAACAACATTTAAGAGAATTTATGCATGCATGTTACTTTATTTCCCATCATGATTTTCTCCTCCTCCATACCTTTCCTATGTCTTTATCTAGACTAGCACTAGATTTTTATAGTGCCATCCCAAAACACTCCATCTTCTCCTTCACCCAACTAGCCCAAACTTTTTTGGATCACTTCTCGATCAATATATCTAAGAAATTTTCTATTACTGACCTCTATTCCATTTGGAAATTCAAAGATGAATCTATTTCCAATTTTGTGGCTCATTAGAGGAGGCTAATCAACCAACTTTCCTTTTTATTGCCTCAACCTAAGCTTATAGATCTCTTTACTTAGGCATGTGAAAAACACATCTCATCCACATTGCATGTCCAAAGCTTCCAGATATTTGATGAAGCTTTTAGCATGGCTCGTAAACTAGAAAATAGAGCCATTGATTAGGGAAGATTAAAGTTGAAGAACAAAAACCCAACTTACAAAACCAATGAGCCCTCTCCTTCTAAACTAAACAACACAACCAATACCAATTCCAAGAGCAAAGCCACCACCAATTTTATTGTCCTCAAAGCCACACCTCGACCATCTACCAACCAATAGAACCCAAGGAACCAAACCTTTGACCCATTTAACTATCTAAACAAAAAACAAAGGAACCAAACTCGGAATAACCATAAGCCATTAACTCCACTTGGGGATCTTTATCTTTCCATTTTGGAAAATTTACTAAAAGCCAAAATCATCTAACTTCCACCAATTAAATCACCCCCATAGTTTGATACTTCTCACTCTATGCCCAATTGGTATAATGAGAATGACCATTTCACTTTTCACCAAGTCATAGGACATGACATCAACAAGTGCAATACCTTTAAATATATTGTGTAATCCCTCACCGAGAAGGGAGAGCTCACATTGGACAATCCTAATGCACCACTGAACTAAGCCCTTGACATATTCTACAAACCTTTCCCTAATAATTTTATTTCTACCCCTCATCATGAAAATAAACTTGAATCATCTCATGAGGCACATATTATTAATGTGGTTATTAGTGAACCCATTGATGAATAAAACGTTACATCAACCACTTCTTTCCCCATTCTCCTATTAGAAGGAAGAAGACTGCCTTCTATTCCTTTGGACACCCAAACAAAGGAAGCAACCATATCCACACCTCCATTGGAGGATGCCACACCTACCTCCCCTATCTCAGAACCATCCACCCCCTCTTTGGAAGTTATCTCATAAGAGAAGATGACTCCATCTACCCAACCTATAATTGCAAAAACTTCTATCAAAAGTCAAGATAAAGGTAAGTGAACCAAACTAGAACTTCTAACCCCTTCTTTGTCAGACCAATCTAACCCCTCTAAAACAACTAAAACCTCCACCCAACAAACTAAAACCCCTTCTAAATTGATTAACCCTCAAACACTTAAACCCATCAAGATAACTAAAGTGACCAAACCCCCTCCAAAACCAATAATTAAAATAACTAAAGAAGTAAAACCACCAAAGGGCCCAGCACCCTATATTTTACCTCCCTCAACCTTGCCCTCCATTCTGGGTCCCCATCCCTCTACCTTAAACACAAAATCCACCATTTTTACCAAAACCCCACCACCTTTATTGGTCACACCTTCATACTTGCTCTCTAAATCACCTTTCCCCACTACACCAATAATCCCTAAGTTACCTACTTTACCATGATTTGCCTCTAGCTCATTGACCACCTTACCCAAACTAAAACCATCAACAAAGTGTACCACTTTACCCAAGACACCTATAACCAAACCCATGTCCCCACGACCTTCTACTTCAACACCCAGAATAAAAACCGCTAAACCTTTACCACCTTTATCTGAATCTTACTTGACCATCCTCTAGTGGTTATTTCAAAATTCTTCTTTAAGCTTACCACCCATCAAACCCTTTGACCCTTCACATACCAAACCCTCTTAGTTTAATGATAACTTGATATGTGCATATCATAGGGCATGAACACATGACACCAAGAACTATAAATCTCTCCAAATGTTGGTTCACAACTTGTACAAAGATGATGATCTATTATTGGGAAAACCTCTTGTATCCCCATTGCCAATCCAACCACCTACTCAACCCATCTGATCTTCAATCTCACCCAAAAGTGAAGAGGAGGAACCAAAGTAACCATCCAACCTAGAGAACCCCCTTATACACACTATTTACATGGTTACCTAATCTTGGGCCCAACAAAAGGATAAAGGGAAGACTAAGGCATCCATTCTTTAAACTTATCCCTCCCCAAACTCCAAAGCTAATAATACCCAACCTTCTCCATCTTCAAACAAACACAAGGTGTCTATTTTAGGTACTTCTCCATCTAACCATCCATACCCTAACCCATATGTAATATCCATCCAAAAATCTATCCTTAGGCAACTTCACCAAACTCCAACAAAGATGAGCTTGTATGATTTAATCTCTACCTCTCCCCATCACTGTCAATTACTCATTAAGGATCTATAATCCATTGAGGTCCAACCCAATGATCCTCAACCTCTATCCACTTTTTTTGGTACCCTTCAGACTTCCAGCCTTTTCACCTTCAAAAATTTAGAAATACCTTTTGTTCATTCAGAGGATATTGATCCCCCTCTCTTCATTATGGCATATATCAATCAAACCCTCATTAAAAGGGTGATGATCAATGGGGGAGCTAGCATCAAATTATCTCCTTCCATGATTATGACCAGCTATAGTTACCTAAAAACATCATGTCTAAAAGCTTAGTGATTCTTCATTCTTTCAGTGATACTATGGCTACCACATTGGGCATAGTTGTCCTCCACATTTATGTAGGACCTCATGCTATTCTTGAATTCTTTTATGTTGTAGAAGGAGATTTTTAATACAACATTTTACTCAGACTCCCTTAGATTCATTCCATGAGTTATGTCCCTTCCACCCTACATCAATGTGTCAAGTTTGAATATGAAGGGTAAGTTATGACTATCCAAGCTGACCCTAGTCCTTTTACATCTTGAAATATCACATATTGGCCCAATTATGCCCTTCTTCCTCCTTTATGCACCGCACAACCATCTACCAACATCACAACCTCACCAACCAAAACCCATAACATCTCCACACCTATTATTGATGAAGCTTCCACTAGCTTATCTATCCCCTCTTCCTAGATTCCTATTGAAGACCCTGTGAAAATGACATTCCAACATCATTATTTTTGGGAATATAGACTCTTAGCCTTATATGCCTTCCTTACCTCCAAATAATATGGGAATCTCATACATGACCCTTCTTATGACCCTAACATTGTAACCATCATCCCCATTAGTCTCCCTAACCATCAAATAAATTTCATTTATGGGGGACTTGATTGGCCGCTTCCATCCCCTACCACTACATCATCCATCCAACTATTTACCTCTAACTTTTCCTATCTTAGAAAATCAGAGTTCACTAAGTTATATCTTCATAAATGTGCTTGGAAAGGATTTGGCCTTGGTCACTATGAATAATGGCCTCATGAGTTACCCCATTTCAAAAAAATTCAACCTCATGAATCATTTGACCTTGGGTAAAAACCACCTCAAGAATCCACCAACTCACCCAAACCCATTACCATCATAGAGCAAGGTATCCCATCTTTGCCAACCCAATCACTTTTTCCACCTAAAGACCCTGATATCATCCCTCCTAAGTTTTTTTATCAATATTATAAGTTTGGGCCCTCTCATCTAGCAAAAGAGTGGCCAAACCAATGTCCTTCCACTCATACATCATGAAATGGTAGAGAACTATTCTCCCACCATCAACACCATCCAACATCAAGATGATGATTCCATTCTTACCCACCTAGGTGCTAGGGAGTATTCTATCCAGAAATCCCTTCATCATGAGGCCCCAACTATGTTAAATTAATCTACCATCGATACCAACTTGGGTACTCTAGATAATCCCCATATTATCAAATTAGGCCAATTATTGAATACCAAAGAACTTCAATATTTCTCCTCTTTCCTCCAAGACCATAGCATAGCCTTTTCTTAGTCTTAAAATGATATGCCTGGGATTGACCCCACCATTTCTACCCATAAAATAGTCACTCACCATGATGTTAATCCTATTAAATAAAAACTTTGATGCATGGATCCTTGCATATCTTTTTTCATCAAAGAAGAGCTTCAGTGTCTCATATCTGTAAACTTCATTCAACCCATTAACTACCTCCCATGGATCTCACACATCATACCTATCACTAAAGTAAATGGGGGTTTACACATTTGTGTGGAATTTCATGATCTTAACCTCACCTACCCCAAGGATAACTTCCCCCTACCTAACATTGGCCATCTTGTTGATCTTACAACCATCTATAAGATGTTATATCACATGGATGGGTTTTTGAGTTATAATTAGATCTTGATTGCTCCTGAAGATCAACATAAAACTACCTTTACAACCCCTTGGAGAACTTTTTGTTATAGATTCATGCCTTTCAGATTAAATAATGTTGGTGCAACCTACCAACGTACCATGACTTATATTTTCCATCATATCATCCATAAGATCATAGAAGACTATGTGGATGACCTTCTCATGAAATCCAAACTCTGAAAAGAACACTTGACTATTCTTATGATCATATTTAAATGCTTCATCCATTATAATGTTCACTTAAATCCTAAAAAATGAATTTTTGGGGTCATTTTAGGAAAGCTTCTTGGCTTCATCATCTTTCTTTATATAATTTAAGTAGACCCTGATAAAGTTAGATCAATTTTGGACATGCCTCCTCCAATCAACCTTAAATAGCTCTGTAACCTTCTAGGAAAACTTCAATCCATTCATCATTTCATTTCCTAACTTTAAAATTGGTGCCAACATTTTCATCACCTTCTAAAGAAGGATGTCTCTTTTAAATTGAGTAGTGATTTTCAAAAGGCCTTTGATTCTCTTAAATAGTACCTTTTATCGCCACCTATCCTCACCCCTCTAAAGGATGACCACCCCTTTTACCTATATATCTCTACCACTGATCATTCCCTAGGGGAAATGTTGGCTCACCGAGATGAACAACACAAAGATCAAGTTGTATACTACATTATCCATATTCTTGTAGAATACAAAACTTAGTATACACACATCAAGAAACTCTACTTAACATTGACCTTCATGGCCACAAAACTCCACCACTACCTTCTTAACCATAAAACCTATGTCATCAATAATACTAACCCATTCAAATACATGCACTCTAAACCATACCAAAATCAGTATATGGATAAGTGGCTCATGCTCCTAGCTAAATTTTACCTTAAATTCCTCTAACAGAAGTTGATTAAAGGTTAGGTCATTATTGATCAATTAGTTGAAGCTCCCCTAGAAAATAACTAACCACTGCCTCTTACCTTTTTAGATGAGTCTATCACAACTCTTTTTCAAGAAGATGACATAACCTACCAAATTATCATATTCTTCAATAGATTTAAATGCCATCAAGGAGGGGGTACTAGAGTTATTCTCATTCCTCTCAATGGTGAACCCCTTCCTCTCTCCTTCAAACTTGACTTTGAATGTACCAATAATATGGCTAAGTATGAAGCCTTAGTGATAGGTCTCCAAACTACTCAAAGCTTGGGAACTAAGATAATCCATGTCTTTAGTGATTCCCAGCTTGTGGTCAACCAAGTCCATGGATCCTATCAATGTAAGAATGATGTCTTGCTAAAATATAAACTTTTAGTTGACAAAATCTTAAAATCATTTGAACATTAACTAGTCCAATCTGTTGCCTAATCTACCAATAAATTTGTAAATATAATGGTCTACCTTGCTTTTTAGATCCCTTCTTAGCCTTCCAATGCCAAAACAAATTGTCACCATTCATCATTTTAACACACCCTCTTATGGCCTATCTGAACTCCCTACCATTTTTAATGTAGAGGAATCCCCATCTGACATTTGGTATGACCAAACTTTTAACTACCTCAACCTAGGCATTATTCCTCCCAACCTCTCTAGGAATGCCTGAAGAGATTTTATTTAGGGTACCTCTCATTACACCATACCAAGAAGCATCCTTTACAAACATGGTTTTGACAATCTCATTCTTCATTTCCTACATAGCCATGAAGCTTTTCATGCCATCAAGGAAACACATGATGGGATCTATAGGGGACACTTTAACGACCTAATGGTCTCTAAACGTATCCTTCACCTTGGTTACTATTGGCCCACCCTCAACCAAGACTATTTTGATTATGTAAAAAAGTGTGTTAAATGTCAACATCATGCTAATTTACATCATGTGCTATCTAATAACCTCTAAGTATCTAAGGAATTTTGGCCTTTCTCTTAATGGGGGCTTGATCTCATTGGGTAAATTAACCCCCATTCTTCATAGAAACATAGCTCCATCATCATAGCCACCAAATACTTCACCAAGTGGGTGAAATCTATTCCTCTAATCTCTACCAAAGTAGAAAAGATTATCGACTTTATCAACCACTATATCATCTATTTCTTTGGTGTTCCTCATAAGATCATCACCGATAATGGAAAATATTTCAATAATAAGTAAGTCTAAGGTTTATGTGATGCATTTGGAATTGATTTAATATTTTCCTCACCTTATCAACCACAAGAAAATAGATAGCAAAATTATCTGATAAAACCCTCACCAAAATATTAACCAAAGTTGTTAGTACTTCATGTCTATATTAGCACTTACACATTCCATTTACCTTATGGGCCTATCATACTAGCATTTGAACCTCTACTGGTGCTACCTCTTTCTCTTTATTCTTTATAATAGAGGCAGTCTTGCCTCTTGAAGTCTAAATCCCCACTCTTTGCATATATTTGAAGGAACTCATTTCTAAAGAAGATTTTTGTTAGCATCATTTAGCTCAAATTGAGCTACTTGATGAGTTTCATTTATTAGCTCTCACCCACTTTTGTATCTATCAAGAGCGTATCACATCCACTTATAACAAGGACCTCAAATAATAGGAATTCAATATCAGAGATCTCATCCTAAAAGAAAACCAACATATGACCAACATGGAGAAGAGTAAACGAGGCAAGTTTGCTTTCAATTGGCTTGGACCCTACATCATCACCCATAAGGATGGATTAGGAGATTATCATTTGTCCTTTCACGAAGGCAAACAAAAACCTAATCCTCTTAATGCTTTTCATCTACATTCATTTTTTTGTTAAATAAGGATCAAGCTCACTTGTTTATCTAACTTAAGTTCATCCCTTGATTATGAGATTTTCACCTTCACCCACCTTAATATGGGTACCATATCTCTACCCATATCATGGTTCTCATGGATACTTTTTATCTCTAACATGATCGAATCCCATGGTCATTGTCTCTCAAAACCACACCCTTTCACATATCATTGACCTTCTTATGTAAAGTTTTGCCCTCATAAAGGTAAACCTCTTAACCTAATTAGACCAGTCCATTTATAAACACATTTCATCTTGAAAAAATTATTTAGGTCAATATCTTAAGCATTAAAAACTTCTCCCTCAAAGGATAGCTACCCAAAAATAAAATAAAAATTACCACATGTAAGTTATACTTTTCCCTTGAAGGATAACTATCAAGAACATTAAAACAAAGCTAATAAGTGTAGACCAATCCCTTGAAGGATGGTTGAGTTGAATTTGCCAAAAGTAGATCAATTTCATGGAAGCTTCTTGCATTGATCAGCTTCCCATATATAGCAATAAATTAAAAGACCTACTACCACAAAAAAATCTATAGCCGCAATCATCTTTCACATGTAGACTTCCTACATTGATTAGTTGACATCTAGCATATGACATGGACTTTTCTATTATCATTATTAGGCCACCTATAAAAGGGGAAAACTAATTCACATGAGGTTATCATACATACCACCTATTACCCTTCACACCACCCATCACCATCTTCCCTTTCAACTATCTGTAAATCAAGGTATTTAGAGCTTACTTGCCACCCTGTGATCATGAAACCTTTTTATCAACTAATGACCACTCATGCATAGAATTTGAAGGGATTATATTCATTAATTGATCTCACTTTGGGTCTATTTTTATTCCTTGTTAAATAAAATCATCAAGCCCTATTCTTATCTTAATGTGCATGGTTGATGTTTTCACCATGACTTGTACCATCCAACATTGCAACAACAATGGTCATTTCTTTTAAATTAAGTAAGATTACAACAACCATAACCATACCAATCATAACCATAACCATAACATTCATAAATATCCACACAACCTCAAGCATAATAAAATTTGACTAATAATATTCCACACATTACCCTCCTATTCCTACCAACCCATTGCCATAAGATCTAAACATCAGACCTAAACCATTGGTAGTGTTTGCTCGAACATGGAAATCATTTCTTTTGTACCAACTGAGAGTCCATCCATAATAGGGGAATGACTATCTAATCCAATTATATCACCAATATCCTAGATCACATAGCTACCTGATACTAGGGCCTCTTTTAAATGGGACCCCACATCTACGATTCTAAGTGACTAGGGCACAATATGAAGATATGGCCACCATTTGTCTAGCCTACCCATGCAACTCTTAGGTTAGGCAAGGTCCATCCTATGTTTCTCACCATATTTATAACTTCCTTAATTGTAGAATCTCCTTAACTGTCAAATAAATTCTTTATAGGTTATCACTTCACTACTACCCTTAAAACTCAACTCATAGTGGTGGTGAACCTTGGCCATCTAGATAGACCCCCACCTCCTAAAACATGGCTCATAGTGGTAGACACTATCTCCAAACTACTACCCTCACATAATTTTAGAAGGTGCAACCTCCTCACAAAAGCACCTCTTCTTTGGATTAGCTACATTAAAGATTGTTTATGGTACTTAACATTATGTTCCCTTTTAATTTATCATACCTTTCCCATCTTTATCTCTCATCTTACTAAATGTGGAATCATTTTGGTATCTATTTATCAACCTACCCCATTAACTTTCATCAACACCTTCACCAAAACCCAAAATTATTGTTTTACCAAACCTTCTCCCTTAGCCCAAACTAGCCCATGTGGTCCATCAAATTGGGGCAGCCAATTTGAACACCACTCATCCAAACCTTTTTGAACTACATTGGCCTAATGTCCATGGACTATTTAGGCACTATTCTAGGGGTAGCTCAGCCACTAAAAACTAATTCCCATCCCCTTTTTTCTTTTCACATAGTTCCACTACTAATAGTTCCCTCTTGCTTAGGGCATCCTAAATCAAGGAAGCTTTGAATTCTTTCTTCAATGTCCTTATGTTTTAACACCATCTAATACTCCCTCTTAATTCTTTCCTCCATTTTTGGGATAACTAAGTTTTCCTAAGGTCTTTTTCTACTATATAGGTAGTGCTCAGTTATCGAGGTTAGCTCGACCACTTCCTTTACTTTATTTTCCCTTCTCACCTAAAACCTCTTCTTCCACTTCTCTACCTATCTCCTAACCATCTCCCTACCTCTAGCTTGTCAATCTCTTTTAATCACTTTTCCATTTTGTCAATCTCTTTTAACACAAGAGTTGATAGCATTCCCCAATGCCCCCCGTTACCTCCCATAAAGCCACCTTCTACTCTGCTTCATTGACCTCCCCATCATCTTTCCTTATGCATGCTTCATGGCCTACTTCCCTACCCACATTTTGAATTTTATACCTCTCTTTCACATTATTACCAACCTTTCCCTTTATCCACTTCAACTTCTTTCTCCATCCTCATCATCTCCCCTCCCCCTTGGCTATTTTTCATACCCCCTTTATCACTCTCTTTTCCTCACCCATTCTACATCATATTGTGCCTCTTGCAAGCTTTATGTTTCTTTTGTTACTCCACTTTTTATTTACGTGTACCACCACTCTCTACCACTCTTCCCACTGTACCCATTTTCCATTCTTCCTATTTGCTTTTTTTCTATCCTTTCATCCTTTTTATCTTCCCTTTTTTCCTCCACAATTAGTTTCTCCTTGGGTATTTATCCTTTGAGAATCCTTCCATAATTTCCTTTTTATTCTTACCTCTTTTTGCCTATGGCCCTTTTTACATTCTCCTTTTCTTCTTTCCATCTTGGTAATCACTTATCTTTTGCACCTGTGTGAGTATCCATGCTTCGTATCCCTACTTCAATTCTTCCTTTTTATTCTTATCATCTCTGATCTTCATCCCTTAGTTTCATCTCACTCCCTTTCATTTCATCCCCCTATTTCTTCACCACCTTACCATTTTTTTAGTTTTTCAATCTCTTCTAATCACCCCTTCAACTTGTTAATCTCTTCTAACAAGATAATTAACACCTACCTTCTCTCTTCACTTTCTTTTCCACCCATCCTTTGCTTCCCATTTTTCCTCACTCCTTTCCCATTTTCATCTCTAAAACCACCATCTGCTTTTATGTGTTATTCCTCTCCTTGCATATCATCACCCATGCTTACTTGGTCAAGATACCACCTACTTCTTCCCTCTCCCATAATCCTCTTTGTGTCCTCATTTCACTCCTTTTATCCTCATGTTTCCTTTTCTTCCATTTATTTCCTTGTTTTTCATTTTTATCACCAAACTATTTTTTATTTTATCTTTTTTAGACTTATTTTTAAACCTTTCATGGCTGCCCATATCCCTTATTCTCCCCTTACCCTTCATGTTTGTTACACTTCTCTCCCCATCCTTTTCAATTCTCCAATCTATCATTCTTTAGTGCATCTCTCACCCCCAATATTCTACCTTTTATTTTTCTTCTCTTTTCTCCATTTCATTTCATTTTTTTCATCTCCCTTTATGCCCTTCCTTTCTCTTCCCAACCTATATGACCATGCATAGCTTATTCCATCCTTCTCCACCTTTGTCTTTATCTATGACCTCATTATTTTCTCTTCATCCATATCATGATCCGTTGTTGGATCTCCCTTATGTTCTCCAATTTCACCTCTACCTCTTTAGAGTGCAGTCACCAATTATACTACTTCTGCATACATCACCTTGTCTACTTCCTTATATCCTCCATGCCTTTGCCTTAATGCATGAAATTTGGTCAGTTTTCTTACTTTAAGAGCATCCCTTTCTTCCTTTAATGCCTCTTTATGTTGTGCTCAGACTCTCTTTTTTATCCCTCTCTAACTACTCCCTTCACCCTCCCTATCACCTTTTTCCTTTTCAATCCTCTACCCATTTTGAGCATGATATGGCCTCCAAGGTATTCCAATAAATTTTGGTTTATTTAAAGATATATATCGATCTTATGTCTCTATAACACAATTGGCCAAGATCACAGGGTCATACAACCAACCAGTAAACTTAAGCATTGTTCAGCAATCGAGATGAAAATTCCTTCCCCACCTCTTCTAGTCTTGCTTATTTTAAACCCCTTTCACTCCAAACTTTGAAGATGTTAAAATATAAAACCACCTTCAAATGGAAGATTTGGGATACCCATATGGGGATGATAGCTACACCCTCTCACATGCCCTAACTTTCCAACCAATAATTTCCCTTGATTCTCCCTTTTGGACTACATCTTCTTATGCCTTACAATAGCCCTATTTTTTAACCACAATCCACAACCTACTCCCTCAATTAATTAATGTTACTATTATTCACCTAACTCCATATTCTAAAACCCCGAAATTTCTTTCTTTGAATTCCCTCAAAAACTCAATGCTTACTTATTTTGGGGCCCCACTGACTCAAGGGTCAAGGGTTTGAATCTTCACCACTACTCATTTACCCACTCTACTATTTTGCTTCCTCAAACCATTGAATAATAACCTTCCATACCCTATTAATGAAATTTTTTTGGAATGTGCACAATTTCAACTTATTTGGATGGTGATGAAAGAACCCATCGAATCACCATGGCAATTTGAATAGTTCTAGATTTTCTAAATCCTGGTACCACATATTTTTACCTTTCCTTTTTTTTACAATGGTGGTATAAACTTCACACTTCAACCTAATTATCCATGGCTATAAATTACTTTTACATAGTTGACACAATCATCTAATTACATCCTAGCTCACCTCATCCACCATTTTTTACCACACCCATTAGAAACTATTTGATATCCAATTAGGACAACCAAGTTAACCACCACCCTTAAACTCAAAAGAACTACATTTGGCTTGACATTATTTTTGTATTCATATCTATGATACTATGTAGGTAGTATCTACTTTCCATGTGCATCTAAATTCATCTCAACCATCCCCTTCCAACCCATACCCAATCCACCCATGCTTTCTCCACATCCACCTTGACATCAGTTGCTTTTAACCTAGAACATTGGTCTTTTTTGCAATAACTTTTGACCATAATGACCAACCTTATCATGGTGAAATTTTAAATTTTTGCACCACCTCGTGTAAAACTAGACCATTTATGTTTTCTTGGGAGCACTTCCTACCTTTGATACTTGAGTCAACACTGACCCTGTCTAGGAACCTTGATAAGACTAACCCGATCAGCTATGACCAATGTTAGGGACAAATTACCTTATCATTTATCTTAGAACCTAAATTTTTTGTTATAAACATTGGCACCTTTAGTCTCTATGTAATCTTGACTATTGTGCTTAGTCATATTTTATGAACCCATTGGCATTTCACATACCCAACTACCTTGTGGCACCACCTAGTTCTTCCCCATCAACTGTGTATCAAACCCACACTCAATTTGAATTTTCCTCATCAAATTTTAGTTTGAGGGGGAACACCTCCTCCCATTCTCAGTGCATCCTAACCTTCAACCAAGTGATTTGTTTTTATTTTACATCTTGTTAATTCAAAGTTGCATAATTAAAAGGGGCAAAATGTAGACACTATAAAACTACACATTTATAGTTTTTGATGACTAAATGCCTTAGGATCCCATAAAACCTATTAAACATTCCTAAAACACCCTTAACCTAATTAAATCACTATTATCCTAGTCATAAATATCATTCAAAATCATTATTTTAAAGTACTATTCAAAATTACTATTCACTATCACTATTCATTATGGGACCCATTATCACTATTCAATGACATGATGACATGGCATGTTATTTGGAGGTGATATGGTAAGTGAAATGTCTTATAAATTATTTGGCTTGATGTGGGACATCAAACCCCACGTGGGATCCTTCCCAAAGTGTTTGGTGACCTCACTCAAGAATCACAAGGACCCCCCTTGAAATGTGGTGAATTTTCCCTTAAGGGGTCATTAGTCAACATGTATTTTGTCTTCCCACATGAAATTATAATTGAAAAATATATACCTGCCTCTTTAATACTTTGGGAAAGACAAAGGGCACCCATTTTTGACCTTTTAGCCCGAATAGAGGCTCACCAACCAAAATGGGAGACTTTCCAACCCACATAGGAATCCCCACCAACATAACTTTGGAATTTTCATCAACCACATGGAAAATGGTTCCACATTTGTTGTTCCACCCCTTTAAGTGCTTGTGTGAAAGTAAGAAAGGATGGGGAGAAGTCTTTAAGACTCATTTAAACTCATGTGCATGATTTCCATTCAAACTAGGAGACTCACCAACCCACATGGGAATCCTCACCCACCTCACCTTGAATAAATCATGACACAAATTGGATAAATTTGAATTATTTCACTATTCCTCTCTTTTTGCATGTTTCTTCACATAAAACTGCTATAAATACCCCCCTCTCCTTCACCCAAGGTTAAGTGGCAAGTTAGTCTTTTGTTCTTAGCACACATTGTTGTAGGTTCTTTTGGAGGAGGTTGTCATCATTTTGGAGGAAAAAAATATAAAAATAATTAATCTCTACTGAAATTTCTTCAAGCTTCATCAACATTCAACCACCATCAACATCTTCAAGCCATTTCAACAACATTGAGGTAATTTGCTTTGTTTTGTAATTGCAATTCTTTATTTATTTCCCTTTGTCCTTATATTTTCTTAACCTCCATACTATTGAGCCTTTAAAATCTTCCTCTTTATCCCATTCATCCCATTTAATCCCTTTGGCTATTTTCATTTCATTTATCCCCTTTATCCCATTCACCTATTTTCCTCATTTACCTCTTTTCCCTCTTTGCCATCTTTACCTTTATTTTTCCTTTGCCATATTTACTTATTTGCCTCATTTATATATTCATCCCTTTATATACTTGTATCCTTGACCATCTACCCAAACCAACAAAACAATCCTTTTGACCCTCACCACTTTACTAAACCAAAACCATAACCTTTACCAATTTTCAGCATTAGTATTAATTAAACTATTGTGTTCATTTAGTTACCTTTTACAAAGCATTTAACTTTATTGTATCAAGTTTAGTTATTTTTTGTTTTAGTATCATTAATTTTCTATTTTTATGCAAAATATACTTATTTTAGCATTCCAACTTAAGTGTTTTGAAGAAGGTGGATCGACAGCCTCCTAGAAAGCTTTTGCTTCTAGAATCTAGCTCACGTTAGGTAATCCACCCAACTACTTGTCTAATAAACAAGTTTGTGTGGTAGCGTTTTCTTATTTATAGGTATTCTTCCCTAGACAAAGAATATTTATCCATAATTATCTAGATTTAATGTGTGCACTTTAATAGGTATTCTTCCACACCCTTCATTTCTATTTTCTTTCTTTTCAAAAAACAAAAAAGTAAGAAAAACAAAAAATTGAGAGAAAAATGTGCATGTATTTGGAAATTACGTAGTTCAAAGAAAATTATTTAAACTACATGGGGGTATTAAATCACTTCATGTAGTTCATAGAATTTTATTCGAACTACACCTTAGGTATGTGTATTTTGTGTAATCTAGATAAAATTCTTTGGATGACTTAAGATATTAGAAGAAAGGATGTAGGCTATAGAAAATTATCTAACCTACACAAATGGATAGGACCAATGTAGAATACTAAGGTTTGGGTGTAGGTTAAAATAAATTCTCTGACCTACACCTATCTTGGGTAGAATTGGGTAAAGTTGGGTATAGGTCAAAGAAAAATATTTGACTTACATCGAAGCTTGGGGGATTGGGTGCATTTTAGATAAATTTCTCTTTAGTGAACCAAATAAAATGATGGTCGAATGTACTTCAAAGAAAATTCTCTGAAGTGCACTTGGCAAGGAAAAACTAAGTTGACTAGATAAAAATCTTTGAATCACATAGGGCTTTCTAAAAGGCAAGTTTTGGATAACATGAAATGGGACTTGGGATTTACACTAGGTTTTAAATAAATAATGATGGGATTGAAAACATGACATAAAGGATGTGTAGGGTTTTGAACCAATAAAAAGGCAGTGCAAAAATTAAACATATGATCGAAAATAAATCATAGGGGTTTACATTTAAAAGAGGGTTTCAAAATGAAAACATTACAAATAAGATGAGGATAAAAATGAAGTAATAAAGGAGAGAAAGAAAGAAAGATAAAAAGATCTTACCTAAGATCTATAGTAGATAGATAAATCTATAGGCAAGCCAAAGCAAAAAAGTGTGGAAATGATGAGTGAGGATGTGTGGTTGCACTTAAAAATGGAAAGAATAAAGGAGTAACAAATAAATGGTAAAAATATTTTACATGAGGTAAATATATATAATCTCCATCATTAATACGATTAATTAATCCATGGTGGTGAGCCCGCTTGAAGGGGCAAAGAATTTATATGGTCTTACATTTGTAGTGGTAGAGAAATTCTTCAACCTTGCACATTGGGGTGTAGTATAGAGAAAATTCTCTGACCTACAAGATTTCAAACTTGGTGTAGTCTGAAGAAAATTCTCTAGACTACAAGGGGTGAAAAACTATCAAAAAGACTAACTTTTTGAGGTGGAAATCATGCATGAAGAGAATTGATTTACTTCATTTTGCATGCTTAAATCTCATGGGCTATGAAAGAGATAAGTTTTTAGGAGTTATCTCATGAATTGAGCCTACTAAATTCAAGGATAACATAATTTTCTTATCAAAAATATACATTTTTCAATTTTATATCATATTCTAAAAAGAGGAAGACTGATCTCTAATTTTTCATATTACAATATTTTATTTTAGCATATTGGACTGTATAACATTCAACATTCACATTGGTCAGACACTCATGCTTGGGAGATGGCAAAATGCCTCACAATGATTGAAAATAAGGATTTGAAATAAAAATTAAAATAAACAAGGTTTATATCATTGTCTATTGATGAGGTAGCAGTGACTGAAAACACACCATGGATATCCATGCATGTTTATACATTTCAAAATCATTCAAGGTAACCTCACCTTTTATCGGTACATAAAATGACTAAAAATTATAATGCTGAAAACCTCTACAAATTGGTTATTTCTAATTTTATGGATATTATTGGGATGAGTTGCCATGATATAAGTACCAAGTTAGTGTGTGTTGGAATGGATGGTGTATTAGTAATGTAGGGGAATGGAATAGGTTTATGTGTTCACCTGCAAACATCAGTTTCTTTATATATGACTATAAAATATTTTATGTCACATATAATTAATATTTCTTAAAAAAAATTAAGCACATTCAAAAGAGTCATAAAAGTGGAGGAGCTTATCTGTGATTTGCACGTGTACATGTAATGCAATCCAAAAACTTTTTTAGAGTTTCATAAATTTGTAACTAGAGTGAATAATGGAAAAAACTATTAAAAGATGTCAATACTAGATGGATTTCCATGTATGAATCTACATGAAAAATATTTGAATAATATCAATCATTGGAAGGTTTTATGTTTACGTATAGGATGAATATTGATAAGGCAAAAGATTTATTAAACTATTTGATAGATTTTAAAACTCTACTAACATTATGTGGTATTCTTCCCATGTTGAAATAAATGGATTGTTTGACACAACATGCATAACAGAGATCAATATATATTATTGACTTCATATGGTTGAGGAAACATGTGTGTCTATCTCTTGATATATTACACTACTCAAATGAAAGTTTTAAGGGACCAATATTTGAGAGTTGGAAAAATTTAACAAATATTAAGGTCCCTCAAAACTATTTTAAATTCAATATTTGTGATCATATTTGTATTTTTTTAATGGAAATTAAATACCATTACACACTCTCCAAAGATGAACTAATGTAGTTGGATCAGAATTTGAAGAAGTACATGTAACAAGGTTTCTACATGATAATGCCATATGTGACACGTGAATGAAATTGAGAGACATTTTAAAAATATTATCTTCTAAAATTTGAGATAATTTTCAAATGGATGAGTTATTTGAATCCATGAGGGTGGTGAATCCTAAATTTTAGAAAAGTGTAGATGCAGAAGAAAGAAGTAATTTATTTATCAAATACATGGGTACTCTCATTAAATACTTTAGTAAGTCTATAGAAACCAATGGAGAGGAAGTTAAGGGTATTTTGTAAAAGGATTTACTTTGAAAAATAGGCAATCATTTTTGGAACTACAATGGTTGAACATATTGGTTGTCAACTAAACCAATGGAAACAGTTTCTATTACAAGGCTATGGAAGAAATTGTATCACGACAGTGTTATGCAGGTAAAAATTAGTGAATATTTTCAATTATATGAATTGTGTCGAAAAATGATTTTGGGGTCCGTGGAAGATGAAAGGGTGTTTAGTGAATTATTTTTTATTAAATCAAGATTTAAGAATAGATTGGATAAAAATCTTGAGACATGTTTGAGGTTGTATGTTTCAGATTATGAAGTGGATGTGTTTCCATATGATAGGGCAATTTCAATTTGGAGTACTCTAACTGAAAGAAGAGGTATCATGAATACAACTAAAAAATAAGATAGTGAAAATGATAGTGAGACAATATATACAAATGTTAGTGATGAAATATGGGTTTCCAAAGGTTTGTTTGAGATACCTAAGTGTTAGTTTGTAAAATTGAAATTTATACATGAAAACTACTAAACAATATTGAGGTTGTTTAATTCATTAATCTATTACATTGTTTATGAAATACTTAATTGATTATATTTGAGTTAATTTATTTTCAATATTGAGCTATGTTTTTTCCTATATTTAGGATTCTACAATGGTATTCTTTATCATTCTTTACATTGCAAGTTGTAAAAATAGTACATATTCAGCATTCTATTTTTTTAGTTTTTTTGAACTTTTAAACCAAATTTACATTGTTAAATCAAAATAAATGGTTATATAAAAAATGTTAAATAGGATTTTAATATATTTGAAACAAAGTTTACAATAAATTAATCCAATTGAACATTGTAATGAATTATTACACATCGCATCCTAATATGAGTCTCAAGACATTTTATTTATTCAAGGAAAAAAGTTCATGTACACCCATACAAATAAAAACTAAGACTCGAGTAAGGAATCCAAAATTACTAAATATATTTGAAATATTATAAAATATAAGTTTATAATAATTATAAAAGATAAGCACAAAACAACTCTTGAGGCTTTGAGTGCAATCGTCGATTTCTAATAATTAAAAAACATAATTAATTATAAAACAACTCTTGTGCTCAAGTCTCATTGTGTATCAGGTTATCCTTTCACTTTCATTATATGGTATTGGCTATTTTTTCTATGAGGATCAGGATCCCTAATTCTATAAGACCTTTCACTACATTATTGATATTGGCAAGAGTTGCCCATTTTTCTATAGTAGCATCTCTGGCTAAAAGTAATGATGAGTCTGCTTTAGCTTTATGTTTAAACAAAATGTTAGGGTCTTAGCCATTTTATTGAATTATTTTATTTAATGTATTATTTTTTTTATTTAATAAAACAAGTTTTTCCTTGAAATAAATTATCAAAGAAATACTTTTATGCACATTCTTCATATGCATGTCAAGGACAACAACTTGGTTCTTTAGATTTGTATATTTTGATTACAAATGAGAAAGCAATATTTAATTAGTTAAATGTTATAAAATAAATTTTAATTTCAAAAAATAATAAATAAACTTACCGCATTTTTTCATTTTTTAGCATCTGCAAGATCTACAAGGATTTTGTTTTTTCCCATTTGTTATAGTACACTTAGCTTCTGCACTTAAGTTATCAATCCTATTTAACATTATATCAATAAAAAAATCATTAAAGATATTATTCACCATAATACTTTCAAAAACTTCTTAGTTGAATAAAATATCAATTTTTATTAGCTAATGTTCCACCATTGAGTATAATTGATTGTGTTGATTGTGGTTGCAAAAATGGTCATTTATTTCTTGAATCAGTAATTTTGCCCGATACTCCCATGTTCTTAAATCATCAAGGTTAGGAATAATAAAATTAGTAACATAAGCTTTAGTATTTTCTACCAATAAATTAGAAATTTGGAAAAAGTGTGTTGGTCATCTGTTTGTGGAATCTCCTCCACAGGACTACCTTCAGTGTCACTAGGTGGAGAGTTGGGTGTACGAGGTCATTGTAAAGGATTCATAGGTGGAGAGATGGGTATATGAGGTCATTGTAAAGGATCTATAGGCTGAGATACCTATAGCATATCATGTGGGTTGAAAAAAACCATGGACATATTATTTTCAATACCCAAATACTCTTCATCAATATCAATATCATAAATAATTAGGGTTCCCATTGCACTAGGTAGACCACCAGTTAAAAAGTTTGTAAAATCATCTGTTGAAACATGAATAGTGGTACCACTCTAAATTGGCATAAATAATCATTTCCCAATTTTAGTATTTATAGGTCTAGGGTGGGGTGGTGGTGGTGGTGGTAGGAAATTTTTCCTTTGAGTAGAGGAACGACTTGCAAAATGGACTTAAAATCACTAAAATGAAAAATAAAATAAATATAATATCAAATTAACATATAGTAAAAATAAAAAACTTGGTTTTATTTAGCACACCTTGTTTTTGTTGATGCAGTTGAATTCTAAAAGGTCTGTTAGACCCTTCTTATTTTTGCAATATTGATTGCACCACTGTGTATATAAAAGAGTATTAAAATATTATAATGATAAAATTATCATTTTTTTTAATTCAATCAAAGCAAAGATAGTTTATGAAGCTATACCGGCAACATGAGTGAAAGTTTGTGCTAGAGGTTCAATCAAGCTTTGCATGCATATTCTTCTTACCAATTTCTACCTGGGCACCTATGGATATAATTTTTCATCTTCTTCCATTTCCATTTTTATCATGGCCTTAGGAGGTTGGCGTCCATTAATTGATGCATTTCTTTTGGCAATTATTTCATTTAAATTTTTTTCAAGAAATAACCAAAATATTTTTAAATTAATGTTACCAATATTCATATAGTTATTTGAAAATAATTATAGTAAAAAAATTTAACTATAATTCAAACTAACATCTTGAGCTTAAAGAGAGAATGTGTTAACAAACATTATGGGATTGATAGAAGTTTGAATAGTCACTACTTTCAAATTGATAATTGCCTCATGGTATAATGCAATGATGTAATTACAATAAAAAAGATGATAATTTTCATTGCATAGAGCAAAGTTCAAATCATCTTTGATTCTATTGGAAATGAAAGTGCACTAGTCAAACGGTTGTGAAATTAGAGTATAAAGAATATAGATAAGAGCCCAGAATGGAATGTTTGATGGTATACCCTAAAAAATAATCCTTTCTTGAAAGTTTTCAAGCATCCCCATTATAAAAGGATTTTTCACACATTCAACTCTCAACCCCATTTTATAGTGGCATTGAGGAACTATAAAAAAAATTAACAAGTAAGAACTAACAAAAGTAAAACTAGTCAAAAAATTGATTAATTACAAATTTAAAAATGTCATACCATCCAAATATAGTGCATAATGGGACTCTAAATATTTTTTTGTCATCATCATTCATCAAGACCTTTGTTGTGACTAGGTCCCCATCTTTGTAAAGTAGACCTGTCAATCTCCAGATATCCTCTAGATGGATTCCAAATAAAACATTGTGGGAGTTCGAACTCATTTAGAATGAGAAGGAAGTAGTATCAAATATTTGAAATATAAAGTTGACAAAATGAACATATTTCTCATATTATAGCATGTAGATAATGTCATTGAAATTACAAGGATATTCCCACTCATTATATGTGTCTTTTAACTACAAAATCCTTTGTATGATTGTGCATGTTAAATTTTGGAATGTGAGTTTAGGTTTTCCCTCTGTGCCTCCACTTGTACCTACACCAGATGAGGTTTATCAAATAGAATCCATGGGTGTTGAGTTTATACTAGGATGATAAATATCTATGTGGAAGTCAGGAAGATAGAGAGAAAGAATGGAAAGAGAGTAGGAAATGTGAAAAAAGTGCAAAATGAGGTGTAATTAGCACTTTTATAGGCATCTAGTGGGATAATGGTAAATGTTTATTCAGCATGTGTTGGTGTCATGTTTTAACAACTTCCCTATCCACCATGAATGAATGTCTATATATTACAGATGTGGCATATTACATATGTAGATCGATCCCAATAGGAACCATCAATCACCTACACCATGTAGGTGACTATAGTATGATGGTGATCGCTAGAATACCATGGGTACACATCATCATATCACTACTACACATCTACAACACTTGTATTCTCTTGTGATGCCAAAAATCACTAGCATGGTATAGATACTCACCAACATTATGTAGGCTCTCAACACCATTATGCAAATGACTATCTACATTATGTAGGCATGCATATGTAACATGTCAATTCTCCTCTGCACCATGTCAACATTTATCTACATTGATCAAATGCTCATTTATATGTTTTAAATGCTTGTTAGCATCATCCATATGCTCATAGATATTATACAGACACTCATCTATGTTTTATATATGCTTATCTACAGCATGCTTGCATTTGTCTATTTTTTGCCAAAACACATATACACTAATAAGGTACTCATCTACATCATTCAGATGCTCATCTTCATCATTCATATGATCATCATTAGTATGCCAATGTTTATCATATTATGTAGACATTTATTTGTACCATACAGATACTCATCTATAACATGTTGATGTTCATCTATGTTATGCTAGAATTTTTTAAGATGTTCATCTATATCATGTAGACACTCATCTACATCTTTCATTCATTCATTTGGACTATGCATTTTCTTAAGAGTCAAAAACCTAATTGGGCTTATATGATTCATTTCATGACGTCGCATGATTTTCTTGAACAACTATATGCTTTTCAAACTTATTCACCACCATTGAAAATCTAATTTACCTAGGAACCTATATGTATTTTTTAATATAGCCACTAAAATTAACACCGATCCAAATTCACTCAAATTATAGTTTTTAGTACACATGCATAAAATATAGAAATCAATTTCAGGAAAATATAGTGGGAAATAGTCACATAGAGACTAGTTTTAGCTACACAATAATTAGTACAGTTAGAAACTAGCATCAAAAGTGGGAGACTTTAACCACCAGTGATAATATATAAGATATGGTGCTAATTTTTAGTATCCTTAGTTTTAATAAATTCTAGATTGGTCATAATTATAGCATGTACAATATAAGTTTGCATAAGTTTAGTTACACATTACTAGTTTTGGCTTAGTTTAGCACAGATTAATACCAATTTACTTATATTGGGGGTATCATGCATGGCATGATCATTCCTATTTTAGTCTTAAATACTTAAATATATATTATTACAACTCAATCTATAATCCATATACTCATATATCAGATTACGGGTCATGTGTGCAGCACATCATTTCCATATGTTCACTTATGCACCAATTGATCAAATGGAATGAAAAACTCCATGTCATTCTCTATATTATACACATTAGACATAATGTTCCAAGTTATACATCAAATTTATTCCTTACTTCATTAGAAATGGTTGGCATTCTCAAGTGGCCTAAAGCTATCTAACTTTCTCGAGTGGCCTAAAGCTATCTAACATTCTCGAGTGGCCCAGATTCATTTTCCATTTCAAGATTTTTAAGTAGCCCAATTCCATCTTATACAATTTTAGTTACATCACACAATATCATTTTTATATGCATGTACTAAAATTGGGTAGGCAATGATGGATTCATATTTTTCTTCAGTTTTTGAGCCACCTAAATGAGAGGGTTAGACATACCATCAGTCAAATCCAATCTATTCACAACTCATGATCCACCAATTAGGGGTGAAAAAAGATGGATTCATATTCTACTTGATTTATTGAGCCACCTACATGAGAGGGTTGGACACACCATGAGTATAATCCAAGCTATTCATAAGTCATGATCCATTAAGTAGGGGTGGGAAATGATGGATTCAAAACAAGATTGAGTTCTTGAGCCACCCACACGTGGGGATTGAGAAAGCCATCAACTAAGCCCAAGTTATTCATTGATTGATCACTATCTACATGCACACACATATGTTATCACCAAATTTTTGCATTAGTTTACATACCCAATGAGGTGTATTCATTCCTTTCCTCTCTCTTATATATTTACTTAGTTTTATCTTTAATTTTGATATTGCTTAAGTAAGGAATGTTCTATACATGTTTCATTTACAAGACACGTAATTAAGTATATTTCACATACTCAAACTTGGATTCATGATCTTTGTCTCTTAGGTAAGTATAGGTATACTTATTTTTCCTTTATCCTATTCATTTAGCTTTACTATATTTCAATAATAAAAGGGGGGAATGTAATCATCTAAAAATGACACTTGAGTGCTAAGAGTGTTACTTGACACCACCCATCCCTAGCTTATCCCTAGACCTATCTTAGGGCCTATACATTTATCCAGCATTCATACGAGCCAAATGCATCCCTAAACATCCCTAGAGTAGTCCTAGACCCTCACTTTAGCATCTTAGCCCCTATTGCATAAGGTTATACCACCTAGACACTAGTGTCATAATATAGACAATACCAACAATGGTGTTAGTGTCCCAATTTGGAAATTATTATCCTTTTCTCACCTTTGGCCACCAACAAATATATTTTCAAATAAATAACCACCTAGGGTTGGTTTGGACCTCTTTTAAGACCTACAAAAGCACTAGAATAGTATATATACATGACTTTTATCCCTTTATTCACTAGATGGAAATGAGATGCAATACCACAAATTAACTCAAAACAAGTTATACACAATCAAGGTTATCAATCCCTATTCTAATCTAATTATACATATTTCCATTTACCATATTATTAATCTCAAATTTTCAATCTCAATCACACTTAAAGCACTCAAGCTAGAATTTATACTAGATTCACTTGCACTTGTACCAGCCCTTAGGTGGGGAGAAATACATCGGGCTTGATCCTTCATCAAAGTAATAAATCTATATAATTGTATGTGTGAAAAATATTTTTTATTTTTGTTTTATTAAGTAATAAATATCTTTTGTGAATTTTCTCACCTGGACTGATTTAGTTGGGTTAGTTACGTTCTTGTAATTGTATAAAATCTTTTTCTTGTGAAATTATGGAGGATGGTTTAAGTTTTTATGATTTTTAAAAAATGGATAAAATGTTATAGGTCTATGATGAAGTTGAGAGACTTCAACATGGACATGTAATGTGGTTAGATTAATTTTTAAAATTAAGTTATTTCCCATTTATGTTATGATGGTTATTGATTTTTGCATGTTTTCAAGTGAGGGAAAAATTGCCAGGTTTTGGGTTTTGAACATAAATTATAAATTATCATTATTTCTTGAAAACCTCATGGAGAAAGATGAATTAATTTATTTTGGGTATGGTTATGTATGATTAAAACCCATTTTGGGTAGGTCATTCCAATCCCTTCATATAAACCCTTATTTGGGTGAACTCTTAACGACTAGTTTTAGTTATAAACCAAAAGGGTTTCAACATTTATAATTGTTTTCATATATTTATATATCAAATTGTTTTTATTTCATAACCTCTTTAAATTATTAATTTGACCCCTGCTTATTTTAGTTGGAATTTGTATCTTATGCCATTTGAGGTTGTTTTACATAACAGTGCCATGGATCTTATTGGTGTGTTATTAGTGGAAGTTTTTGTACTTCACTATTGGTTTGACCCTGCATGATTTGATTTATGCATTGTTGTTGATGAGGCTTGTATTTGGAATCATTGTACACATTTATTTATTTGTAATTGTGTGATTTTTTCTATCCAATTAGTTGAAAACAATAAATTTGATTATATTATTGTGAAGATGAATTTTGCTCGACTAGTTGTCCTTTGTAGATGTTAGTGATTGGTTATCTGTGAATAAAAGTTATATAAAAGAAAAAGAAATGATATGGTATGATGAGTGTGTTGTTTGAAATTATTGTCATTAATTGTGATTCATACACCTTAATTCCTAAAAAAGAGAAAATAGTTTTATTTTTTTACATTGGAAACTTGCACTGTGAGGTGTTAGCTTGAGCTGATCAATATTTATATGCTTTGCAATGCATTATTTTAAGAAGTAATCATATGCCATAGATAGGTATCCATGTTTATTTTTAGCCTTAGATGGTTGTACTTATTTTTGGGATATTGAATGAATTAAAACTAATAGACTATGCATGATTATACGAAATTTAGATTATGCATAATTGTTGTAGTTTATCTTGTGCTTATTATGTGTAATTAATAGTCTTAGATTACAATAATTATTTGGCATATGTATATTGTCCCTTTTACCTTGAGGGTTTATATAATATCTCATTGCTAATTTTATCTTTTGTAAAAATATAGTTGCAGTAGTAAGTATCATGGTTGCCTAAACTATTTCATGTGGAATGAAGTTCATTTGTTTACCTTTCTTATGTTAAACTTGACTTATTAAAATATAATTTAAATTTTAAAATGTTTACTTGGGAGGTAAAATCACATTTCCAGTTGTAAGCTAACACATTATTTCACCCTTTTAGTGTAAGGATTGGTATGCAAATTGGCTCTTCCTTTGGGGAGTCAATTTCTTGTTTATCTTTATTCTTTACTTAAGTGATGTATTTGTAATTGGTAACCAATGAAGGGTTTTAGAATGATAAATTTCTAGTTAAGTTGATTACAATGCTATAAATATTGAATTTGTCACATGTTATGTTGAGTTCTTGATTCAAATATTATATTTGTATGATAGCACAATGGGTTCCTTGTGTACATGCCTTTAGGTTTGCTTACATATTCGTATATTAAGCTATCGACCTTTGTATTAAATAGTGTTTCATTTTTAATTTTGAATGACATCCTTCTTAAGGATTGATTATGTTATATTACAAGTTGTATATTGTAATCATTCAATCTTGAGTATGGTTAAGCTCAAGTTTTGGCATTCCCTCATTTTAAGGAGGATTATCCATGTGGTTTGGTAAATGAGGCTATAATAGTAATGGATGGAATAATTATACATGTGTTAAAGTTACTTGTTTGTCCATAATTATTAAATTATGTATGTGAGATGATTATTCTATTCACTTCCCTGTTGGTTAATTATGAGGGTGCTTGAATCATTTTGATTGTATGTGTGTGTGTGTGTGTGTGTGTGTGTGTGTGTGTGTGTGTGTGTGTGTGTGTGTGTGTGTGTGTGTGTGTAATAGCAATATTAATTTTGGCAACACATATTGATTATTAAATTAAGTGTATAGATTCATTTCATATATGTATTTATGCTTGTTTTAATAAGGCCACATCATACTATTAAGTGCTGGAAATTTGTATTGCAAATGTACTATGTTATGGCCTTGTGCAACTTTTTTTATAACGCTATTTTTCATTAATTTATACCTCCACATTAACTTTTGAATTCAAATTAATGGGTTCCATTGTTTTTATAATACTACCCTTTATAATACAAAATGATAATGTAAATGTATTCTATTTTGATAGCATTTTTGGTCAAGCGTTGGTAAATCAGAAAATTAATGAATCAATTATTGTTATCTTTTAAGGGTGTGAAATCAACCATAAAAAATGATTGTTAACCAGAATTATTGGGTTAATGCTCCAATTCTCAACATGTTTCTATTGGGTTCATTGTTATTGGTATGCTTGGTTGATCATGTGCAAGTAATGATTTTATAACAACTACATGTTCATTAATATAACCATAGTTGGTCTAAATTTATGACATTGTAATTAGCCTAATGGCTGAATTATCATTCAAATAAGTCTTTGCTCTTTGGGTTATTTCATTCATCATTCTTGATCTAGGAATTGGAATGAATTATTAGTGTGAGGACCCTATGGTTGGGATTTCATTAATATAATTATAACTAGATAAAACAATTAATGTTGGTACATTTTAATAACTATTGTTTAACTCATACTAAGTAAGAGGCCATATCAATTAGTCCTTGTTTGTATAATGGGATGGTTAAGGACATGGTGTCCTCTTTAGTATGTGCACTTTGTTTGGTAAATGATAAACATTCATGATGGTTGAATATATATGGTTACCTAATGCCATGGTAATATTGTAAGGTTAGCCTCAAGATCTAATGGGGTAAAACTTGAGTTGGTCCTTGTTTATGTGAGCATAAGACTCAATGTTCATAGTCTTATGTTGGGTCATCTTGGTAGCGTATTGATGTTAGTTATTGGTTGATCTTAAAATTTTGTAAGGTTAGCATAAGCCAAAGCATGTCTTGATGGTACCTTGGCCTTCCTATTAGGACCTATTGTACCTATTTGGGTATCTCCTTTTTATCTAAATCATATATTTAATCATAACCAATAAGTTGACACACTGTTATGCTAAAATCTTACCCTAGATCATTAACCTTGTTTAAGGATACCTGAGGGCTTGAATGAATCTTCTTTCCTCATGAGTTTCCAATTCATAATTATATAGGTTTATGATATGCTTGTATTGGGTTGAGGATCCCTAGGTGGTTCATTGGGGAAACTAAGTGCCTTCTAGATTTCAAAGGTTATTAATGTGGGATTGCACACTAATACCCCTCAAACAGTGTCTCACCCTTTAGGCTACCCCTTTATCTATGGAATCCTCTAGCAATGGTCATCCTAGAATAATTATCTCATTGACACAATCCATTTATGGGTTATCTACTCATTTGGTGTAAGATCGTGTTGATGAATTATGCATGGTAGAGTGGTGTGGTGGGTTCTACACATGGTTTTGTTATGTCTTATGTTAAAATTTCCTAAAAATGTTTAAGGGGCTTTTTCATATGGTATCAAAGCTTGTGATTTGAGTATTTTAGAGAATAATATTTATTTTCTAACTTATTATAAGTCAAAATAATGTTAATTCATTTTCCAATTAAATTAGGTTGTACTTATTATTAGGTTACCATTAGTTGTTACTCCAAGTGAGGTTTGTAAATTGAAATATGCTTATATTGGTTATCTAGTGATTCATGAATCAAGATAAGGTTGGATCAAATAGTGTTTATGTTGAGAAAATATGAGACTTGGGTGGCCTGATAAGTAGGAAGAATTTCTATTTGGGACTATAACAATAGGAGAAGCCATTCAAGGCATGTTTGGGAAATATGAGCATATGCTGATTAATTTTGAGAATATTCCCTAATAACTTGCCCCAATCTAGAATGGATTAGGCATTTAGACTAGAATACATGTGAGGGTGTTGATTATGGTTGACCAAGAATCAATAAGCTCAATAGGCTTACACCACCTACTTATATGGGTGTAAAAACTGATGATCCAGCTGGTGCATGAATGTGTGAACAAATGAGTATATCAACCTACAAGGTGTGATAGCTAATGTGATTGAGTTGGTGTTATTTTTATGATACTAGAGTGATATAAGTCTAATTTTTTTCCCATGATGGCCATGCTCTCTACATTTTCCTTGGTTCAATTAACCCTTCCTAATTTTGGTTACATTTGGGTAAGCCTCACTTGTCAGCCATTGACTTGTATGGGTGGGTCAATGGGTGATAAGTGTATGCAAGAAAAAATGCATCATGTCTATGAATTAATCCTAGATTAGATAAGATATATCATACCTAAACTTTTGATTGGAAATACATTTGTTAAGTGAGAGCATGACCAATACGGGGATCTACTAAACCCGATTAGAAGATCACTTTTATCACTTTCCATAACACATCATGCTAGGAAGGGTTCTAAAGCCTAAAATCTAACACAATCACGCAATAAACCTAATAGAGTCCTAAGGTTTAAAATATTCACTTATACTAATAGCAAGAAAGTAAAATCTAATCTAGTGCACACCAAAGCTTGTGGCACAAAGTGGGGCTAGAAGAAAGAAAACAAACAACTAAAATAAACATGTATTAGGATACATATACTCATGTCAATGCATATGAAATAATAATATATGGGGATAAGAATACAAATGCATTATCTATCTACTCTTACAAAGGAGAAATAAAGTTAGGAATACTTACCTTTTTAAGACAAACCTGTCAAGCCTCAATTTCTCCCTTGGCCAAGGTGCTTTGCAAGAAATTGTTGTGGTATGTAAGGATAACCAAGATAAATCATCTCTAGGCTACACAACCCATCTAAGCATCTAAAAAACTTCTCCACAAGACAAGATCTTTATCTCCAAATAAAGTATGGAACCTTAAGTTTTATTCCTCAAGTAAAATGGTCAATAAGTAGATGTTCACTCATACTTATTAGCTAATAATTTTTATCTTATGAAATGGTGGGAAATGACCTTGTATATATAAGTGAATCTTACCCTAAATCCTTTCAAGAACATCAGTTGTATAGAGTCAACCTAGTGTGTTTTTAGGGATAATTTATTAGGTTTGTGTTAGGTCAGCCAAAAGGCTAACAAACCAAGAAAGTAAAGAATACCCCTAAATTCTACTAGGTCAACTTAGTTGACCCAGTACAATCGATAATCAAAAAAGATTTTAAGGAAATTAAAGGAGGAATGGAAGGAGGAAAAGACTAGAATGGGTAGGATTGAGAAGAACAAGTTTAGGGTTAATGGTTTTAGAAGACAAGTGTGTAGATGGCAAGTGGAAAAAGGGACAACAATCTTATGAAGTATTGATGGTCTACCCACCCCTTCTCGATGCACCCCTTAAGGCATGCACTCAAAGATATTGAGACTTGATAGGTTCTTTTGAGATATAAAATGTCAATAATCAATAAAATTTGAAAAATATTATGTGTATACATATGCCCTACTCGAAGCTCATCATGTGTCACTTAAGTGCAACACAGGATGGTACTTTAAGATAGAACATGATAACACATAATGTTGATGATAAGTAAAGTTTAGTAAGCAATTAATAAGATAAATGAAATGATAGAATTTAAAAACACATACCTTTAACTTACCTTAGTTACGTAAATAAAGAAGTAGACTGCAAGAGATATAAAGGTGTCTAATATAGAGAATACTAGATAAACCTATAGAAGTTAGTGCAAAAAATAGCCAAAAATTGAAATATTTAGAAGATAGGCATATGGTAGTGGAAAATAATCTCTACGTCATCATGAATCTAATGCATTTTATGGTTTGAAAAATGGATGAGTAGAAATAAATATGGAAGCAAAACAATAAATTTGTATGATAATAATTGAAAGATTTGAGTTTTAAGAAGTGTTTTAAATAGGGGAAAAGACAAATTATATGTTATTTTGACTTGTAAAGGAGAGAAAAGAGAGCTCTGGAGAGAAAACAAGCTAGGATGGTGAGGATATGACCTATTAGATAGGGAGAGGCTCTAGAAGGTGGCAACAGGTGCACTACAAGTATGCAACTAAGAATCTCAAACCAATTTTTGAAATTTGTATTAAATTAAGTGGATTTTTAGTAATTTTGAATTTTAAGCATTTATAGATGTCAAAATAAAGCAAAATTAGATTCTAAGGGTAAAAAATAGGAAGATAAGAAATGGGTTTGGAGGGTTTAGGCAAAAAGCAATAAAATTGCACTTTTTTTGAAAAAATCAAGGGATCAACAGGCGAAAAGCATTGGGTCGACCAATAGGCTGGAAAATAGGTAGAATCCATAGTGTTGACCCAATAGGTATGGGTTGACCCTATACATTCTACAGAATGAAGGCCTAGTTTGGAGTTGCCATGTGGCCTAAAAGGTCCAAAATGGAAAATCAACACTAGGGAAGGGAAAATAAGAGGGTTGAGTCAACCAAGCAAAAAGATGGGAAAATTTTGGTCAAATTTGTTTGACCAAAGAGCTAAAATAATAAGAAAAGCATGTAAAAGGTTGAAATATGGCTAGAATGGCACAAAATGACCAAGGAAGGTCAAGAAGGATCGAGAAGGATAAAATTAAGCTAAAATGAGATAATGTAGGCTTGTTTTTGCTTTTAAAATGTAAAAATAATGCATTTTGACTATACATGACATTAAGGAACTGATACATCCTTTGTTATTTCTTGGGTATAGGGATGATAGATATTTTGGCTACTTGTGGATGCAGCATAGTTACTAAATTTATTAGATAGGTTGTCAAATGGAGATAGGGCTAGACTAGGATCCATAGGTCTAGGTGGGATAGTAGAGATGTGTTGAATCCCCCTTAGTGCTGACATGTTAGTCATGTTCCTTGATTATTAGGAATGATTGATCAACACCTTTAGATGGGAGGTGGATATGGATATAGTAGAGGTGGATATCACACTAGAGGATGTCTATGTCATCCTAGGGCTACCTATAGTAAGATTGTAGGTGATCATAGGGATACCAAATAGTCTAGAGGAGAGGAGATCCTTAACCATGTGGGATATAGGCTTAGATATGGTATTACCAGGTAAGAGAGTGAGTATTTTTGATGTCTATACATCATAGATTCTAGATATCTAAAATTTGTGATAGGCCTTGTGACATAGTGGGTGTTATGCCATAAGTCAAATAAAAAGGTACCATTATTCATGGTAGTCTTGAGTAGGATGATATTTGAGGATCAAGTTTTATATAACCTATGCTCAATCATCTAGGTCTAATTGGTACATGATATATATGAGATGATAGTCAGAGGGTAGAGGACCATGAGACTGATCATATTGTTGACATCTTAGATCTATGAGATATTTCCTATGTATCAACTAGTTGGGTTACCCCATATGGTTGATGACAAGTTACCTCAAGTATAGAGATGGAAGGAAGACTAAGTAGTGTGGATTGTGACCTATGTGTAAGATCTATAGTCATTGAGACATGTATACATTGTATGGCATCTATATGAGCACATAACAACTACATGGGTGAGTTGGGACATAGTTGCACCAATGATAGAGAGGATAAAGGTGATTGGACACTATTTATGGTGGAGAGAGCCACATCTAGTGGCATGGGTACCAAGATAGATGGTCCTATCTCATCTAATGACATCAATACTAATGCTTTATGAGTGGGCTTGACATGTAAGGGAGCCATGAGGGAGGAGAGGACTAGGGCCACTAGTAGAGAGGCTAACACCAAGGCCACATCAAGAGTGATCATGGACTGGTTGATCATGATGATGAGTTGAGTAAGAGGATAGGGATGTAGAGGAAAAGATACCAGATATACCAATACCAACTCCACATCATTATGACAAGTGGCCATCAAGGACATGGCATCAATGGAGGCAAGAGGTAAAGGAGAGAGTGGAGACTATTACCATTCTAGATAACCCCATAGGTGAGCCAAAGGAGATGATAGAGAGACCACTCAATTGCAGGCTAAGACTAACATGAGTCATGATAATAAAGTTTGAGTTGAGGAGGTGGCCTATAGAAGGGGTGTTAAGAGGTTTCATAGTTGAGGAGATTATGATACGTGGTTATGTAGATGGTGAGACCATAGTAGCCAAGACATAGATAGGTAAAAATAAATCTATTGCTTAAGTTTTATTTTATATAGATAGATAGATATTATTAGATATGGCATCGATCTAATATCCATCTTATGTACTTTTTTATGTGTTAGGTGATGAGGAGGAGGAGAGATGGGGGTCCCTAGTGAGGGGAGTACTCCATGATGTCTTAGATGAGACTCTACAACCATACAACCCCATGACACTAGAGGATCTAAGTGTACCATCTACCCCAGCTTAGGTGAGCTAGTTCAGATTAGTTGGAAAGGTAGTAAGGTAGATATGACCATAGAAGGAGAGGATACAGCCACTAGAAATGATGAGTTTTAGAGATCTATAGGCATGGTAAGCACTAAAAGATGAGAGAGTTACACATCTAGCTATATTAGTATAGATGATAGATATCTAGACCCATTTGATGGAGTCATAGATACAAGTAGCATACCTATAGCGATAGGTAGAGGGATTGAGACCTCAGATAGCCTCCTTATAGTGTACTATTTAGAAGATTCATATTGAACCCTCAGCAGGGAGCATGGTTAGGCCATGAGATAGACAAGATGGGACCAAGCCATAGAGTTGGAGCATTATATATGGTTGTATATTTTTAATCAAACTCGTGATATATATACACATATATATACATACACACACATATATATACACATACATATATATATATATATATATATATATATATACACACACACACAAATATATATATATATATAATTCTTGGCATATTGTTGTTGGATGTGTATGTTGTCATCATGGTTGATTATGGTTGAGGCTATGGATACTTAGGATATATTTCTTTATAGTACATTTATTTAGCTTTGTTGAATATGTTATAGGAAATATATGAGATGTGGTTTCTTTTCTACCAGTATGAAAAAACACATGCATGGTTAAAAAGAAACAGGCAAAAAGACTTGGAAAACTATAATCGATCAAGAAAATGCACTACACATTATTTCAAGCTGGGAAATGTGTAATAACAAAAAATGACTAAGTATAAAGAACCAAGAAATGGCAAAACATTATGGTAAAAAGTAATTTGTTTAAAAACCAATGTGAAATATTTTTTCACCAAATTAAAATAAGTAAAATCATACTAATATCATATTGGGAAGTATGATAAAGTAATAAAATGGAATGTATGTAAAAGGGCACAAATGGTAATAAAAAAAATTATTTAAGTTAATAAATCATGCTGAGAAGTATGAAAGAAAAATAAAATTGTAAAAGATTGATCTTAATTTAATCATACTAATTCAAGCTGGGAAGTATGAAAAACTCAAGAAAATGGTTGAAATCTTACACGCACTCAGAAAATAAGAAGATAAAAAGGTGGAATAAAAAATGAAGTATGCATAAAACATACTAAATATCAAGATGGGAAGTATGTAGAATGATGTGTAACTTCATAATCAATCAAATCTTATCTCAAATTTGACACATGTAATTTAGATGGTGACTTGGGTATTGGAAAATTTTGTGAGGAGGGTCAGGTCCTATCCATGACCTTACACTACAACTCGAAAAAGAGAACTCCATTGGGGTGGAATAAATAAGAAAATTAGGTAATGAAGGATGTGGGTAATAGGAAAGAAAAGATGGTTATTTTTTAGGATGGTTGGGTCTTATCTATAGTCTTACAAAGTAACTCATAAATGAAATCCCAAGGGGAGTGATCAGTAGACAAAATAATATTTCTAAAGAGGAAATATAAGGGATATAAGGAGATAAAAAGGGAGTTTAAAAAGTAAAATTTTAGCATCTTATGAGAAGACCTTAGGAGGCAAGAGGAAAACTAAGAACATAAGAAGACACTAAGTGACTAGTGGTTGTCTATGTACAAAGGAAACATGTTTGTTATAGACATAAAGCTTTGTAGGCAAATAAGCATGTTATTAAGATCAACTCATGAAGGTAGATTGGTACATGAAAATAAAATGGACCTACCTTCCCATGATGTGTTCCCCACTCTTTAGGACCCCTTACAGAGTCATCAATCTACTATGAAAATTGGGTACTTGCATGAGAAAGTAGGAATCACTAAAATATTTTTTATTCTCCTCTTCTAATCTACTAGCCTATTGCACCCCAAAGGACATTGGCTCTACTATGAGGCCAACTATGGAGTTTTTTATTCTACTAAAATAAAGATATGTGCTTTGGATCACATCATTTAGTGTGATTTGACTTTTAATAATATTTTTTCCTTTTGATATCATTGCCTTATATTTAAATGATTTGGCTTTTAACTTTATCTTGAAGGCTTTTTAAGGTTCCTCCTCCATATTGATTTGGAATGACCAATAATGAGAGAGATAGTGATATACATGAATGAGCTATAGGATAAGGCTAAAAAAATCTAAATAACCAAAGATAAAGACTGACTAGGACACTTAAGCTTGATAATAAACTAGCATGTGATCTCAAGTCTCAACTGTGTATATGCTTAGTTTTTGAAGAGGACAAAGGAGATCCAAAGTAGACTAGTAAAAGGAGATATTAATGAGATATATTGTTTGCTAACTTATCACATGCTAAAAGGGAGATAACAACCAAGTGGAATAGGGTAAGTATAACCAAATCACCATGACAAATTATCAATGAAAAAATAAAGATAAGAAATTAAAACAATCATAAATATACAAGAAGAGAGTTTGGAGAAAAACTCTAGGAAAAAGGGAGGGGAAAGAAATTATAAAAAAGACAATCATATGTGAAAATATAAAAGATAAGATAAGCAAGATATAGTACATCAAGTAAGAAATCATGATATAAGATAAGCATAAATTTGACATAGTTTTAAATGATAAAATAGATAGAAATAAGATTGGAGTGCACATCCAATCCAAATATAAATGTGAAAGCACCATACATGTTCTCATAAATAATATTAAATCTATCCACACACATTATCCAATACATTAGATAGGTCTCTATAAAGCTATAATTTAATAGTTGTTAAGGTTTCATCAATCTTCAATGAATACTAGGAAAACACTTCTTTTCTAATCTCCTCAATTGAAAAAGTATGAATGATCAAAGGATCACGTTGAGGAGGAAAATTAGGCAAAGACTAGTTAGGAGAATGTATGGGAAGAGGTTCTATGGGAGGAGAAGGAATCACTGGTGGATAAGGATCCATAAGTGAAGGACCCATGGGTGGAGATGGATCCATAGGTGAGGGAAGGTCCATAGGTGAAGGACTCATGGGTGGAGAAGGATCCATAGATGGGGGAAGCTCTATAGGTAAAAGGATCATAGGTGGAGGCATAGAAGGTGGTGAAGGGACCATATAAGGGGATGGAACCACTAGAGGTGGAACCATAGGATAAGGAGGAGCCTTCTTATGGGAGTGACCTATGGGAGGAGTGGTAGAAGGTCTAGGAATGGCTATAAGGTGATCTTTGAGATGTTATAAGATGAAATAATGATCAATATAATGGGTGTTACATAGATGCCATAGATAATATACCTCACCATACTTGGGAAAATATTCAATAAGTACCTTCAAGGGAGGTATAGCTTTGTCTGATGATGGGGAAGAAGGATGCAAGGTATCAAGATATTTTTGTAACTTGTGACAATGGGTGGAATAATGGTTATCAGTCTCATGAAAGCAATAGATAATCTTGTGAGAGGTTTTAGTAGAATCACTCATATGAGGTAAAATAGGAGTGGAAGAAACTAAAGAACACTCATCAGCCCATTTGGTAAGTAGAGGAGCCATCTTAGGCAAAGGGAGAAAACCATCACCAAAGGAAGGTGATGATGAGGAAGGAAGCACTATGATCTATAGAAGGAGCAATAACATCAGAATTAGGGGAAGGCTCAGTAACATTACGAACAAGAATAGGATCAACTATAAAAAAAGTGGGAAGAGGCTCAACTATTGTGGGCTCTACTAAAGGAGAGGTAGGATCTATAGAGGGTCTAATGAGGGTCACACTAACCTCAAGGGTAAACTTAGCTACAAGGGTTAGAGTACCTAGAAAAATGGTAAGGCCTAGTCATAACATGATCCATGAGCATAGTCCTACGTGTCTCCTCAAAAATTGAAGGTGTCAGTGCCATCTCTACCCTATGATAAAGGATGGAAATGCAAAAATAAATAACTATAATTGAAGGAAAATTATGAGTTTCCTAAAAAAACTTGAGTAAAGAAGAATGATAACAGACAATCTTAGAATCATAAGCTTGTACAATACCACCTAACAATGGATCATCTAAGGAATATCCATCATCATAATATGGGGTGTGAAGATCAATGACATAAGTAGGGATAGCCTTGTCATCCATTGAAGCATGGTAAATAGAATGCTTAGTCTTGGTCAAGACTATGGGAATGTCATCGCAAAGAGGTTTGCAAAAATGAGGCTATAAGGAAGCCAGAAGCTGTGAGGTGAGATGAGGCAAGAGATCAAAAGTTTTGATCTTCAAGTTAATCTCATCAGGCTCATCATCATCAAAATCTAAAAGATTAGGAGGAATGTTAACAATGAGCTCATGATGTCCATTGTAACCATGGGTTGAATTAAGAATAAATTTGAGACGTTAAGACTCATGAAATGAAACACTTGGAAAAGGTTCAAGAGTAGGAATATTAAATACACCATGATCTTAGAATTGTTCAAAATTCTAAGGGTTAGTATCACCTTGAATCCTATAAATTCACCATTATGAGGTAATTTAATGCATTAGCAGGTGGAATAAGTGATTGATCTCAAGTGATGAGTACACAACCTACCAAGAAAGATGTTATAAGAAAGGGGGAAGTTAAATATCATCACCTTCACATGAATGGTGATAGGTGGGATGGTAATTGGAAGCCACATGCAACCTAGAGGAGGCATTTTCTTTATATTATATCCTTGGCATGTGATGTATGTAGACTTGATATTACATTCATAATACCTAAGGGTCTTAATGAAATCAAGATAAGTGACATAGGTGTTAGAACCCTCATCAAAAAATGCATGCTTGACTTGGATATCACCTATTTGGATACTAATGAATAAAGGAGGATCATCGATATGAAGCAAAATATTGTCAAAAATCATAGAAGTTATGGGAAATTTTATGGAAATAGAAGTGTCTATGGTTTTGTCAACATTGATAGACACCTCTTCACATTATTTTAAAATACTATCTTTAAAATTAGATAAAGTTGCCTCATATCTTGCTAGGGGAGGATGAGGGACATTCATCTCAAATAATAGCTACATGAGATGGTTTTTATGATGTGGGGAAGTTTTCATAATCTCAAGAAATATAATTTGGTATGGGATATTAGTGAGTTCCAAAATGGGATCCCATTCATCATAACCCATAATAATGTTGTTAGATATAGGTGTGTAATGGTTAAGGAGGTCCTCAGAAGGATCTGAAGTACATTAGAATTTTTGTTGATAAGAATGAGAGTAAGATTTTGAACAAGTTTGTAAATCATGTTGAGATGATGAACTAGTTGGTTTAAGTTTATTTTGAGAAGGAAAAGAAGAAGTGTTAGTATAATCTTGATTATCATTAGAATTGGAAGTAGAAATAAAATGGGATGTGTTATCCAAGGGATAATCAAAAATTGGATCATCAAAAGTGATAGCATCTTCTTTCTCCAACTCATTTAAATGAGTTGGAGAAGAATCTTGTATGACACAATATGTCTTATGGGAAAGAAGAGTGTATATAGGCTGGGAATCAATGAAAGTCACCACCTTTCACATATTAGTCATGTTAACCACATTCTCTTCAAAAGTTGGTTCAATAAGACTTTATACGTTATTGGTGGAAGGGGTAGGCTTGTCATGATTATCTTGGGTAGTTTGATTATTAGTTAAAGGATATTTATAGATAGCCAAATGAGCATTTTCTTGATTCAAGGCTTGATTTTTGTCATTTTATTTATAGTCCTTGAAATCAATCTCATAGTTTTATTGATGCTTACAAATAATGGAATCATGATCGAAATTAGTTCCAAGGAGAAAATCCATAGCTAAATTATGAAGTTCTGTACAAGTCTCATGATAATGACCCTAAATAGCATGAAACTATCAAAATATGTTCGGATCATACCAATATTTAATAGGATGAGTAGGGTCAATCTCTTGTGGAAGAGGCTTGGGTAAATGCTTAAGTAATTCAGTCAAGGATAAAGGTTTGTGAACATTGATGTTATTGGGTAAAGAGAAATGAGGACTAGTATATTGTTGAGAAGGAGCTAGTTTCGAAGAAGGGTTATAAATGATATCTTGAACATTGTGAATGGCATTATAAGAATTGGTAACACCATCATTAGTGATATTATAGTTTTTGTTCTTTAGTAATAAATGAGGACCTACAGAAGGTTGGGGTGGTTAAAATTGATGCATTAGGAAATATTATATTTTAGATTGGTCAATAGCCTCCTCTAATGTACATGGAGAGAGAGTGTGGACTTGATATTGTAGTTTTAAAAAAAAGGGCATTTGTAAAGAGATGAAAAATATTATCATCCACCATGTTATGTTCACGTTTATTTGACAAAGTCTTTAATATCTTAACAAAGGCTTGGGTAGTTTCATTCTCATGTTGTTTTGAATTAATGAAATGGGCCAAAGTGTTTTCAAGAAGATCATTAGTTTGGAATTATTAAATTAAATCATTTACTAAGTCCTCCAAACTAGAAATGGAATGAGCTCTAAGTTTATTGTACCGATCCAAGGCATCACCTATGAGAGTTTTGGCTAGGAGCTTGGTAGCGGCAAAGGTGTTTAATTTGACCCAATCCTTGTAAATATTTCCAAATGTTTTAAGGTGAAGGGTAGGATCAATTGACCCATTTTAATATATTATAGGTGTTATACCTATTATATCAAAGTTGGCAATTTGATTAATAAGAGGTTCAATTTATAGATGCTTAAAGGTCTTATTGATTAAAGGAGGTTGAGGAATGAGATTGCCTTGAGAATATCTAAAAAGAGAGGGGAGTATTTTAGTTATGTGTGCCCCAAGCCATTGGTTAAAAATGAGATTGAAGATTAAGGAGGTGGTTTTGCATTCTCATCATTTGATTTGTGTTATGATCTTGAAAGGTATTCATTTGATTGAGAGTTTACAAAAAAAATTGGTGTGTTTGATTGACATTATAATTATTAGAATTGGTATTTGTGTTAATATTAGTGGTTTGGGTCCACTATTAGTGTTGATGTGAGATTGAGAAGAATTATGAGAATTTGATGCACTAGTGGAAAAATTTGCTTGTGAAGTAAAATATGGACTAGTGAATGGTTGGGAGGAAGAAGCACTAGAAGCATGATTGCCTTTGGTAACAAAAAATGAACTAGTGGAAGGATTAAGGATTGTGGACCTTATGAAAGGCCCATTAGATGTAAAACCTACCATGTTAGTTGAAACACTAGGAATGGAGGTTGAAGAGGTTAGAGAAGAAGATGTCATGACATAAGGAGTCAAAATTAAAGGAAGAAGTTGAGAATCAAAGAATGTGGTACCTCCAAATCCTATTGAGAATGTAGGACTAGCTGAATGAGGCTCTTCAGTTTGACCACTAATCATGAGGTTATAAATGGTATAAGGATCCCTTCCTCTATGTTGAGGAATTTCAAAAATAAAGAAAAGAATTTTGGGACTATACACTAACTCAGCTTGGTCTTATAATGAGAAAAGAGGATTATGTTGTAAAGGGGTATGAGGATGGGTCCCATATTTCATTGTGAAAGTGGTAATATGAACATTACTAGCATCCAAAAGAGGATCCCTACTATGTCTATGGGAGACCCTATCAAGATTGGTAAAGTTCATCATATCTATTGACTATAAGTATCATTATCCAATATAAAGTTCATGATGAAAGGAAAAGAATAGATATGAGAAAGCAAAGGTCAAAAGAGGTGAGTAAAACTATACATGGTTAACTAGGTTGATCTAGTATAGAACCAGAGACTGTAAAATTGTACAATGTCAATTGGGTCAATCTAGTATAGTGTATAGAAGGTAGAAAAAGCACTAGGTTGGTTAGGTCAATCTAGAACAAAAGACATGGAATTTAAGAAGCCTAAAAATGGATTGAAAAATGAAATAAGCTAACTTCACATGTAATAAAAAGTAGTAAGTACTAAAAGGAAATAGGCATCCAATTGTATTAACACTGGCCAATCCAATTAAACACACAAAGCAAAATCATGCACTAACACTAGCTAATGTAATATTTTATGCACATAATTAAATAAAGAGTAAGCAATCAACTTGAAAATTAAATCTAACTAATTGGTCAACCTGATTGTTAATTAGATTATTAAGAATGATTTTAAAATGTGACTGGAAGTTGGCTATAAGTAAGATACTAGATATAAATCTAAGGATGGTTTCAAGTATTTTGGGATGAAAGGGATTATAGTGGTAATGATATAGGCTTAGTATTGGGGCCTACCCCCTCACTTCACACACTGTAGTGATAAGGGTGTCAAGTGCTTAGCCAAAATTTACCATTAACCATGTTTTATACTTGACCAGAGCATTAAGTCAGCTTCCCCCTTGGTGATGAAATCCAAGTAGGTTGGCCTGGGGTAGATAATATGTTAAAGTGATTATTTATGTTTTAGTGATTTTGGTTATGTGTGCATAAAATAGAAATAGTAAAAAAATGATTAATTAAAAATCCCTTAATTAGACTATGTGAACTATTTTAAGCATGAAAACACCAAGAAAATAAATGTGTGGGATAATTACTAATAGATATGGTGTTAATTCCAATTTGAAACATGGTATAATTTTGACACTATATGCACAAAATATATAACAAGGTCAACAGGGTTGAACCTATATTATGGAAACAAAGTCTGAAAATGAATTGAGTTAGCAATGTCAATCCAATTTTTTTAGATAGCACTCAGAACTGGGTCAGTGGTGTCAATCTAGTTAACTATGCAAGGGTAATTTTGAAGACTAAAAACTATGAAATTTAAGATAGAAAAGAAATAATTAGAGAAGTAGAAATTAACCTTAGTGGATTAGAGATATAATTAAGGAAGATTATTGATGAAGAACCTTGAAGTATGCTTGAGAAACCTATAAATTGGGTCGACATAATTGACCCAACTATACAAGAACTTATTAAAAAAGTGTTGAAACTATAAGGGGTCAACTAGGTCAACCTAGTAGGCTGAACTAGGTGGCTAAAAAGATAGAAAATTATGGGTCAACTGGGTCAATCTAGTTGTCTATTATTGCAACCTACGCATAGAGATAAAAATCTAGGTCAATAGAATCGATCCAGTATGTCAAAATGTATGATCAAAATAAATGAAAGAAAAAGTGAACAAATTTTGCAATGTTTAGTTCACATCAAGTTCACCAGAATATATAAAATCAAAAATACATCATGTTTATGAATTAATCCTAGATCAGATAAGATAGATCATACCTACACTTATGATTGGGGATACACTTTTTAAGCAGGAGTTTGACTAATATGGGGATCTTCTAAACCTAATTAAGGGATCACTTGTATCACTTGTCATAATGCATCATGCTAGGAAGAGTTCTAAAGCCTACAGTCTAACACAATCACATAATAACTCTAATGAAGTCCTAAGGTTTAAAATGTTCACTTATACTAATAGCAAGAAAGTAAAATCTAATCTAGTGCACACCAAAGCTTGTGACACAAAGTGGGGTTTAGAAGAAATAAAACAAATAACTAAACTAAACATATATTAGAAGATATATACTCATGTCAATGTATACAAGATCCTAATACATGGAGAGAATAATACAAATGCATTATCTATCTACTATTACAAAGGAGAAATAAAGTTGGGAATTCTTACCTTTGGAGACAAACTCACCAAGCCTCAATCTCTCCCTTGGCCAAGGTGATTCATAAGAATTTTTTGTGATATGTAAGGATAACCAAGATAAATCAGCTCTAGGCTACAAAACATATCTAAGCATCCAAAATACTTCTCTACAAGACAAGATCTGTATCTCCAAAGAAAGTATGGAACCCTAAGCTTTATTCCTCAAGTAGAATGGTCAATAAATAGATGTTAAATCTCACTTATTCATTAATAATTCATATATTATGAAATGGTTGGAAATGAACTTGTATATATAGGCAGATCTTGCCCTAAATCCTTTTAGGAATGTCAGTTGTATAAGGTCAACCTAGTCAACCTAGTGTGTTTTCAAGGACAATTTACTAGGTTTGTGTTAGGTCAGCTGAAAGGCTAACAAACCAAGAAAGTAAAGAATACCCTTGAATTTTACTAGGTCAACTCATTTGAACCATTACAATTAATAATCAAAAAAGATTTTAAGGTAAGAAAATGAATAATGGAAGGAGGAAAAGAGTAGAATGGGTAAGACTGAGAAGAATAAGCTTAGGGTTAATGGTTTTAGGAGATAAGTGTGTAGATGGAAAGTGACAAAAGGGACAACAAGCTTACAAAGTATCAATGGTCTACCCACTCCTTTCTTGATGCACCCCTTAAGGCATGCACTCAGAGAGATTGAGACTCGACAGATTCTTGTAAGATATAAAGTGTCAATAATCAATTAAATTTTGAAAATGTTATGTGTATACAATAAGTGGTAAAGGCTTCACTCTTAAAATAAACTAAAATAGTGTCTGATATATTTTGATGGGTCGTATGGGCATCCCATCACTAGACACATGGAACATTATGACCCTAGGAGGATGAAGGGCTTAACTCTAACCTAGAGAGCTAGATTAGGTGCAGGGAGTTGATCTTCTTGGGTAAATTAGTCAAGCTTTTGTTTTCCTCTTGTTTGGGGAATTTCTTGAGCCTTGGAGTAACTAAAAAACATGAAAGTTGGTAATAACCATTTAGCCTCATATATAAGACTATTATAATTCATTGTTTAGTAAATTGAATATCTAGTTCAATTTGTTGAAAGGAGTTCAATGCTAGAATTAAGGAACCAATATGCCTCTTTTAAGTTATATGGTTGTAAGTGGAGTAAGAATGTCACCATGGGTTTAATTTGCTCCTAGTTGAGCAATGTTGTTATAATAAAGTTTCCTTTTGGGGATCCATGATGGTAAACCTTTGTAAAGGTATGTAGAATTTTTGTATGTATGTAACTATTTTATTCACAGTTTTGCATTTATATTAGTTTGGTTGATTGATTTATGCCAAGATGGATATATAAAACATAAATGGCCTTGTAAGGCATTGTTAAATTCTTTATGGTTTGATGGGAACATCAAAGGGCTGATCCTTGATTCTTTTTCTTTTTTTATTAGCACTTGATGTGGATTAAATTTGAGTTTGTCTAGTTATAATTACTGATAGCTGGTGTAGGCAATGGTAAATTCTTACTTGGCTTGTGTTACTAGACATAATGGGTTGTATCAAGAAAATAAATTGCTAATAATTATGTTTTAAAATTGGGAACATTATTTTGTTCTAATTAATGGACTTATAAGCTAATTCTGGACCAAGTTTTGGGTTGGAAACTTGGTTATGGTTCGTTGAATTGCAACCATGGTATCCTGGAAGTGAATAAGTATTATGCATCATAATACTAAGGTGTTAAAATTATATGTATTTATATGATTTTAAATTTGAATTACTTTGTGATTTTGGCCCTTTGAATTGAATGAAGGAGATTTTGGTTTTATAACTCAAAAGTCTAGAGGTTATTGAGTGTGTGGTTATATTTTGATTCCATGATATGGTTATTTTGATCATGGGTATGTTTAATACCATAAGGTGGTGACAATGCCCCTGGGTATGTTTCATGTTTATGTGTTGAGTAATTGATGTTGGATTGAGTTTTGGAATCCATGAGGATGTCATGATGCTCATGGATATATATATATATATAAACACACACACACATACACACACATACACACACACACACACACACACACACACACACACTACATTAATGATGATATCTTTTGTTATTTCAATTGTACTATGTTTGTGAAAATAATTATTTCCATTATGATGATGTAATATTCACCTAGATCCTTGGCTAAGTTTATCATTTTCCCAGGATTATGTTGTGTGAAAGTAAGCATTTCTAGTTAACCATTTACTTGTTGACATGAGTAAATTGGAAGGATAGTGACAGGACTTATTATTAGAACCATGAAATCATGGATGGTGATCATAGGTGGCTTATATGGGTGGGACATTTTATGATGATTAAGGTATAATGCTCCTGGGAGGTCCAAGGTTGTAACTTAAGCTTGGAGGGCCTAGTGAGTAACTTTTTTAGATTCATGGATATAGATTTATGGGCTATGATAGAACACACCCTTCCTTGAAAGAAGGTTTTGATGGACTTTAGATCCATAAAATTCAACATGATGTTATATGTTGGATATTTATGTCATCTTGGATGACATTTGGACATTAGATAGACCGATGAAGACCATGGAACCTAGTACTTTACTTACCAATGTGTTTACATGGTGTGATGTGAAAAAAATAACTTGGCATAAATTTACCAAACATTTAGACCCACATGTGTGTCATGATATTTAGTTTCCTTTAGTGCATGTAAAATTATTGTATGATGTGTAAACATTTTACATTTTGTTGGTTATGTTAATCATGTCAACTTATAACTTATTATTTTGTAGGAATGTATTTATTTTGTGAACCTCCATATTTCCCCTTGATATCAATATTTGTTATGTTTATGATGTGACATGATCATGAACCACCTCATGATGTAATCTTCTTAAATCAACCTCTTTTAATTAAAAATCTGCCAAGATATAGTGAATGTGTTGTTTAATGTGATCCTACATCACTACTCTAGCATTGAGTTTTGATGCAAGTAGGAGGTTAAGGTGAAGAGAAAACTATATCCATGATGATTATACTAGGTAAGAGCTAGGGAGTGGAGTCTCATATAGGCTAAAACCCACTTTTCTCCTTTGCATGAAGTAGCCACCTAATTCATTTAGGTTGTGCACCATGAGTGTCACAAGATGGTCATAGGATCTTCATGCATAATGGTTACTTCTTAGATTGAGTTTTCCTTTACCCACTTCTTTGAGGTTATCGTACAAAATACCTTGTGAAATATATTTATGTATCCTTGTAAAATCACTAATCGGTCCTAAAAAGTGGACTTTTATGAAAAAAATCAGCAAGACTAAACTTGTTGAAATATAAGTATGTATTGACTTATAAAGTCAAGCATGATATTCATGAATTAATGGTTGAATTACCTGAAAAGAATTTTGGTATGAATGTTCTAATTTTTTAGCATGTGTTGACTGGTAAGTGAAACCATGTTTCATGTTAGGTATGATTTTATATACCAGTATTATTGTTTTTATTATTTAAGCATGGCTGAAATGCATGTTGATTTTATGCTCAGGAGGAGCAATGTTAAGTCTTAATCAGGTCGATTTTAATTTTTTTATGTACTTTATTATGTTTCCATGAGGTAAGTGTAGTGAGATGGTAGGATTTTAATCCCTATAAACATCATGTGAGCTCATAAATTTGTGGAGAACAAGCAAAAAAGCTTGGGGATACATGTGAATTCTTGGTATAGCTTCTTCGATGTTTGGTGTGGTTGGTGTGGGGCGTTTAACTAATCTACGAATGGTAAATGGTGAAAGATAAGTAACCATGGATTGATAGATCTATATTCTTGTTGACATTCTATGATGAATTTTTCTATTGTTACCAAATATTTCACCCTATAATAAGGTGTTCAAGCCTCTTCCATATTTGGGAAACATGGGAACATTTCTAGGTATGTGGGTGTACCTATATTGGAAATGAGCCTCTAGATTTAAGGGCTAGCTCCCTGAATGTATCTTGGAATGATCTTATCTATACTAATTGATTAATTGTGGGGAAAAGAGTTAGAATTTATAATAATTGAACCTAATCTAAAGAGGTGATACACCAAGATGTCTTCCACAAGACTATTATACTCTATCACAAAGAGACAAAACATACAAAACTATTCTAAGAGTCCTAGAATGCACTAGCATTAGTGTTTCAATATGGAGGTGAGATGCATGAATACTTTTTTAAAAAAATAATACCATAGATCAGTAGCAAATACTAAGGCTCATTACACACTTAATAAAGATTCATACATTTGACTACACTTCATATGACCTGCTAGGCTAAAATCACTTGCATCAAACATGGAACGACTGAGAGAAAATAAGGATGGAGAAAATAATTAAGTTCAAAGGTCACTAGAACACATGTCCATATTATAAGAGTTACACTTGCAAAAGGCTAAATTCATAAATAGACCATGCAAGGTCTAATGGGACAAATGGCTCTTGAAACATAGAACTCCTAAAATGTGGCACAGAGCTCCCTTTGCTATGCATAAGAAATGGTATTTCATCATGGATGATCTCTCGAACCTTTGAAACTAAATTGGAGAGAGTTGAAACATATGCTATGATAGTCATATATGTTTTCTCAGCTACTAACTATCCTATAAACACTTGTATTTACCATCCATAGTCATTCATTAGTCTTTTAGACCCTGATTCTTTAAATCTAGTAGTCACTATCTATCTTGGACCTTGACTGTGTTTTCATGGAAGTGTATGAGTCTAAAGAGCTCACTTTCCTAAAAATTCCTTTGATATTACATTGTTACCCATGTGGCATTCTCTTACCACATTGCTCATTCTATTCTAAATTATGTCTTTAATACTTGCTTACTCCAGTCAAAAATCGCTCTTTGGTTTGACATTTTTATATTAAAAACTAACTCAAACCAATCACATTGCTCCAACCTATCTTTTTTCTTATTGGCCTCACAGATTCTCATTGTCATATCTTAAATTTTTGACCTCCTACACATCATAAGATTAAGATGTATGAAGGAGTGCTAGCATTCAATTTTCTACCATGAAGATCCTTTGACATGTTGACTTTCACTTGCACAATTGGATCTAGATGTATTATGGAATGTTGATCGTTGATCTGATGAGACCAACTATTTTCACTTAAATGTATATTTTATGAGGCCTAAATTTTGACATTCATGTGCCTATATTTGACACATGTGAAAATTTATTTGACATTTGTGTGACTGTCTCTAAGATATTTAAATCCTAATAGCTATTTTCCATGACCTAAATTTGACATCTACATGATAACCAATGATGTATGTGAGACCATTAATGATGTCTGCATGATCATCACTTTTTGAACACCAATGATTTTTGCCTAGGCTCATTTTTATTGTCTGTGTGAACATCATACTTTGCTAGATCAACTTTCTCAAAATAATTCAATTCCATCAGATCTTTTGTTTCAAACCTTTTCCATGGGCCTTTTGTCTTCATATTTTATGTCCTTGGGAAAATTATTGTGAGATTTTCTCCTAAAATAATTTTGTCTGTAGAAACTTTGTCTCAAATAATTTGTTTAATGGAAATGACTTTAGAAAATTTGTATTTAAGACAATTTCCCTACAATAATGATGCCTTGTACATTTTATTGTGGGTTTTGTGTAAAACAACTTCTTTGAAATAAATAGTCTTTGGATTTTTTGTTTTGGATACTTTGTCTGAAACAATATTGGTCATCGGGCTTTATGTTTTGGACACTTTGTCTAAAAGAATTCAGCCTTTTTTTAGACTTATATTTCAGAAATTTTATCTGAAAGAATACATCTTTTATGTTAGATAATTTTTCTAAAAGAAATTAGACTTAGCCTTTTTGTGCAGACACTTTGTCTTGGACACTTTGTCTGAAATAATTTTGACTTCAAGAAAATTATTAAAAAATAACTTCTCTAAAATAAATACTCATGCTTCAAACATTTTTCCTGAAAGAAATATGTCTTTGATATTTTTTTTATGGATAAAATGTATGATGAGTATCCAAGACTTAGCCAAAAGCCCAAAATAGGTTTAACGAAATAATTATGGAATTGTTCTAGCAACCACCACTTAATCTTATGAAGGCTCTAATGAACTTCAAAGGCCTATGTAGCTCAAATTATTCCCTGAGGCAAAAGTAAACATTTTCCATGCTCTAATTGAAATGAACATTGTAACAACTAAACACTCCCATATATGACTTTAAAATGACCCCTAAGATATAAAATTACATAATAACTAAACTAGACAATGACTAAAACTAGAATGACATATGAAATGACATCAGATGAACTAAAACACACCCTATGACATTATAATCAGCCCCTATTTAATATTTTGACTATAGGGGAGTTGATCCATTTTAACTTGTGGTAAAAATGGTCAACATTCGTTATAATTTCCCAAGGGTGGTATGCTTGTTATGCTATGACTAGTTGCCTAATCCTATCTAATGGGCCATGGAGTCACATGTACAATAGGTTTGACACATAAATACATTGACAACACAAAAAAATAGGAAATAAAAGGGATAATACATAAAGTAGAAACAAAAATATGTTTAATTGGAACATTTAGGGAACACAACACACACACAACAAAAATAAAACACACATCTAATATATTATTTACAAAATTTAACTTTACCACTCAATAGCAAGGTTTCAAATGTATCCCATTCATAGGGATAGGCATCTCTTCTCCATTCATCCTTGATAACTAAAAAGAGTTACAATTCTTGCACTTGATGATGACATATGGTCCACTCCATAGGGTATCAAATTTGGTACGTCTCCCTGGTTTTGCTTTATCCTCATCCCATTTCAATACTATGTCACTTTCTTAAAATGATCTTGGAGTTGCCTTCTTGTCAAAAGTCCTCTTCATCAGTACTTGGTGATGCTCCATAGCTTGATGATCCTTCTATCTAGCCTCTTATAACTCCATTAGTTTAATCAATCTCACCTCTATTAGAGTTTTTTCTAGAAACTCTAATTGGTGTGCCAATTCTAAGGTAGGCAAATCTTGAAAAATAGATAACCTGACTTTTCTTCCATAAACAAGAACAAAAGGATAATTCCCTATTGACCTCTTAGGATTTATCCTATCAGCCCATAATTTTTTCTTCAGTTTGATGTGCCAATCCCTTTGATTATGCTCCAAGATTATTTTGATGATTCTGAATAGATTTTTTTAAGTATATTCAGCCAACCCATTACCTTGAGGGTAATAGTTAGAAGAAGTACTCAAGAATATGCCATTACTATTTTCCTAGTCAGCTATCTTAGCACCCATAAAAGCAAGATAATTATCCAAAATAATATTATAAGGAGTTCCAAACCTTATAATGATGCTCTCATATAACTCCAAGATATCATTTTTATTAGCTTCCTTTAATGTTACTACTTCAACCCATCTTGTTAAATAGTCAGTTGTTGTGAGTATCTATTTATGACCAACACTTGATGGGGATTTATCATGCCTAATTAAATAAATACCTCATTACATTAAAGGTTGATCAACTTGGATAGGCTTCAAAGGAAGGGATGCAAGCTTCTATTTTCCTACAAAGAAAGCACATTGTACACACCTTCTCACCCAACCATGGTAGTCTTTAAAAAGGTTGGGCCAATAATAGCATGCCCTCATGATCTTGGTAGTTCTGGTTTTTGGAGATAAATGACCTCCTACTGTCCCATGATAAAACTTCTCAAGCAACACTCCAAACTGATCATTAACAATGCATCTCAATAGCATACCATTAATGTCTCTTCTATAGAGCACACCATCTACAAGAAAAAAGGGAATAGATTGCAATATAAAATATATTCTTTGTGATTTACTCATATTATTAGGATACTCACCATTTTGAAGAAATATGATCACATCTTGTGTCCAACTCTATATCTGTAAGGAACCAGCTAATTGGGAGCAATCATGATTGACTAGAACCTCTTGTTTTGACTCTTGAAAATATAAAGCTAAGTGTTTGAAAATTACATTACCTCTTACCAATTTTTTTACTTTGATATCAACATCATATTTCATTACCATAGTGATCCACCCTAATCTCTTCTCACTAAGGTCTTTGCTCTAAAGAAACTCCTTGGTACTAAGATGAGAAACCATAACATCAATTTTATTTTTTGAAGCCATATGCTTAAACTTATTTAATCCCCTTACAACATCAAGGGCTTATTTCTCTATAAAGTTATACTTGACTTCATAATCTTCTAAACCTTGACTAAAGAATTCAGTGGGTTAGTCCACACCCTCATCATTCTTTTGCGTTAACATGGCCGAGATAGTGTCAAGGTTAGTGAATGAATACAACATGAATTTATTTATCAAATTTAGGATTAAAAAGATTAGGATCTTGTGAAATTTCTTTCTTAATGTCTTAAAAATTTCTCTTACCCTATTTGGTCCAAGAAAATACTTGATTCTTCCTGAGCATAGTTGTGATAGGTTTCACCAAAGATGAAAACCTAGGTATGAACCTCCTTACAAACTTTATCTTGCCTAAGAAACTTTGGATACCTTTCTTATGCAAGGGAAATTATAGGCCAAGAATATTTGGTATCATTTCAGGATCAATAACCAAACTATCTTTACAAATAATGTGTCCCAAGAGTTTACCTTCATGGATAGTAAAGATACATTTATTTGGATTAAGAGATACTCCATACTACCTGCATCTTTCAAACACTTATCTTAATTCTTGTGTATGTTCATTATCATCTTTATAAATCATTATTATATCATCTAGATAAACCAACAACATCTCATTAATCAAACCTTTAAAGGCCATATCCATTGCTCTTTGAAAGGTAGCACCAGCATTTGAAAAATTGAATGACATATTATTATATGCAAAAGTCCCCCATTTAGTGTTAAATTTTATCTTAAACTGATCATATTCATTCACAATAACCTTATTATTTCCTAAATATCCATCTAAAATAGAGAAATGTTGAGAACCTAAAACTACTTGCATAATCTACTCCATTGAAGGTAGAGGGTAATGATCTTTGAGTGAAACTCGATTAAGATTATTGAAGTCCACACAGATTCTTATCTCCCCATTCTTATTTCTAATAGTCACAATATTATCTACCCATGTCAAATTCTTGATAGAAAATATTATTTTATATTGAAGGAGTTTAGTGACCTCTAGCCTCATGAGTTGCTCAACCTTGGGATTAATGTGTGTTTACTTATGTCTGACCAGTTTAACTCCACGTTCCAACACAATAGTATGTGGTTATAAGATAGTATCAAATCCTTTTATTTCCTTATACTCCTAAGAAAATATATCATGAAACTCTCTACACAAATCAATGAATTCTTACTTATCTAAGGTAGAACATATGTTGCCTAGTTTGAGGAGTTTGTCCTTGAAGATCAAGACCATTTCGTAATTATCCTCTTTCATAGACATAATCACCTTTTCCTTTTTATTTTGATAATTATATTTTAATATACTTTCTAAGGTCACCAAACCCTTAGGTATCTCATTTTTCCTTAACTGCATAATCTGATCACCAAACTGTTCTTGGAGTCTCCCTTGATTCCTTAAGGATAACTAGACCTCATTTTGTAGGAATCATACAATGTGTCTATCACTATAAAACACTTACCAAAACACTTAATTATTAGTTATAGAAGGTTTGATAATGATCTTAATTTAAGACTATTTTTCTGCCTCTTTTATGGTAGTTGGAGTGTCAAATTGAGCTCCTATGCCAACTAGTCTATTAGCATGATTATTTTTATCCCTTGGAACTGATTTTATATTGAATGCATTGAAGTATTCAATAAAATACCATACCCTATGATTTTATGACTTAATAAAAGGTTTCTTAGTAGAAACCACATTTCTCACCTAATGTACAACCAATTCACTATCTCCATATACTTGCAAGTTCTTGATTCCTTTTCTCCTTACCCATTAAAGACCATGAATTAAACCTTCATACTCATCCACATTAAAATTAAAACTAAAATTAAATATATATTAATCATAATACTATTTTTTATATGGGGAGACCAACATAATTCCATCTCTTGTGCCAACTTTACTTCTTGAACCATCAAAAAACATTTTCCACATCTCATCTTCACCCTCTTCCTTGGTAAGTAGAGGTGTTGGTACTCCCTCTTCATGTATATAATATACCCCTAGATTAGTTTCCTCCATGAGAGCATAAGGATCATGTTCATAATTTTTAGTACCATATTCAATAAGAAACAAATATATAATGCCTTCAAGTTTGGAAGAAGTGTCATGATATACAATAGAATCCTTTTCTTCATGAACAACATAATTCAAATTAGAACTTGTCTCAATGTAAAGTTATATATGAAACTTTGTAAGAGGTTGTGTCCTAATTATCACCTTGGACCCATACCTTATTTGAAAGTCTAATAAACACCATTCAGCTAAGAGATATCCACCTATATTGGTTGTGAATTCCCTTGATAGGTAGATTGCAAAGTGACTTGGAAGATCAACAATAACTATGTCTTACAAGATAGGAAAACTTGGACAATCATGCAAGAAAACCTTCGAGCCTTTTATCAATCCTACTCTCATGGTAGGTGTACCATCTAATTGAATGACCCCTTATCTATATGGCTCATATTTTAGTCCCATCTTATCATTTTCCACCTTTGGCATGATCAAAATTGAAGCTCCACTATCAACTATGTAGTTATGAACCAGTTTGTCACCCACTATGAGAGTGAGATAAAATGGTGGATATTTCTTAGATCCAGTGGATGGTTCAATAATGTTATTAGGGACACTTTCAAGGATAAAATTACTTTGATTTTTATTTAAATGAGGGACACTAATAGGGATAGCAGATAACTATTTTTTAGGAGCTCTTTATGACCAGGCATATGTAGAACATCCCAAAGGGAAATGGATGTTTTAGTACTCTTCAATGAATCTATAGTGTTTAAAAAATCTATACCTAATTTCTCTTTAATTCTTAGAGGCAATCAAGTGCTTGAAACTTGAGGATTTGGAGTGCCTTGAATAGTCTTTCCAACGTTCTGATTTGGAATATGTGCAGAGTTATTCGAGGCTACTACACCTATAACCATACCTTGTTACTTTTTATGAGGATTGAATGAGCCTAAATGCACATTATTATCTCCACCTAAATCCTTTCTCTTGGCTTTAGTGTTGTCTATAGTTGAGTTTCCTTGGTTAATCACAAAAGTGCCCTTAATTAGGAAGTTGGTGAAGATCTCTTCATGAGGCTACTCACCTTCACTTGTATGTATCATCACTTCATCTTTGGTTGATAATAGGGGAGTAACCTCTCCTTGAGAAATAAAATATTTCTATCTAACTTTATTAGCATCCATAAATTTTCCTTACTTCCAATTCTCACCTTACACCAAATTATCATACACAGGTATCATCTCCCTTGTATTGGTAGTAAATTTAGGATTATATACATTAGAAAGCCTATTGGGATTAGGCTGTCATTGGCCTTTTCCTCTTCCATATTACTAACCATATTATTGTTGATAAGGGTATGAATTATGATGGACACCTTTTTGCATATTTATTTTCTTATTTTGAGCCTCTAAGGAACTTTGCTTTCCAATCAACATTATTTTCTACCTATTTAGGAGCAACCTTTGTTTTGGTATTGGCATTAGGAACTTGGGATACATCTGGAGTATTAGCAAAAGTATGAGATAATGGATGCATAGACACTTTAGGTTGAAATCTTCCATCTTGGATGAGATTATTTTTAGCTTTGATAGCAAGGTCATATGCTTTAGGGAGGGTAGAACCACCCATGGATTGAAGCATAACCATAATTTTAGTGCCAATAGCTCTCAAATAGGTCAAAAATACAAAGCTAGGAGGTGGCCTCATAGGAGGAGGTAGTCTATTCCAAGTCTTTTGGAACCTCTCATTAAAATCATGCATTATTTCTTTAGATCCTCTTTTTATCATGTTAAGCTGGTGTATGAGAGAGGCATGATCACTCTCGTTTCTACATCTTAAGGTCAACAACACTCTAAATTCATCCCATAATGTGATTCATCCACATTCTAGAGTCTGATACCAATCAAGAGCCTTTCCTCTAAGGGACATGGCAAGGAGTCTAATGGCAATGTTTTCTTGAGTGATATTATGGAAACTACAAAAGTTAGAGACATTTCTAATGTGTTTATTGGGTGTAACATGACTCTCACTATTGAATAGGGGCACACCTTTTGTGGCATTGGGAGGAATGGCATCATATGCCTGAAGGCAAATTGTATTTTCTATATTTAATGTAGGGAAAGCATGAGGTCTAGCCATATCTTCTTCAAATTCTTCAAAATATTTAGTATCTTGTATTTCCTCAATTTATTTGACTGCTTCCTCTCTAGCAAAATCTATTGGTTATCCAAAGGGAAGATTAGGCTAAGGATATTGAATTCAAGGAGAATTTCAGGCTTAAAGAGTGGGTCAATGGGATTGAGAACTCTTCTATAGGATAACCTAGTGAGAACCATAAATAATGAGAGTAGTTTTATAATAGGACAATGGCCTTGAACAAGATTTATTTTTATGAAGTCTCTAAACGCTGAGTAGCACACCAATTTATAGTTGATGTTGTCAATACCAACATTGACCTTGACAAGTTATCTTAAATACAATGTCCCATCAGGCATGCCATAACTATTGTCACTAAATATTTCACCCTAGAAGAGGGTGTTCAAGCTTCTTCTATATTTGGGAAACATGGGAACATTTTTAGGTATGTGGGTGTACCTAAATTGGAAATGAGCCTCTATATTTAAGGGCTAGCTCCTTGAATGTATCTTGAAATTCTCTTATCTATACTAACTGATTACTTATGGGGAAAGTTGTTCGAGTTTTAAAGAATTAAACCTAATTTAAAGGGGTGATACACAAATATGTCTTCCACAAGACTATCATAAAGAGACAAAACATACAACACTAGTTTAAGAGTCCTAGAATGTACTAGCATTAGTGTTTTGATATGGAGGTGATATGCATGAAGACTTTCCAAGGAAAATAAGACCATAGATCAGTAGCATATTCTAAGGCTCATTACACACTTGAGATAGATTTGTACATTTTATTACACTTGATATGACCTGTTAGGCTGAAATCACTTGCATCAAATATAGAAGGACTGAGATAAATCAAGGATAGATGAATATCTCTTAACTATTCACTATACATATCTTCACACACTTTGACAAGTTGATATATAAACTCAAATTAGATTGAATTTTATTTTTCTAAGGTAAAGTACAATGTCAAAACCAATAGGACTTCACCATACATGGTGTGGTATTAGCTGACAAAGGCCAAAAGGGCAACTACTTATAGAACTTCAGAGAGAGGAGAAAAGAGTGAAGTCCAAAGTTCACTAGGACACATGTCCATTTGATAGGAGTTAAAATTTTAGGAGGATAAATTTATAAATAAACCATGCAAGGTCTAATGTGACAAAAGGATCTTGAAACACAAAATTCCTAAAATGTGGCATAGAGCTCCCTTTATTATGCATAAGAAATGGCCTTTCATCATGGATGATCTCTCGAGCCTTTAAATATTAATTAGAGAGAGTCAACACATATGTTATGATAGTCATGGAAATTTTATTAGCTAGTAACTATCTTTTATATGCTTGTATTTTCCATCTGTAGTCATTCATTAGTCTTCTAGACCCTGATTATTTACATCTGGTAGTTGTTGTTTATCTTGGACCTTGACTTTGTTTTCATAGTGGTATATGAGTCTGAAGAGCTTCTTTTTATGCAAAGTCCTTTGATCCTATGTAGTTTCCCATGTGGAATTCTCTTGCCACATGTCTCATTCCATTATAAATTATGTTTATAATACTTTATTGCTCTGGTCAAAAATGGCTCTTTAGTTTAACATTTATCTATTGAAAATTGACTTGGACCAATCACATTACTCCAACCTATCTTTGTTCTTATTGGCCTTATAGATTATTACTATCAAATCCTAAATTTTTGACCTCTTATGCATCATAAGATCAAGATATATGAAGGATCATTGGCCTTCAATTTTCTACCATGAATATCCTTTGACATGTTGACTTTTACTTGCAGTATTAGATCTAGATGTATGATGGAACACTGACTATTGATCTACTAGGACCCACTATTTGAACTCAAACAGCTATTTTATGAGGCCAAAACATTGACATTTATGTGCTTTTATTTGACACTTACATGAATTTATTTGACTTAGGCATGATTGTCTTTGAGATATTTAAATCCCAATGGTTATTTTCCATGACCTAAATTTGATGTATATGATTGTCAATGACATCTGTGAGACCATCAATAACATTTACATGACCATCACTTTTTGAATGCCAATGAATTTTACCTGAGCTCATTTTTAATGTTCATACAAACATCATACTCTACTAGATCAACTTTCTTGAAACAATTCAATTCCATCGGAGCTTTTGTTTCAGACCTTTTCCTATGGGCCTTTTATCTCTGGATTTTATGTCCTTGGGAAAATTATTGCAAGATTTTCTCTCAAAAAAATTTTGTTTGTGGAAACTTTATTTTAGACAATTTATCTAATGGAAATGAATTTAGTAATTTTGTCTTCAGGATAATTTCCTTGCAATAATGATGCCTTATCCCTTTTATTGTGGGATTTGTGCAAAACAACTTCCTTGAAAGAAATAGTCTTCAAACTTTTTGTTTCAAATACTTTGTCCAAAATAATATGGGTCATCAGGATTTATGTTTTGGACACTTTGTCTCAGACACTTTATCAGGACTTGTGTTTTAGACATTTTGTCTAAAATAATACATCTTTTGTGTCAGAAAATTTATCTAAAAGAAATCAGACTTGGTCTTTTTACATGGACACTTTATCTCGAACACTTTATCTGAAAGAATTCTAACTTTAAGAAAATTACTACAAAATAATTCCTCAAAAATAAATACTTATTATTTGGACATTTTCCTCAAAATAA